>QRAM01000098.1:0-10812 GCA_013436055.1 Halocynthia roretzi | reverse complement strand
AAAATTAACACTTATTTTGCGCGAAATTGAAAACGAGACTTTTGGGAGATGGTTGATAGTAGTGTTAGAAAATTTATGACAAAGTTTGAGTTTGACACACTACCTATAAAGGGTTCAAATTGGCTGGGACAGATTTTTGGCACATTTGGCATAAAATTTAATATGGATATAATTTTTTTTCTATGACATTTCAAAATTTTATTTTTTTTGCAGGATGTTGCTAGACACCAAAATTTATCAAATAACATGATTTTAGTTCTCTATCGTAAATATAATCGGAGTAATTAATTATTTAATATTCTGGGCATAATTGGCATAGTCGCCTAAAACTGTGTGCTAGCGAACTGTGTGATAGGTTCACTGCAGTTATTTGGTGACTGTTCGACAATCTGAAATTTTTCGAATTATCGTAATTACTTGAATTTATAAACCTGTTTTCTGTAGGAAGGGTCAGTCAGAGACTCGGGATATCCAACCATTCCAGTCTGAAAAACAATCTCTCCAGCAACATCGACCTCGGCTCCGAAATGACTTCCCACAAATTGAGTTCCATCTTCTAGGATTATTGTCACTGGTTTTTTAATAGTACTTTTCATTCCCGAATATAGCAAATTAATATGTAAATAAAAGGTTATAACAGTTATCTGAAAACGATATGGGAATAATTAAAATCGAAGTTGCATTCTCAAACATTTAGCTATGAAACAGAAACCTGTCCAGGCTCCACGTTTTCTCGACACGTGCTTTTCAAATTGGTCACTGGAGAACGCAAGAGAGACAGATTCGTCCTTCGCGCGGATCGTAGAGGGCGGGAATCAGAGAGTACCGCAGCCAATGCTGGATTTACAAACATGTCCTGAAAGGGTCTTGGACCAGTAATCATCGAGCATAATGGACAGCACTTTCAACTAATATTCCAGTCTACGCAACCTACCGATACAGAGTTTCAGACATTCAGCATCCTCCCTCATAATCGGGAAAAGAATATAAAGTGGCCCACAAAAGACTACATAATGTAACATCCCATCAAAATGAACAGCTTCTTTTTTGTAGATTCTTATATTGGTATGATTTCGGTCACTTTTAGCAATTAGACGAAAATGAGAATATAGGACATGGTTACCTTATTCGAAAAATTCCTTCACTCCATAAGGAAATGTTCAACTAACAGAGCTGCTTCACCTTATGAGGCTTACTTATGATCCAGCAGAAATTAAATTCAACTATTTAAGTTACCAATGCTATTATTTAAAGGAAAAGTAATACAAGTTTAACCGGTTTTTATTGTAGATCACTTTACATGAATTAACTGGCAGTATTACTCACTAAAGTCATGCTTGGAAATTGAGGGGACAGTTATAAAATTATTGTACGACAATTAACACATATTGAAGGAAAAAGAGATGACATTATACGTAGTATATATATATATATATAGTATAGTATAGTAAAGCAGTATATTCAAAGGTGTATCTATTACACATGGTCTGTCGTTCTGGACGAATCTGTAAGTAAAAAGAGAGTATATTATACCAAGAGAAATTTGGTAGTTTTGTAGAGTGATTTAATGGTTAACATAAGGGTATAACTCTGCAGCAACCGTATATGGGCGCCTGCAGCGACTTTGTCGATGGGAAGTCAGAGGCATATTCTCCGGCTATCTTATGAATATATATAAATTAATTTAAATTACAACGTGGGTTGCTTGTTAAAGGTGTAAGAGATCGAATGATAATTTAGCATCAAAAAAGAAAAAAGGAACAGTTAAAGTCTTTAGTAATGTACTACCTAGTTGTATCTATGAATGAGGGACCAGAAGCACCACTAAGGCACATTTTCCATCCCCTGTGGACGCCCGGACAGCCAATAAACTTAGTGGGCCTTAACTTCCAAAAAATGCATGTCAGAATATGTTGTTAGTGTTCTTCATTAAACAATAATATTACCTTCCTTATCTACTTCTCAGCATCTGCCATTTCGGAGCGCTTTCCCGCTAGAAAAAAAAGAACATCATCGATATTTGCTACTATATATAAAAATGAGGTATATAAGCAAAAACTAAATTCGAAGGAAATGAAAGAACTTCACCTACTGCATATCACCATTTTAATAATGCCCCCTTTCGTAGGTACATGATGAACATAATAAGGTAAGGAATAAAGACAATTCTGATGGCTTCAAGGCGGTGGTGGGATTCAATTTTTTTACGTATGGCTTCTTTCGATTGATCGGAAAATTTACAAACTTGCAAAACTTCCCTACTTTATGAACGAATGCATTGGATAAGGAAAAACTTCAATTTTGAAACGATTCAAGAACTTACAATTACCGGTTCGCGAGAACCAAGGCTGCATGCGGCCTGCCAATTTTTTTTCATGTTTTTTATCTTAGTGATCAAAAGTTTGTCTTGAATTTTCGATTTTTGACACTTATTGACATTTGACACTCGAATAAAGACAAAAACTTAATTTTGTAAGTAAGTGGGGTGTTAGAAAATATTTGCAGCCCAACAAATTGTGTCTTATTACCATTCAGATTTTCCTCAATGAGTAATTCCATGAATTGCTCATTCATGAGCTCTGCAGGAGAATTCTGAATTCCCTCATCATTGTTTTCATATCCTATTTCCCCGTCGTTACTGTGTTCTGAATTCCTCCGTTCTGAATTCCCCCGTTCTGAATTTCCCCGTTCTGAATTCCCCCGTTCTGAATTCCTCCGTTCTGAATTCCCCCGTTCTGAATTCCTCCGTTCTGAATTCCGGCTAAGCCTGAAAATGTTTAACAGCTATAAGTCAGTTAAATACTTGGCGTCCATATATCCTTTCTGTACTTGCCAGAGCAACATACTAACTATCACTTCAATCGTGACTATTGCAGTTTCCAGGAGTGATGGAGCAGTTATATTTATTTTCAAATGAGTTTTAGATTCCCTAGGGTATTTTTGCAAAAGTTTTAAATAATATAAGTTAGGTAATAATTTTTTTTAAGGTCATCAATTTCACAATAAAGATCCGACTATGACGTATTTTGATACAGCACTAATCGTACAGAAACATTCAGCGAGAAAAATTACCTGGTGTGTCGAGTAGTGACGGCGGTGGAGGTGGTCCACCCATCTTCTCAAATGGGAATCGGTTTTCTTGATAATTGGATTCAAAAGGGGGAGCAGCTGGTTCCTCGACGTTGTCTCCGTTAGCTTCATTGGTGGGGGGAGGGGGTTCTTGGTTATCATTTTCGTCTCCTGCAGAAAAGTTTACAATGAATTTGAATATACCGAAAATAATAAAATAGCTAGTCTTTGTAGAAATAGTAATTTTTTTCGATAAAAGGATTATGTACGGGAAAGTCCCATGAAAATCCCCGAAATTCTATAGGCATACCGAGTAATTCGCCTCGCAGCTCCAAGAGTTCCTCTTCATTCTCTGATGGGGATGGGGGAGGGGGATCTTGATTATTATTCTCGTCTTCTGCGGAAAAGTTTACAATGAATTGAAATATACCGAAAAAACTAAAATAATATAGTATCATAGTATTTGACCTTTTCATGGCCACAACACCTTTTGAAAAATTAGAAATTTGAATATAGGACGTTTGTCGAAGCAGAAGTCCCCCGAAAGTACACCCAGTGCGATAATCCGAAAAAAACAGAATATATAGAATCCAAATTTTTTACAAATTAAAACCCATGAGTTTATGAACGGAACAGGAAATGGCTTCTCGCTTTGAAATCAAAGTTTTTTGTATCCTGTTGAATGCTGTATGCTCTACTTCGCGACCTTTATCGGTCAAAATCTTTTCGTTATCAATTAACTCCATCTATCCCCGACTGTTCTTTCTTGAAGTCAATGTGGAGAATATATAAGTTTATATCGTGTAATACGATGAAATATAAGATTTTGTTATTAAATATATAGGACGATTGGTAACGCTAGTGAGGGGAAGTTATAGTGTTAACTAACCCTTACCCTAAGCTTGCATACCCTAGCCCAACATAACCGGGTTTCTGGAGGGACCACATCACTAAACTAGTACCTATAGTACCTCATAGAAACTAGTCGGTAATTGTTGAATTACTAAGTTTCATGAAAGCTTCCTCTTCCATACGTCATCGATTTTAAAGCAAACGCCCGGCTATGACTTATTCCCGTACAACAATAATCGTAAACAAACATTCAGTGAAAGAGATGAATTACCTTGTATAGCATCTAGAGCCTGTGGTGGAGGCGGGGTATTATCTTGTGCGGGGGGAAATTCCGGTATTTTATCCAACGAGGCTGGCTCTGGCTCTATACCGCCATCTCCAAAAATCGACTCGAATGAGTATTGAGCCTTGCCCACCGCATTAAATGGGGGTTGGTTTGGAGAGGATTCTTGATTATCATTCTTGTTCACTATGGAAAAATTCATAATGGATTTGAGTATATCAGTAATACCAAAACAAATCCAAACTTTGTCTAATCATAACCAGTCTATACAAGTATTATAGTATTTAGACTTTTCAAGACACAAACATTCAGCAAGACAAATTACCTGGTGGATCGGGCCGTGACGGTGGTGGGGGTGGGGTATTATCTTGTAAGCGAAGGTGTTCCGGTATTTTAGCCAATTCCGGCTCAATACCACCATTTCCAAAAATCGTCTCAAATGGGAATCGGTTTTCTTGATAATTGGATTCAAAAGGGGGAGCAGCTGGTTCCTCAACGTTGTCTCCGTTAGCTTCATTGGTGGGGGGAGGGGGTTCTTGGTTATCATTTTCGTCTTCTGCAGAAAAGTTTACAATGAATTTGAATATACCGATAATAATAAAATAGCTAGCCTTTGTAGAAATAGTCATTTTTTCGATAACGATTATGTACGGGAAAGTCCCATGAAAATCCCCGAAATTCTATAGGCATACCGAGTAATTCGCCTAGCAGCTCCAAGAGTTCCTCTTCATTCTCTGATTGCTCCAGGATTCTGGCGAACGATTTGGCTGAAGAAACAAATGCAGTTTGATACTTCTAGGTGATATTCGTGACCGAGTTTATCTACTTACACCAATTTATAGATATGTTTGCATGTTCCAATATTCAATATAAATATGTGTGTATTATTTTGCAATAACAAAATGTCATCATATATTACCTAATATTATAATGTAAGAAATACGAATTTCAACACAATGAAACACATCATTACGCCAAATTAGTTTCAGTGTGCCATTAGATACCGGACCTAGAGCAATTGTTTACTCGGCCCATTGGTGAATCTGGCCCGAGGTTGCACAATAATATATTTCCTAAAACAATGAATCTATAGATATATTATAAAAGTCTGTGACCCTCTGAGGAAAGTACTGAGCCCCTGTGAGGTCAGTTCCCTTAGCAACAGCCTAGTTGACTTAATGGTAGCACCCGCCCTGTCTATACTGTATAGCTTAGCATATTTCATGCAGATGAAGAAATAGGGGCTTTGCCTAAGTTCTTTGCTGAGCCTACTCATTGCAGTACTACGATTATTATCCTCAATTTATGAGCAAGAGAGAAAGGAGTAAATAGTATAATAAAAAAGAGATATGATACCTCTGCACTTATATAGCAAATTACGGTGTCTTATGAATTTGTACTAAAAATGTTAGGACACGTTAGGAGAAATCTAACATGTTCAATTTTTAAAAACTATATTTAGTTTCAAATTTCGACAGACAATCGGAAAGCTCCCTGTACTCTGACATACAACAAAATTTAATATCGAGGATTGGGCATCGGTATTTTAGGTTCACCGAAAGAGAGTAATGGTATATTTAACTACTTAGATTATTATACTATTGTAAGGAATAACTGGCAATACATATATATTTACCTTGAACAACGCCCAAGATCAGAGTAAAGATGAGAAGACTTTTAAACATCATGTCGTACAGGTACAAGTATACACAGGTATCAAACTATATCTCGAGGTCCTCTATCTGTAGTTGAAGTAAACTCCCAACCTGCGGAGCGCATAATATATACTTTTCCTTTCTGATAAGTAGAAAAAATGCCTCGTTAACTGTAAACAATATTCTAGTCTGAGCTATCTGCGATTCTTCCGTGTGATTAATACAATATTATTACTGTTACTGTACACATATGAATAAGAACGCAATTAGTAATTGTACGAGGGAAGATAAACAGAAAAACGTTTCAAATCGGGCTCTGTGACTCAAAACAGCGGCATGAAAGCACACTGACGCATTCTTTTGATGTTATTTGAAAATCGCGATATAGAAAAGTTTGCTACTAGCTGTGAGAGCTGAGCGTGAACGGTCCTACTTCTAATATGTTGTTAATGTGGCTTTAAATTCGGGTAAGGGTTGAAGTCATTTTTATTTCCAGGAAAAACATTCTCTGCCTACCACACTTACGCATTATTTAGTATTATTTGAAAATTCCCCCCCCTCAGCTCGGTAAATTCGATAAAATATGATTTTAAACTATTCATTGCAAACGGTGCTGTACCTATATAACATAGTATATATGACAAATACTGGAGCTGTTCAAGTGATTAAGATAACTTTACCTCAAAAACAACTCAAATATACAGGTCAAACTCGATATATGATGATACGACACAGGTTACTGTGTAATATTATACTAGCAAACTGACTCGGTCTTGTCAGGGTAAGCCCTTAATGGAAAAGCTCTTCTAGATATATTAGATTCTTATTTTAGAAGATAGGGGGCGTTGGGATAGCGTTCATGAAAGGTTTCTTCCCTTCCGAACCTGGGTTTTCATTGTATTTAATCATCTCTGGGTGCATTTGGCATATTCGTCAAGAAATTATGACGCTGCAGCGAGATAGACAAAATTTTGGCGTTTGATATTTAAATTCTGTAGGCAATAGAGTCAGTTACCAATAGCATATCGGTAATAATACGTGGGTTTTCAAGGGAAATTAACCATTCGATATAGTTTTAGGGGTGACAATAGCATGAGGTATATCTTATATTTTTCGATACACTTTCGATATACTTTTCGTGCAGCAAGAGTTATTTTGTAATACGACCTCTATTGTGAGTTTATCACCAAATTAATGTCCCTTATGATGTCATACAAATATCACATTTATCTACAATCACGCAGCATATGTTTTTCATCGGTGTATGAAGCTGCTTTACATGTTTTTTTGACAGTTTCAAACTTACTAAGCCACTGAGTTTAGAGCCTCACCAAGCTGCTAAGTATAACGCTTTCAAATTCAATTGAAAAACACGTTACACGTTACTACGCTACTGCGCCACTTCGCCAGACAGGATGCAGCATTGTAGTACATTAATGTGGTATATAACTAGCTAGCACTATATACACTAGCATCTCGCTTAAGCCTTTAAGGGAAAGCTGGTATACATATATGACATTATTATTTCGGCCGTTAATGGTGAACAAACCACATCAGGATTTTATCCCCACCGGACCCCTAATTTCTTAGTACACGCATTATTGTGGAATGCACCTAGGCCTTCGTTTCAAACTTGAGGGAGAAATGATGACGTTGTTGCAAGACAGGAAGATCAATTTTGCGGTTAATATTTTGCGCTTATTTCATTGGCCATTTAAATAGGTATGGGCCGGTTTTTAAGAGGGGCTCAATAGTTACCATTCGCCAATAGGCATATGGCACGTGAAAGATATAAAAAGAAAATTACATTCCCTTCATTGAAAATAATATAAGCCGTTCCCGTTAAAAGTAAACACGAGGAATCATCTACAATGAATAATCGGTGAATTATTTTAGCGCGGAGTCGTCATATCCTGATCGCAAGGCTCCGATATCGAAAACTCATACAGCAGATGTTTATGTAAACAAGGGGAAGCAACTAAAAGTATTTTATTTATTATCAGAATGTTTGTACGGTAATTAGGTTGAGTAAAAACAATTGGACCAATTCTGCCCCACGGCTGAGATACCGTATGTATTCGATTGTAAGCCGTGGCTTCTACTGTTTTTTTTCATCATTATTTACAATCAGGGGCGGCTTACATTTTCCCCTTACTATACCGAAGTTTGACGCCGGGTACTTCTGCTATCTGATAAATAAATGAGAAACTGTGTGTTTAGATATTCGTTCGCCCATAACTCCAAGGGTTCTTGACTAGGCGCTCTGAAAACTTGCACGGGGGTCGGTCATCCAACCATGGAGATATGACGTTTATTTATAACAGGGCTTCCCAACGGGTAAAAGTTCCTGGCTAAATCAGCACTTTGGGGTCCAAAGCGAAAGAAGGTTGGGAAGCCCTGATTCAAACTATATCTTTAATATTTCACAAACATTGGTGTCATTGGCGTCGAAAACATTATAGCGATAACGAATGGAACTCTAGTGCTGCGGTGGCCAACATGTCGATCGAGATCGCCCGGTCGATCGCTACGTCTCAACTGGTCGATCGCGTTTAATTTTGTGTTAACTTAACCAGAAATAAAATCTTACAGTGGAAACCAACACCAGAGAAACTTGACATCGCTCAAGATTTTTGGCTTAATAGACTGGACGCAAAAATTAATCGTTCTACCCAAATTGAAGTATCCTCTCATTTGCCATAAGTGTTTGGTGGAGTTTTCTTTACCCATTGCTACTGAGGTATTTAGCTTATGATGTCATTGAAGGCAATTTATTGCAATTATTACGTTTGGTTCTTCCTGCCCGCTTTGTCCATTCGTCACCTATCTTGCTGTGTAGGTAAAAACAGTCAAATAAAAAAAATGCATTGATTTATGTCATGACATTTTTTCTTGTGACTTAATTGTCCGCCACGGGTTTCTTTAGCGATCGAAAGCGAGTTCGAGAAATTTTCAAGTTGATCGCAACGAAGACAAGTTGGCCACCCCCTGCTCTATTATCTATAGTGTAGTAGATAGATAGTGTATATGGTGAAGGATGTGGTTTAATCCCATCTACACTACACTTCTACATCTACAACGAGTTTGTGCTGTAGATACAATTACTTTGCCATATCCACGACCTTTTGCCAATACGGGTAAGTTTTATGAATTTCCACATGACGCCTACTACTAGTCAACTATATATTCCATGACCTCATACAGACCTATCAGTTACAATAAGGGATATGAAACTCAATCACGTCCTTCTAGAACCCTGAAAATCTTGCTGACATAATATATATATTATCATTGACGCATACCAATATCAATTGTAGCTGTTCTATGGGCTGAACAATGGGTAACTCCTGCCGTTACTTCCTTGTTTTAGCTAAATTAATAAAATGCCACCAGCTAACTGCTTAGTATTTAGTGACTACTTCAAGAGGCGTTGTTCAGTTAGGCTATTTCAACTTTACCAACATCGCCGACTGTAAATATATTTTTCGAAGTTTGCAGGACACATATATAGATATACTAATATTTATGTCAAATTTAGGATAATTTTGGCAGAGGTAAGTAATTCTTGGATAGATTACAAGTCATCATACACGAAGTCGAGTCGCTGAGCAATTAAAATTTTCAAAATATCGAAAAAATTAATTGAGACAGTTTGAGGAGCTGTAGCGGGTCTGTTGACCACTGTGCTATATGGTTTTACTTATTGAGTCACTAGTGTTGCTTTATCAGTTAGAATTTTGTTACTCTTTGTCCCGTCGGGTCCCATTGAAACAATAACTTAAGATAGTTTCCAGGTAGTTGAAGCGGACCTCGTAGTTAAGTCAGTTGTTCGTTTACCGACCTTTTTGCTTTACGACCAGGTCTTTGGAATGGAACCTGGTCGTCAAGTGATGAAGTACCTGTATACATGGATCCAACACCTCGTCTAACCCAACCACATAATATAGTGCTCGATCATTACCTATTTTTATCAATCGCCTTTGTTAGCAGATTTTTCTATAGTGTTTTGTCACACTCCATTTTCATTTAGCATTTCTAACAGTCGATTATAAACATATTTGCAAATACAAGAAGTTAAGGTAAAGAGAGTTTGTAGCCGTTCAAGCGTTATTATAGTACGCGCATCTAACAAACAAGATGAAGGCCAGGAACATTGTTTTGCTAACAATTACTGCCTTCCAGATCTTGATCACCACAGCAGAAAGTAAGATTATTTTTATTATTATCACAGCAGTCTTATCTATGTTCTTCATTTGAATTTGAGTTCAATTTCCAATTGGAAGTTCCTCTAATGTAGATATGCAGCTACCAAATATTATTAACCATAAGGTATGATTGTTCAACTGCATAGGGAATGACATGTGCGAGTGAGAGGAAATGTTACGTTGCACTTCTTCACACTGTAGGGTGCACCTTATGCGCTGTGTCTAGTACAGGAGTGGGCAATCTTTTTCCCAGGGGGCCACATGAGGAACAAAAAATATTGTGGAGGGCCGGGAGGGACACCAGAAATGTGATTGTGTGCGTGTCAAAACGGATGGTGCGGAGAGCAGCCGATAGTCTGGTTAAAACGTAATGACTATATTGACTATTTTTTTGAGGGAGTTGGGGCCATTGCAGTTCTGTAATAAAACGAATTTTACTGATATCTTCTCGCCCAATCTTTCAATGTCCTGCCGGATGTTACAATACGTTATTTTCTAATCTCAATTGAACCTTACGGGTACCGGTAAATGTCAGCCAAAGGGCTGTATGTGACCCGGGCCGTGCTATGCCCAGGTCTGGCTATGCGAGGTCAACAGGCAAATTCAAGGATATTCATAAAGGTAGGCCAATTTTAAGAACAAAAACCTGCTACAGTACAGTTGTAGTGTAATTGCACAATAAACACATTTTAGAGCAAAAATCTGGGTTGAAAAACAGGTTGAACCATTCCAATATATTTCGAATCAT
>QRAM01000979.1:0-14245 GCA_013436055.1 Halocynthia roretzi | reverse complement strand
TTTCACTATCAGTGGGAGTGGGTCCCTTCAAAATAGTAGGCAAATGTTAAATGGCCCACGTAGACCCCCCTTGATCAGTCCTGGTTAGAGGTGAAGTAGGGATGGGTAAGGATTTGCTCAGCAGTTGGACGTTTGTGCTGATCTCTGCTGAGCATGTGGGATATCAAATCTCTAGCTTGATGTACATTTCGACATTGAAGTCTACTCAGATCAATTCTAAAACCTTCTATAATCCGTCGTTTCCAATAGCTGAAATCATTTCCAAATACATGGTCACCTTTCGAAAGCACAAAATAGAAAAGCAGTCCACCAGAATAAATATCAGATTTTTTTGACATTTCTGTTTCATTCATGTAATGTTCTGGAGACCCCCAACCATCAGTGCCTATTTCAATAGTACTTTTAGAAACTATGGAGCGATCGGGGTCAAGCACTTTAGATAACCCAAAATCGGTCAATTTTACCAACCGTCCGTCCAGCGATCGCAAAACATTCTGAGGTTTCACATCTCTGTGTATTAAACCTCTCTCATGCATATGCTTTAAACCACAAGTGATATGAAGTAATATTAATTTCAATTTTTCATCACTCAATTGTTCTTCCTTTATGATTTCATATAATGTTTTTGTGTCACAAAGCTCCATTACAATGTAAGATGATATACCACTCTTACCATGTATCGTACCAGAGGTTTTGTAAAGAACTGTGTTTTCATGTTTGATAAGTTTTTCCATGTTCTTAATCTCCTTCTCACAGGTATGATTGATGTCAGATTCTAATATTTTTACAGCAACATCTTCTATTACTCCATGTCTCTCCATTTCTCCGTGAAATACTTTGTATTTTTTTCTCAGCGGAAGTTTTACGTCATAATAAACTCCATTGCCAGCATGAAATCTTCGATCTGCAAAACACAATATATCAGTACGTTTTGAATCACTCATTTCTAGATGTATGTTTACTGTGAGATGCTCAGAAGTAATCGGAACCAACTTTGCATGGTAGGATTTGCTGCTTCGAAGTTCTGTAGTAATGATTTATTCATTTCTCAATACAGATAATTCCAGTCATTAACTACAGATGATTAATAACCAGTAATTAACTATGCTGCCTATAGACCCTGTTTTGTGCTATTTCTCTATAGAGCTACTCTAGTCCTGTAGCAGGAAATATTATAAGTCTCGAGTCAATATCAAACAAGGGAACCAATCCGAGAGTTCTAATGAATGATTTTATATGTTCAGTTAGTCATACTCAGTAACTTATGTGAAGTACAAGATTAGCTTTTCGTATACATTTTTGTATATCTTCAGAATATAGAGTGACCCGGCCTTGTCCCTAGTAAGCCTTTTATGGACTTAATGTGTGCGCCACGTCAAAGATGACGGAAATATTTGTTCCATTTGGTAATTTTGACCCCTCCATTTTATTTATAAAGATGAGAATGAGGTGATATTGAATATATCAATTGAATTGGCATCATATTACAGTGCTCTCAAGATGTCAGACCTGGGTTTTCTTCCCATGCATTATTCTGTGATGTATCTTATATAGACAAATATCATAAAGACGCCGGTTAATGCGAATTCGCTCTGTGCTTCATTTTCAAGGACGCATCATGAGTGTTTAGCATGACCTATTCACTAGCAGACCATGTATAGGCTGCTTCAGTTAATATATGGCCACCTAATCCACTAACTTTAGACTGAATTCCCAATTATAGGGTTGGAAAATATTTTAAATAAAACTTACAGCTAGTTATGACATTTGACGTCGTTTTTTCTCCTTCAAGGCCGTAACGGTTTATAGCTCGAACTTCGAAAAAGTATTTCTTCGATAATTTTGGTGATTCGAATCTATATTCAAGTTCTGAAGTTCTGAAGTGAGTTTGTTCTAATTCCTCATTTTCACAGAAAACCTTGATGGAATACGTTAAACCATTGGAAAGTGGTTTATTCCACGAAACTACAAAGCCGGCGTTTCTCTTTTCTGCTTTCACATCTTCTGGTTTCTCAGGAACTAGAAAAAATTAATAATTAGAATGCTTGACTGGGAAGCATGGTGTACTATGGTGGCCATGAAAAGTATTGAACAAGTACATCTTTACATTCAAACATCTTACATTCACATAAATTTATCATACCATAATATCAATCTTTTATTCAAGAATACCAGTTCAGTAGAATTTTTGGTGATAATTGGTTCGGTACTGTACTACATTGAAATTACATCTGCAGCGTTGTTACTTTTACTTAATTCCAGTTGGCACTGGGTAGTGTAATTGAAATTTCTCATCCATGATAATCAACTGATAACGAAATATCATTCTTTTAAAGAATTTTTTTTTTTCACAAATCCGAATTATGACTGCTCAGTGGCGCCCCCTTGAAATGGCATCCATGACACATGCCATACCTTGTGTATGCCACTGACTGGGAACCGTAGAAGTGTCAAATGTACTGTTCCCTTTAAGCTGTGTTCTCAGTCACATGTTTTGCAACCAGTGCACATATGGATATTAAAGTGTGCACAGTAGGTCAGTTCAAAGTTCAAAGTTCAATCTTTATTAATAAAATATAAACTAACCTTGATGCTTTGAGGAATATTGACATTGTGTTATTGTAAAACATGCCAAGAGCCATGAAAGATTTACTGTGTCAAAATTATCTTCGAACAGTTTTCAATTTTCATGCACTCTAGTTTTGTCACAAATAAAATATTTTCTTACATACAGACTGCTAAAAATTAGACAGATCATTTGTCAAATGTAATCCCTGAAATTAAAAAAATCGAACCTTTGAAAGGATTCAACAGTGGCACAGCTGCCCAGATTCTCATTCCGCTTCTCTCTTCAATCACACTCCATTCATTTATGTTCGTGTCAAAAACTTCAATTGTATGAACGCCCCTGAAATAGAAGATAGTGAAATAAATAGTGAACATACCTGGTCACAGAAATAAAAATGCAAAGTTTGAGATGAGAATCCAAAACTCATATGAACTTGTGAACAAACCTTCCTATCTCATCTTCGTCTCCAACTGCATATATATTATTTCCAGCTGCACATGCGCTGAACCATGACCTAGGATTTTGCATTCTGCTGACATGAGCCCACATATTAGTTGTGATGTCATAACATTCAACGTCTGAGAGCTTTTGTTTGTTGAATATACCGCCTGATAAAATAGAACCAGTGAATGAAAGAACTTAGAGAGTGGAAAAAACTTACTGCCTTCCTGTTATACTTTTGTAATAATGATTAATGACCTTGGCTCTTGGAAGATACTACCAATTAATGCACCAATTAATGACAAAAATCTAGGTTCCACTGTATAAAGCAATATCTAAAATCAACTACATCGAAGCCTTTCCCTTTACACCAAGTAGACAAGACCAGGCATAGCAAGGCCAGCGGGCGACAGAGGTATTCAAGGTATTTTTTTCTGTTCACTCACCCATAACATATATTTTCCCACTTAGTTCAACAGCACAAGAACGATGTCTTGCTTGGTTCATTGATTCAACAGGAATCCATGCGTCTCGTTCTGGATCATATCGTTCAACTGAATTCAGTACAATGCCATTTTCACCGCCGATGCAGTACACAGAACCTGTATAATATTGAATTCTAAATTAATATTTCTGTAATGCCATATGTTCAGACCATATTTTACATCCAAACTGGGTTTAGGGTCACATCGTTTATTTTACACTTTTCTCAGTCCAGCGAAAGAAAATCAACTTTATGAATGAATGAGTAAAATAATGAGTTTATTTTAATCTTTTTTGTGTAGACAGCATGATATGACTCAGCATAAATGAGAAATGGGATAATTGCAAAGAAAGGATGCTTACACTGAGAAAGGATATATACAGAGTAAAAAATTTAAACCTTAACTTTAATTGTATAATCTAATTCATTTGATTTATAATCCATATATAGAAAAGAGAAAGTTTGAATATTTGTCTGTCCGAAAAAAAAAGGGTGGGTGGACCGATTCAGTAATGGGTGACCTACAGTATCTCATGTTCTTTGTAGGGTCGAATAAAATCTTGCAGTTGGTTGTAGTTTAGAGACCCCCACCCTGTTCTAGAGGCACTGCCTTTGAAAACATGGGTTATGACATTAGCAAGATGTTGAAAATCTTTCCATGATTTGCACATACCTTTTACAGCAACAATAGCATGGGCAGATCTCCGCACATTCATATCTCGAATCATTATCCACATGTTTTTCGACAAGTCAAACCTTTCTCCTGTTGTCATAGGTAATTTATCTCCGCCAATCACATAGAGAAAATCTAAATGTGAAATTTAAAAATGAGTGAATGTGAAATGGGTAATACACGATTCTCGTGTCAGTTTTCAGAGTAGTTTAAGGACAGTGGTAACCATAGGTTTTAATAGTGACATACATTGTTACTGCTGTGTTTAAAACCAAATAAATCTAAAATCTAAGACATATCTAAGACAATAAAGTATAATATAACAACCTCCTAGTGAAACTGTGGGTGGTTTACATCCGTGATGTACATTCATGCTAGGCAATTGCTGCCACGCTGAGTTCACATTCGTATATTCCAGTCGATAAACTTTTTGAGTTACCATCAGTGCATAAATATGATCTCTATTAACTACAGCAGTAAAATAATTCTTTATCAATTCTTCATGGAGACCCTGAGATACAAAAATAAATGTTACTTCCAAGAACTGATGGCACCATCCAGTACAACTAACGATTCGAATACTCTACAGTAAGGGGATAATATGTTTGATGTTTGATTTTACACATTGTCGAAATCAGCATTATATATGACGGTAATTAGTACCGTTATTTTCTGAATATAATAAGTAACCAGACTATAACGTCCAGATAGCTGAAAAAGCTCTATACCCATGTATAATAAACACCCCGACTATGAAGTTCAGGTAGCTGAAAAAGCTCTATAACCATGTATATATCACCTGCATTGGGTACCAAGATTTTTTCGCTGGTTCGTATAACATCAACCTAGATTCCGAGTCAAACATGCCGATACCTTAATAAAAAAAGGAGAAATCTGGTCAGTGTTTAATTGGTAATCCTGCCTGCAAAGTCTTGAACTATCTCAACAATATAGATACACTAGTCTCTCGTTATATGTGAACCTAGACTATGAGATTTCAGTTATGAGTAGAAACTCATTTCTGCCAGCTCCAGTTATATGCAAGAAAACCGCGCTGTTATGGGAAGGTTGAGTTGTTTGCGAAATGCTACTTTGAGAGCTTTGTGTGTTATCGTTTGTTTACAGAAGCTGCGTGTCAATGCGAGCGTGTGATGTTTTGTACACTACACCTTGTGGTTTACTGTTATTCGCAGTAATTGCACATATTTTGTTATTTTATCATTTGCAATTCCTCTCAAATGTCCTATGTCTAGTTAAGCAAAGCACCATGTGGTAATTTATTTGTGTCTTTTTGGTATGGAATGGTGGTAAATTATAATTGTAGGTTGTTGCCAGAACGCATCGCTATTTATTCCATTGAAATAAATATTCACACTATGCAAAGTTATCTCAGGACAGATCTCTTGCATATATAATGGCGGGCCTTACAGTAATTTGTAGCGATGTTTAAAATTTACAGTTGCATGAGGATTTGGACAGTCATTGGTCATCATTTAAGTAAAATTAATTACAGATACATCAGTAAAAACATGAACGCTTCTATTTACCTTCGAATACATATAATACAGTAATGTATGTAAAATTTACTGCTGGTATTTTAAAAAATTGTCAAAATAACACACACAAAAAAAGTATTCGTGCATAAAATTTGAAGGGATAAAGTAAGCATAGAAAACAGAAGGAAAACAGACTTACTAAGTTGATCCACGGAATTTATTGAAGAGCTCATATCCATCTCCATAGCGATTGGTATAGTTGTGCATGTGGATCAATTCTGAAAAGTGGAAATTGAAGATGAAGATGAAAAAGATGAAATGAAACAAAATCAAACTTACCTGGCAAAACTTGGTGACAGAGAACTAAATTATTTTATAATGCTTCATTGCACTATTATCTAACACAACGTAATATTTAAGCTAATAATCTAAAAAGAGAAAAAGGCATTTATCAATCATGGTACAAATATAATTACGCAAATCATTGATACAAAATATAATGAACCACTGAAACGAATCAAATATGGTATTAAATTCTTCCAGAAGTTCAAAATCGCAGTATTAAAAATATCAGATATTTTACTTAAAAACCGCTAATCATAAGCATGCACAACAAAATAAGACGTTCCCATAGAAAAGATATCAGCGTTTTTCAAATAATTTAATTTTAATCTAGAATTTGCCATACTGCCAAAATGCTTCGAAGCTAAAATCTAATTTGCCAAAATGAAAAAATAAAATTGTGATTAGGACCTTCAAAAGCGAAAAGATGCTGCAAAAATACAAAATGATATATCCACACTACATAAAAGTAGCAGTTTCAATAAGCAGAAAGTAGAAGGTTTAAAATCAAATATTATTACAACCAACCCCCCAACCAACTGAGCATTGCCCAAATGAATTTATGGCCAGTCCGTCCTATGTTGCGAAACATCCCCAAACAGCAGTGGCAAATCTCTCTTATCAGCCATGTGCTTAAAATATCCTTTAAATTCTTCATTATCTTTCAGTAGAGTGGAGATGAATGAAAACAGTTTTGGGAATCTTGTAGAAAAGAATTTCCAGATGTCCTCATGCTCCTGGAAAATTTTCTTCATCTCAGGACCATCCTCCTTGTAATGATGAGATTGGTTTCGAATGAATCTCAGCAGACTTTGAACAGAAGTGTGATTATACTTGTATACTTTGTTTTTCTTCTTTTCACCTGCTTTCATATACACTGGACCACCACCACCACTTTGATCTGAAATTTTCATTTTTTCCAGCCAATCGTCACCAACCAATTCTGGAGCATTCGCTTTACACTCTTGAATCTTAGCTGCAATATTCACTTGCTGCGGATCTAGTTTTAGTTTCCGTTTTCTATTTTCATTTTCTCGAAGTAGATCTTCCACTGGTTTAAATGTATCACTGACATTGCACAAGAATTCCAACTTGTTCTTGTCATTCCAGAAGAAAGGATGTTTAAGCACTTCCTCTGCTGTTGGACGAGATTTTTGATCTCTGTTAAGCATGACGGTGATGAGATCTTTGGCGATTTCTGGATCTGGACATCGGAGCTCCCTGAGATCCATTCCTTCTCCATCTTTGATGTTTGTTTTCCAGCAATAACTTTTGCTTCCGAAAGCATGCTTGCCTTTGGAAAGGACGTGATAGAAGATGAGTCCAAGAGAGAAGATATCTGAGCCTTTTGACATTTTTCTGGCTCTTTCGTAGTTTTCTGGTGCACCCCAGCCCTCTGTTCCAACCTCAATGATACTTTTGCTCACCATAGATTTATTTGTATCCATTTCTTTGCTTAGTCCAAAGTCAGTCAATTTCATGTTCTTCTTGTCCAAAGAACGAAGGATGTTTTGTGGTTTCAAATCTCTGTGAATGATTTCCTTCTCATGAATGTGTTTTAGACCGTGAGTGACTTGAACCAATACGGTTTTCCAGCATTCATCCTTTACGTTGGTTCCATCTTTTACTATTTCCAGAAGTGTCTTCATTTCACAGAGTTCCATTGCAATAAAAGATATATTTTCACTTGAGGTTCCTTCAAATTCTCCGGATGTTCTGTACAACACTATGTTTGGATGACTGATGACCTTAACCATGTTTTGGATTTCTCTCTTCGCTTTTGTATCCATTTCGAAATCCAGCAACTTGACAGCAACTTTTTCTGTAACACCAATCCCAACCAGCTCTCCATGAAAAACTTTGTAGCGTTGTCTCAATCGACTATGCAGGTCATAATAAACTCCATTTGCTAAATATTGCACTGTTAAGAAATAAACAGTAAGGGTGATTATGTGGGTCACTTTATTTTAACACAGGGTAATGCCTAGTACAGGGGTCTCCTAACCATTTAGTAATAAGGAGCAACATCGTTTATTTTACACCTTTTCATGGGCCAGAAAGAAAGATCTCTTTGACTCTTCTTAAAGGCCCTTCACCCATAGTATCAAATTTAGAGGATACGATTTCAACAGCAAACAGGATGACCACAATTTTAAGAGCCCCAGGGCCCCTACTACCCCAGGAAAGCAAGAAATGTGAATATGAAGAACCAATAAATTCCATTCAGCTGTATTTCGCATTTGTATACTTTCACATTTCCCACGGTTTAATTGTACTTACAATCCGCTATTACATAACTAGTCATCTAACAATAAGTAGATTTATTCGTCTACATGACTCACGCATTCGAAATTCATTTGACGGAATCTTCTCTCCAATCTCTCCAGAAGATCTTTGTATCCAAACTGTGAAGTAATACCTCAAGTACGAAACAGCAGAATACAGGCGGAAACTGGAATCTGACGTTGTATGGATTTCACCAAACTCCTTCCCATCACAGAATGTTTGGATGTGAAATACATCTTCATCACTAACATCGCGTTTTTCCCATGAAACCAAGATGTCACCTTCCGTCTTCGTGGCTCTAACATTGACTACACCTGGAGTAATTTATTTATAATATAAGTATAAAAGTCAAATTTTTACCTTTTATATTTAAAAATGACGGGAGATTTTAATTAAGTAATTAAATATAACTCACAAGTTTTGATGACATTCGATTGTGTGAACTCTCCGTAAGAGCGCATGAAATTCTGAGCACAGACCCTGAAGTAATATCTCTGGGATAGTTCAGGATTTCTGAAGATAAACTTTGGATCTTTTGTAGTGGACGATTCTATTTCCTCTCCATCACAAAATACTTGGATAAAATAGCCAGATATCGTTTCAGCTTTTTCCCAAGAAACTTCAATCAGAGCATTCTCTTTCACTGCTCTCACTTCTGGTATACGCGGAACTACAAAAGAAATTGTCAAATAAAAGTCATCCATCATTATATTGCACCCAAGACTATGCGATTTTTAAAACAACGAAACAGTAAAAATAGAATAACACAAAATAACCAGTAGATTATAACCCAGAAATAATGTGAATTTGGGGTTGGGGTCACTATACAACTATAAAATAAAACAAGAGTAAATGTAAGCATCAAAGCATATTAAGGAGATAATTGGCATATTGCCCTTAATTATTAAAGTGCTATCCAAATATCTGGCTTGAATGATAACTTTTATATAAGGTTAGTGGCTTGAATTGCAAGTTATGAAACTCCTTTACTTGGAAAAGCAATCACATAATACAATTAAATATCGAGAAGCAAACTTTGCTACATTTTCATTATTCACACTGACAATATAGAAGGTCCAGTAGAAAATTATCACAATGATTAGTTTGAAATGCAGCCAGGGGCTCCCTCAAGAATTTTTTAGGATTCAAATTATTAGACAGCATGGCTCATATGTAAATGGAATGTAGGAAACACTGCAATAAGAGCATTTAATTTAAAGAACAATGTCATGTTTCCTGAGCTTATCATCCTATTGATAAGAATAAACGAGGAATCAGTGGATTTTGATTGGCATAATGAATAAATTTCATACAAGTGTTATAGTACTGATAATATTACTTGTGTGAGAATGTGATCAAAACTGAATTTTATTACAACAGGGAGAGCTAATAATATGCAGGTGTGACTATTAATCCTAGTTAGATTTAATGTCAGCCAAGTAATAAAATATGCAGTGTATTCTGCAGCAATATAATTCTGAATTACTATTAAAGTTACAAGGGCTTGAGTAGCATTAGTGATGCTAGTGTGGTTAGCTAAACTGCATTTGAGATATCGCAACTTGTCGACCAATTAGAATTATTATCTTTTCCTGGAGAGAACTACTGTGAATAGGTCATGCTGAAAGAGTTAGTAATATTTCCTCTTACTTGGCAATCTCTGTTTTCTCACAGGAACAAGTTTTGAATGATCTGGCAAAATCAAGCTGTTGACAAAGTTGCTGAGATAGATGCCACAAACTTCATCAAAGTATTCCCATTGATTATTCAGGACATCGAACATTTGAAGACCTTGCTCACTAAAAATAAAACATTGAGATGAAAAATAAACCAAGAAATACTCAAAGTTCACGTATCATTACATCATACCTCTCATCTCTCTCAAACACGAATATCTTCTTATCTACAACACAAACAGTGCAACAGCCACAAGGTGTCAGCATTGATGGAAGTGATGTCCATGTGTCATTTACAGGATCATAACATTCCATAGCAGACAATGACTGATCTTCGTAAATGCCACCTATGAAAGTGATTGTAAGAAGTGAATAAGAGTATCTTCAATTGTCAGGTTGAACTAAACCATAATTACACTAGCACCCTGCTTAAAGCCGTCTGATTGTTACACTATAGCACTCAATGGCAATTCAAGTCCTAAAGGTTTTTTTTATGTGGAATGCATGTTCCCGGTTAGCTTTCCATATACATTTTCATAGTTTTATTAGCAGAGCGAGCAGTCAATGACCAGGTAATCCTAAATCACAGGGATAGGTAAGCTATTTGTGATGTCATAATAGAGTGTTATCAAGACAGTCAAATTTGTGTGGAATCATTCTAGTGATTCGATTGACTTGACATTATAATAGATTGTTGTTTAGACGTTTGAATCCTCATCGATACCCTACAGAGGTTACTCTGGAGCTATTCTAAACCCCTTATAGATTTAATTAGCTCTATTTTCAGGAACAGATCTAGAGCAATAAGTGGATATTGCTTTATTTTACTGAGAATAATAAATATTTTTCAGGTTGCAACTAAACCATAGATATTTTACTGACCCATCACATATATTTTATCACGGAATTCAACAGCAGCTGCACGAAATCTTGGTTGTTTCATTGGTGCAACACGAGACCATGAATCTGCATGTGGATCATATCGTTCAACTGAATCCACTTCTCTGTACCGAAAACCATCATCATCTAGAGCCATTCCACCAATGCAGTAAATGTAACCTAATATGACATCATAAAGCAAAGCTGAGATAACAGAAATCTGTATTGCAGAGTAATTTCTGATTGAAACCTCCAGTTTCAGTTATTACAGGTTGAAGAAGAATTTATCGTCCGACACCTACTGTAATTCAGACAATCATTTAAATCAAGAGATACTACTGATAACTCTCTGTATCTGTTTTTCTACCAACTCATTTGTAAAGATTCCTGTAATTCTTCATTATACACACATAGACCGTATTATTACCAATAACTACATTCGCTAAGGAAGATGACATCATCCCTTCATTTGCCGATTCGAGGACAGTGTAATTTTTATGATATATCAGTTTCATTAAAAATGCATGAAATCTGTATCACTGTTTTATGAATATATATCTGTGCCAATTAGATAAGACAATGTACTAACTGCCAGTGCAAAAAATATTTTACAGTTTTAGCCAGGCAGAGAGGGGTGGGGCACTTTTATTGACTTAAGGAGGTGAAATCAGCATTTAACAATATTTCGAACCTTTTGCAGCCACGACTGATATATCAGATCTTGCCTTCTCCAAGTTTGCAATCAACTTCCATTCTTTAGTTGAAGGATCAAATACTCTGCATTCATCTGATGGCCAATATTCATCATAATCATCATAACTGCCACCACAAACATAGATGGAACCTGTAAACATGTACAGATTATTACGGACTGCATGGATCTCCCTAGTAAAACGCACCATCTAAAAGTACCTTAAATCTAATTTAACATTACATGAAACCGACACATAAAATAATGCACACTTTATTAATAGCCTCCCTGTAGGTTTCAGATTGAAGGCTGCATCCAACACCATTTCACTGATCTAATATCTACAGGAAAATGCTTCGAAACACATTCCATGCACATTTGCATTCATTGTATGATTTTCATTTATGACAGCATTACACAAATTCAATGTTTATAAGGTGCATGTGAATATTGAACCGCGGGGTTAAATTCGAAGAAACTAGTATCCTTAAAATAGTAGCCTTATCTCATAAATAAAGGAGGAACTGTTTGTGCGTTTGTGTATGTGTGTATATGTTTGTTCGCCCATAACTCCGAAAGTTCATGACTGGGAGCTCAGAAAACTAGCACGGAAATCGGCTTCAGGCAGGAATAGGTTATACGCAATTTTTTCAAATAGGGGTCCCCATCGGCCCCAGCTCACTTTTTTCATTAATTTGGTATAATGGTAATTGGCTACTGTGACATCACAAACTTGATAAATCGGAGACTTGACATACTAATGATCAGAGACTTGGCAGTCTAGAAATGCTATATGACATCACAAAGGCCAAGATTTTGAATCTAGTCACATAAATGCAAGCAGCTAGTATTTCATAAAGTACAGAAATATTGTATTCATATATTTCCCTTATACACCCATACAACTACTTATTTACTTACCATTCAAAGTTGCAGCAGGTGGACACCATCCATGTTGTTCGCTCATACTAGACATTTGTTGCCAGGTTGCATTCACTTCTGAATATTTCAGTCGGTAAACTGATTTGTTGTCCATCAATACATAGATATGATCGTCAACAACAACTGATGTGAAGGGCCCCTCCTTCATATGACTAATGAATTCCTGGTTGAAAATAATCATTCAATAAAAGATAATATCAAGCATTCACTGTTAAAATCCGGTCCTACACTCGTCAGGTAATTGATTAATTACTCATACTACAAGCAATCCTTGACTGCTTAGCTAAAAAAAATTACGGTAGCTGGTCGGAGAGTTATTTTAGAAAATGATGCTGGGATTTCTTCCCTTATCATTAAAGGCACCTTGCATAAGGGTCATGAAATTATGAAGATGGAGACATTGACCTTACATTCCATATTGTCATTTCAAAAAATATACCTGAAGTGAAGTATGGATTCACAAACCTTTCCATGATACCACAACTTTGATGAGGGTTCATAGCAAAGAAGCGATTTCGATTCCTCATCAAACACAGCAATGGTTGAGGGCTGGATGGAGGAGTTCATGGATTTCTTCATGTTAAATGGAACAAGCCGCGATTGATCTGGTAAAGTCAAAGTATTGACAGATGTTTGAGTTGAGATGCCGTCGATACGTTCAACCACATTCCATTTTCCATCTCTATCGCAAACCCGCAGGAAATGTTGTCTACATAGAGAAATTGTATATTTAGAACAAAAAACATCTAGATGTGAATATAGAAATAAGTTTCAGTAAAACCCACTTTCGATTTTTTTCCAAAACAAATATTTTGTCATAAACAACACAAGCACTGAATTGTGCATGAGGTAACATTGTGTGTGAGAATGTTTTCCATGTGTTGTTTGTAGTATTGTAGCATTCAACATCACACAGTAGATGGCTTGCAAACATTCCACCTGAAATGAAAGAATTTATAAAGTTGTGGTTATTAAAGAAATAAAAAGAGTTAAAAGTTACATACAGCTGGTTTAACCTGCATGAAATTGTGTGTATGAGGTCACTTCATGCATGGTTTGAAACTAACATATCGTTATATATTGACACTACTGTAATTTAATGACATTCTGATATAAAAATTACCTGACAAAAAAACTCGAAAGGTGCCTGTAGTACTTGTTACTCTTGCTACTTATGTTAATCCGTCTATATGTACATGTAAACTATATCAAAGCTCAGAGATCTGACCTTACAGCTAGGGTTGCCAAGATTTGGAAATTGAAATATAGGACTTTAGCAAAGCATAGCAGAAAATAAGCCCAGGACGATAATTTGGAAAATGTACATAATATAATATTTTTTTCACATATAATGATAACCCTGGCTTCAACCACATATGTGTATACTAATAATATGTTTAATGTTAATCAATGTTTGCAACTTCTTCAATTCATAATTTTGAAAAGTCACAAAAGTAGAGTTATAGCCTTTATATTCAAACTTTAACAGGATAGGGTGCTGTAAAATAGCCTGATTTACATTGGAAATGATGTAATGCCTCGTATGACAATTAGATGACATGATGACGATTACAATTGGAGTCAGTGGTAACATAAATCGAATGTTTTGTGTACCGACTTGCTTGCCACTGATCCACGGTGCTAAATCTAACAGACCTCCGTCTATCATTGCACCTTCATATGTAATCAACACTTACTGACCAATGACATACACATCGTCACGCAGTTCTACAACTGCTGCATCATATCTTGCTTGCTTCATTGGA
>QRAM01000978.1:0-13134 GCA_013436055.1 Halocynthia roretzi | reverse complement strand
AATTTGTGCAGGACTGCATCATGGATTTCGGGTTACGCCCTGAAAAGTAGAAAAAAGAGCATCACTCCAAGAATCGAAATTTAAAAAAAGGGAAAAAAATTCGAGGTCGCAGCTTCAACACCGGCAACAAATCTCAAACATTTCAAGTACGCCAAATCCTATCGGGGAAATCACGATAGACGACGATCCAGTATTGTTAGAAACTCAATAAAATAAAAATTAAATCCCGAATTTGAAGCTTCCATACATATGGGACATAGATGTAAGTTTGTTCTCCAGTACGATATGGAATGTACAAGATCCTTTGAATAAGATCAATGAGAAGGCAGTGCTATTTAGCGACAGTGTGCACATTTCTTGGATTGCTCTTTATTTGGTTTGCGTCTTACCGACTATAAGTAAAGTTGTTATATGTTGGAACGATATGTCCGAGCAGGTGGCAGTCGGTGGAAGGTTGATGCTTAGCGTTTACAACATTTAACACGAGTTAAGCTGACTAGCAAAGCGCTAGAGTGAAGAGGGAAGAAAACTTGATAACGGTTTTAATAATAAGACTGTGACTTTAATGCCAGCTTTCTTATAAGATCATTGTAATAACAAGAATTGTGTTTGATGACGTTCACCTATAATACAACTGAAGAATACAGACATCGAATGTGTGATTGGATTATTATACCTTACTGGAGAGCATCGCTTAACCGAAGTATTACGTTTCATTTATGTGACCTCTTGATATTGGACAACGATTGCGGAATTCAGAATACCATGCTGCTTTTCTCATGTACTAGCACCGCCAAATTCACCATTACTAACTGACAAGGAATCCGAGGATACATCAGATGGTGAGTTAGCAACTATTATTTCTCACAAACCGTAATATTCTCGGAATTAATTGTTTTATTAGATGAGGGGGAATTTGATGAATAACATTTAAACTGAAAAATCTGAAGAATTGGAGGATGAAAGTGAGTTTGGGTTAGAAAAGTAACGCGGGCAGAAGGAGGAAAAATATCCATGGAAAATCTATCAATGAATAAAATGTAAGAAAAGGACAAAACCAAAAAAGCCCTGTGTTTTCTGTGGGAAATTCCAAAGTCAGTTACCGCGACATATAACTATGGTTCAGCAGAAAGAATTAGAAATTCAAGATGCAATGAAATGAAAATCTGTAACCAGTGCCAGACATTTTATTAGCAGGAAACAGGTTCGAAAGCGTATACTTCAGGCTCGTGCGTGGAGGCGCTAAGCGTTCAAGACGAGGATTTTTCTTTGCAGATTTCCCGATGACAAAAAAGGAAAACTTTGTCGCCAGGACTATTTAATTCGGACAATGGGCCGGAGACAATTTCAAAAACATAACAGAAAGCAGGGCAAGAAAAGCAAAGTTCGAAAGGCAGTAATGACTACCATGCGGACCATAACATTTTTATTCCTCGACTCGGTTCCTTTGTTCAGAAATTACGTGCAAAGAGACAAACATGTAGATGCAAGATCAGAAAATATGTTTGAGTGGAAATACTTCATTCAACTGGAACAAGCTATCCAATATTTGACAACAAATGATGATGGATCAATGAAACCCGGATTGAAATTATACGTCGGGACTATTCTCAAAACTTCATTGAAAGTAATGAAGGGGACTTATTTAATTGAACAAAATGACAAAAAAGCAGATGCAAATGACCAATTTGAAGCATTTTGATGCCGAATATAAGATTTAAAAAAACAGAAAAACCAAGCTTAGGCAACCTCATAAACAACCAAATAAATTGGATTTGAAGAAAATCAGGAAGTAAACTACATATCAGGGGTTCTCAAACTAGGGGGAGCGCCCCTAAAGGGGGCGTGTAGGATTTTCTGGGGGCGGAACATAGTAAATATCGTGGTGTTGGTGAGAGTTGGAGTGTAAAATTAACTTGATAACGGTTCTAATAATAAGATCGTGACCTTAAGGCTTGCTTATAATATTGTAACATCAAGATTGCTTTGAAGAATACAGACATCAATTGTGTGATTGATTTATACCTTACTAAGGAGTATTGTTTAACCGAAGTATAACGTTTGTTTTTTGCGACTTCCTGATAATTGGACAACGATGCTAGTGTGTTTGTATACACGGTAGAGTACGATATAAGGTAAAATTACCTACGCCAAATGCGTAAACCTTATTTAGTTAAACCTACTTTTTATGATAAGATGAACAGGAAAAAACGTTAAAGAGGAAATATTTTAAATATTTCAGTACGGTTTCACCGATGCCACAGTTAATGGTCAGGTCATTCTAAAATGCGTGATATGTCTACAAATTATGAGCCACAACGTTCTGAGACCATTATGCTTGCAGCGACATCTTCGCACAAAACACCCTTCCGTTCAATACAAACAATTACCATTCTTTAAAGCCAAGGAAGAATTTTTCAAGAAACTGAAGATTGCAGGTGAGGAGAACTCCTGCCAGTCGTCATCAGTTGAAATAGTTGAAGCTTCTTTCGAAATCGCTCATATGATTGCTCAGGCAGAGAAACCCCACAATATTGGCGAAACATCGATAAAACCTTGTATGCTATAAGCAGTCAGCGCCAATGTGGTTAAAGTAAATTTCCCTGCAAACTACACACGATACAATATAACCAGTAGAAAAGAACGTGTTTACTCGGTGCGAGCCCACGAAGAAGAGACCGCATGGTACTCGCAGAACATGTGACATAAAACAATGGAACAAAGAAACGTCACAAGTCAAAGGTCAACGAATGTGAACCAACACAGTAGTAACCACTGTCAATCTGGCAGAATAGTTGGTTATATTAGCGTAATTCTCGACACGCGAGAGAGAGAAAAAAGAAAGAAAGGCAACACGAAAATTAACCATCTGCTAGCGTGACAACAATGATGCATGACATTTTATAACGAAATTTTTGAATTTTAGGTACGAGTTGACATTCTCTATCTCTACTTTTGAATATGTCACAACAAACTGCTATTAATACTCTATATAATACACTTAAATAAAAGCGATAATTTTCTTGCTTAGCGACTAAATCGAATTTATATATTTTTTCTCGGTCAAACATTTTCAAATATTTTTAAATTGTCGTGACAGGTAGAATTTATGTGTTGTTATTCGTACTGTACTATCTACCAAGCTCTGTACGTTAGATTCGAAAATGTATTTCTCTTTACGCTGCAAAACGAAAATCCAAAAATTATCAACAAACGAACAAACATTTTCAACTATTATTAAATTGTCGTGACAAGTAAAATAGGCCTATGTTGAAATATATTATTAAAACGTTTTATATTGTCTGTTGTTTGTGCTTGTGTATAATCAAGGGCGGTTACGGGCAATTAAATGCGATCTCACGCAGAGAGCTTAATCAAGAGAATTAGGTTACAACAATGTGCTGTGTTCCACAACTAATAGTCCTATAAGAAAAGAACCAATCCTTTATTACAGTAATATTGCCGAAGAATTCACAGTGAAGCATTAATGGGTGTAAGCAACTTGACTGATAAAGATAATGTCGTTAGAAAATTTAAAGCAGGGCATCTCAGATAAGAACTATATATCACAACTCTTGAAAAGGTTTTTCAAATGCTTGGTTCTATTTTAGAAAACAATCACAGCCATGGCAATTACAAACCCTCAATTGCTTTCCAATCTATCTGTTGAGGTTCTAGCAAAAACTATCTTCGATTGCCTGATCGACTGCAACGACGAGAGAAAAGTCAATGCACTTATTCAAGACTTTGTCGTCAACAATGAACTACCTAATTTCGTTGTTCTGCGAGTAATTACACTCTTGCTGGTGTATATGGACACAGGTTATAACCAACATTTTTTTCCAAGTGAGGACGCTAGCAGGTTCCAAGAAATGGACACCAACCTCTTGGAAGGCGACGTGAGCGATCTGGGGCGTATACAAAGAGCGTTATGGATTATGAAGGTATCTGTTCATTATTTGATATCGAGGTGGAACGACGAACTACTTGATCCACGAGACTTGTTAAAAGACATGTTAGTAGCCCCTAGACCTTTGTCGATACGAGGGACACAAACTGTCATGAGGCATATAACCGAATCCTTCATATATTGGAGACAT
The DNA here is from genome assembly GCA_013436055.1 of Halocynthia roretzi. NCBI lineage: Eukaryota > Metazoa > Chordata > Ascidiacea > Stolidobranchia > Pyuridae > Halocynthia > Halocynthia roretzi. The sequence continues at coordinate 9,034 of QRAM01000978.1, read as the reverse complement.
GCAATCTCGTGCAATGATTTCACTACATGTGCCAAGTGTATCGGAAAAACAAAGCAGCCCTGGCCTCGTCCTCCTCATATTTTACAATTAGCGGGAATAACAACGAGAACATTACTGGCCGCTTTAAGTTCCGCCATAGGTTTCAACAACGACAAGCATATGGCAAAATGTTAAAAAGTGGTTAGAGATTTGAGAGTGGCAAGAAGAGCTTTAATAAAACTGGACGTGACATTGGAAGGTCACATCAAAGATTGGGTGTTTAATGTTCTGCTTTCCGTGCTACGTGCCGCGTCTTCAAAGGGAGTTGATATCGAAATAGTTGGAATGAGGTATTAATTTTATTGTACCAATTCAGTGATATTTTCTTAGGATTCGTAATTGTAATTGTATGTACATTAAAATGAATTAATATTTTCTGCGCGTGTTGGTTCCGTGTCAGTACATTACCGAGACTTGATTATATAGCTGTCTTAGTGTTCTGACTGTGTTCACGGAAGTTACATTACTACCATAGTACATAGAGATTGTATTTGAATAAATAAATGACTGAAGCTACAACTCAATTTGATGGGCCTGATATTTACTGCATCACTTGTATCACAATTGCAGGTGTGTAAACGTTGGAATGAAACAATTTACAGAAGTGGTGAACAGCCTTCACATGCCTCAAAAGGTGAGGTTTCTGAAATATATAACCAACAGCCCGATCGAAATTTTAAGCGGATCCGAGACGCTAGCAAAGCTCTCAGGACTGGAATCATTTCTCTGGAATAATTTTTCTGTCGAAGCAGGATCGCGTTTCACAGTAGAGCAAGTGAGAGACAAACAATTTACCTGAACTTTACACAAATGTTATTTTTCCATAAATAACTAGTATTTTTTACATTGCAAAGAATTAGGGCATATTCTTCAGCGGTGGAATTCCCTTACGAAGCTAAGCATGAAAGAGATAAGCCTTTTCAGCGATTTCAATCAACATGAAATCGAAGTATGTTCAATCTTCCCGAAGACTTTGCAGAATCTGGAAATTTCTGAAAACGGTTTGAATAAAAATTATTTATCCTGGCTGGCGAAACTGACTTCCACGACCGATCACAAAGACGACAGTACCTCGTTCCGCACGCTGCGGTTCGAGGATGAAAGCATATTAAGTTCATCGGATGAAAATTGGCAAAACTTTCTAAAAAATACTCGCAAGTCTATGATAACTCTTGCTATAGACAACTGCAATATAAACGAAGCACAGGCCCTGGCACTCGAACGCATTTATTGCGACAGAAGCTTTGCAAACGAGATGAGCAGTTCGCAACTACAGCATTTGACAATACGCGATTCAGGGCTGAGTGTCAAAGCCACTTTCAATGTCTTGACGGAATTATGTATTGCTTCCAAGTATCGAATTTTACCTAACTTTTCCCATTTTGGTTGCACACTCCCAGCAAGGTCCGAGCGGTTTTGGTCGGAAGAAATCAAGGCAGAAATGAAAAAGAACATTGAATGGTGTCCTTTTAAGGACGCTATGAGAAAAATATGCGACAAACAGGGTTGTGCCAACGTTTCGTTTGATATTTTTTGGGAACCAAGCGAGGATGACTTATACTAGGTTTAATAATTTAATATGCACAATATTATATTATTTTACCATCTTTCGTGTAAATTATAAAATAAAGTATTTGCGTTGTTGCAAATGTGTGATTGATTTCATACCTTATTAATGAGCATCGTTTAACCGAAGTATAAGGGTTTACGTTTTTATTAGTTTTATGTGACCTCTTGATACTTGGACAATGATCGCGGAGTATCCTCCCTTGTCATCGGGAGTGTATTTGTATTGTTTACAGTTAACTCTACGCCGATACGCAAAACCATACAAAGTTACTTATAACTAGATACCTTAATTATTATTCATTCTACTGCATGATCAAATATTACATGATTAAAATATCCAGTATATAAATATAATAGGACTAATAGTTTAAAGAGAGTGTTAGAGAGAACTATGCTCGCTAACGGTAAGTTTAATGGCGAAAAAATTGCCGTCGACGCGAGCATATGGAAGACGTAGGAGGGGTAGAAGTGCTAATTACATGAAGTATTGTACTCTGGATAATGAGGACAATCTATCTATAGGAAAATACCGCACTCTACTAAAAGGTGGAGCAAATAAAAAGAGGTACGGCAATCCAAAAGTAGAAGCGATCCTTAGATTCTTAACATCAAGAAAGATAGAATCCTTCGAAACAGTCGAAATTTCTGATTCAATGTGAAGCATGCGGTGAGTGGTACCACGACACTTGCATGTTCAAAAAGAGCGACATCAAATCTCTATCTGAGAATGATTGGCAAGATATACATCTAGTATGCAATGGTTCCAGAATCAGAATCGTAATAAACCGTAAACTTAAGGCTATACACGTTCATGACAACGAACCAGGCAAAGGTTATATTCTGGTGGAGAGACGCCGGAAAGCATACCATGACGATATGGCTTCTTCTGAATCACAACCCTCTTGCAGTGAAGCAGCAAAAATTATGAAAGAAATAACAGAAAGCCCTGAACCACTGAGCTCCCAAGTATTCTCAATAGATCGGGAAATCGTAAAATCGGAATTGGACCCCGAACGCAACGTCAGCGCAACAATGCTTTCACTGGATGCGATAGAAAAGCTAGGTTTGTTCGATAGTAATCTGGAGGAAATGATGAAACAACGAGAAGCATTGGTTAATAAGAATGAAATCTTTAATATTAAATCTGAAGAGTGGAGACGAATGGTTGGAAGTAGACGCAAGAAATATTTCACTGGTGGATATTACAAGGAAATTATATTTCGGGGTTTAAGGCAAATTTACAACTGCTGTGTTCCGTGCGTTCGTTATAGCTACATGAGAAAGCCGAGTGATTTTGTCAATGTACATGAACATGGGGCTAAAGATTATGAAGGACACGTGGCTATGTACTGTATTCATAGAAATTGCTGTGAATGCAAGATAAAAGCCGAGATAGAGTTCTTTTCAACCGCCACACAGGTTGAGGCACACGTTAAAATTTCTAGCAGACGAACACACAGCATTACATGTGTAAAATCGCGACCGGTCCAAGGCGAAAAGCGTGTTCAGTTGCGAGATAAACTGAGAAATATACCACCAGGACAGCAGCGTGCAGAACAGTACAATGAATTGAGTGAAAGCGAACGATTTCATGGTTCTCACAAATTCCTCCAATCAGAAGGCGTCATGAGAACCATCAAATGGCAAGGCAAAGAACACCGTAAGACATCTTCTCAGTGGAGAAACATTCGTATTTGGAGACAGTCAAGTGAGGAGAGGAAAGATTTTGTAAAAAAATACTCGAGTACCCTCCTGACTTGTGGCTGTATTCCAACGCCCAGGTAATGATATTTCGAGAATAATGTGGCAAAGACATAGTAGTTTACGTTGACGCAACCGGAACCATTGTGAGTGCTGAGCCAGGCCATTCCGATTACCAAATTTATACTTTGCTTATGCGGAATCCAACTCTAGGGAAACCTGCTTTACCCATTGCTTCTCAGGTTATTGCAGAACACGATGCAGAAAGCATTAGGAATTTCTGAAGGCACAAACTGCGATGTATTCGAATCCTAAGAAACCTAGTCTGGTAATGATTGACGGCTCTTTTGCTATTTGGAACGCTGCGCTGCAGAGTTTCTGTCGAGAAACTAGGAACGAATACTACCATAGATGTTATCGTGTTGCAAATGGCCAACCACAATCCGAAGACCTGAAGAAAACGATGGTGCATAACTGTTTAAGTCATGCAATGCGAGCTGCAAAGATCATGGTTTGCAAACATTACAAACGTGGCCGAAATTTCGTTCAAACTGCGATGCATTGGGTAGCACTACTGTTCTCTTCGGAAACTGTCGAGATGCTAAATGACATTGTGGATGGAATATTCACAGTGTTGTGTTCTAAGATGCATTCTGGAAAAGTCACTCATGCATTCAACAAGCTTGCAAAATATGAGTATACGGGTAAACTTGCGCGTGATTTCACTGAGGCAACAGGAGTGGGCGAATACCGAGATGATGTTGATTATCTAATAGGCAGTAAGAGGGTGGAAAAAAATCACGAAAGAAAATCTCCATTCTGTGAACGATACATCAGTAAGTTTGAACAGTTATTGAAGTCCGATTGCTCCACCGATGATGACCCACCTAACCTTTACTATAGTGTGCAATTCTGTAAACCACTACACAGAATTATTTTGTCTCGGATATGTTGTACATCAAAAATCATGTTGGGTGATCTGTCCCGACATATCACGGCACAAACCTCCGAAAACGAGAAACATTATTTCAATGATTACCGAAAAGTTTACGCCAAAATGATAGTTCCAGAAAAGTTCCAAAACATTTCACGGAACAATTTAACGCAAGGTGTTATTGAACAGCATTTCAAAATGCTTAAACACACGTTCATGAAGGAGAAAAAAAGGCGAATCGATGATTTCGTTGTGGGCTATTATGAAACAGTCTGCCTAATCAGAAAACAATTTGCAGATACCCTGTTACATTCTGGGCTTGATTTCGCCGAAACGCTGAAGAAGACGTCTATGGTGAAATCCAAGTTCAAAAAACGTAAAAAAACAAGAGGAAAGGGATATTACACACAATCCAAGTACATACCAGAAATGGTAGTGGCAAAAACATCTCAACACGATAATATTTCGTCTGAAATGCCAGTTGGAGTTGGTCATTTGATTACAGTAGAACATTCCACAGAACCAACTTTTATGTGGGATGCAAGTCGTGAGTGGCTGAAAGTCGAACTGTTTTCAAAACAGTTATGTAAGGAAATGCCGCCTTCAAAGCTTGCTAAGACCGTGCTTGGATCTAGCAACAATCAACAAATCGCTAGAGCCAACAGTTTTCTCAGCGTTGCAAAAGAAATTACAGGGGGGCACAAACATGGGCTGGTTATCTCAAGGCGCCGTTGAACTCTACATTTCAACGACTGTTGCAAAGTGTAACAAAGACATGCATGCTAACAATTTTGGATGTGTGGACTGCGGTATAACAGATGGAGTTCTTTCAGGAAAACTATTGAGCCTTCCTGAGAGAGCTAATTGTGGCAGAGGATACCGGGGTATTACAATTCCTGGGGATCCGAAAATGTTGAGAAACGACGTGTTTTTCCCTTGCTTAAAAAGAAAACACTTTCGTCTCCTACATTACTCAGTACCTAGCAGTACTCTAATTTTGGTAGATTCCCTGCCGATTATAGGGAACGAAACTGAGACCGAAGACTATGCAATTATGTCTGCGTTTAAAGCTTTCTTTTCCGCGTTCTCAAACGTAGGCGAGGATGTAGTGTTTGAAAAAAAAAAAGTATCGTTATTCAGGACGATGCAAGTAGTTGTGGAGTGTGCGTATGCGTCGCTATTGACGTTATTTGTTCAAAATTGGCAGCAACAAAAATTGCTTCAGTTACAACTGACCAATTTCGAATGTGGATGCCCTATGCTCTGTTTGCCAGGTCCGCTAAGGCTGATCAAACACTAGTTAAAGCAATGAGTTTGTTCGAGGAGGAGAATACAACAGGGTTACCAAACTTTCATAACAACTGCTGATCGAACACTAGTTAACGCAATGAGTTTGTTTGAGAAGGAGAATACAACAGGGTTACCAAACTTTCATATCAACTGCTGGTTTAACTCATTGCTGCAGGCATTAAACTTTTCTTTTGGATAGGATGAAAATTGTCGTTCGTGGGATGCAAACCCGATCTCAAAGAAATGCATGACAGTGATAAATTCACTTCGTGAAAGAAGAAAGCTTTCGGCACAGGAGATGAAAGAAGTACTGGTAGCTGTGTGTGATTATCTCGATTGGGAATTAGGCACACAGCAAGATGTGTGCGAATTCTTAGAGAAGTCCGGCATCGTGATTGATTTAGACAATTCGGGATGGAGTCCAACTGTAAACATAACAACAGCAGAGTGTGATTTACATGGGATACAAAATTTATCGCTATTTCTTCACCGATTGTATATTTTCCTGACAAGTATAACACAGGTATGACGACGTCAGTAAAGGAACTGCTGAGTCGATTCCAGCGGAAATTAATCTACGAGAAATGCCTCACATGCACACAACACCTGCTGGAAAAAAATACTTTTCAATCAATCTCAAACTTACTGATAATTGCCCCTGCACGTGTTACAGAATCTGGATTAAACACAAAAGCGATAACTTTAGATTATACTCTTCGATATCCATGATACGGCATCAAACTGCAGTGGACAGTATAACCTTGCTGCTGCGATTGTTCGCACAGGGGAAAATATTCAAAGTGGCCATTACTTCACATACAGTTTCTCGACTAAAGGAGGTTTGGTTCTCTTCAACGATGACAACGTTGAAGAAGTACCGCTACCACAACACACAGATGTGATCTCTAAACATTGCTATATGTTGTTTTGTCCTCAAAAGCACCAATACATCAAATGACCGGAAACAGGTAATCCATAAAATAGGTAACAGAGACATTTAAATGAAATAACAAGATACTGAATGTTAACTCAAATATAACTTTCCCCTGAAAAATCTTCAATATGTGATATTCAATGCATTTAACGTATCACGAGTAATCAATTTTTTCGCGTTTCGATTGTTCAACATGTAATATGTGAAATCAGAATTGTGACGGAAATAAATAAAGCATATAAGCAAATGATAGTTTCGTAAATTTATGATTTTACCATTCTGTTTCAGAAAACTGAAGAAAACCAAGTCCTGAAAAGATAATAGGCAGACGGAAAATACCAAAGGAGACTGGTATTGAAATTTCCTCTTCGTTTGTTTATACTGATTATCAGCCAATTGTTCCTTTTGGAAATGATATCACTACTAATGAAGATGCATTACAATATTGCATGGACGAGGTATCTTGTCGGGCGAATATGAGTTTAGAACAGGGGTCTCCAACACGCGGCCCAACTATGATTTAGTTTTATCGTGTTACTTAACATCAAGAGTCCGGTCCGACAAACTGTAAAAAGTGAAACAAAATGTTTCCCCTGTTATTCCACTTTATGTCCACGTTCATATTTTATTCTATTATGACGAAATAAACAAGTTTCGGTCAGATCATTGAAGTGTGCAGCTATGAATCATTAATTCTGCATATGTGCAGTTAAAGCAAAACTAGATTATTATAAACTTTTTATAACGTAGTAAACCCATACGCAATGTCCAAGAAGAGGAAATGTTCGGAAGAGCACAGAATATTTCAAGAGAAGTGGGAGGATCTGTATTTTGTGTGCAATTCTAATAACAAGGTTCAGTGTCTCATATGTTGTGCAATTATTGCTGTTCGAAAGGAATACAACATCCGACGACATTACGACTCATTACACAAGGAAAAATACCATGTCTATACTGGAAAAATTCGTCACGAAAAGGTATCGCAATTAAAATCTTCACTGATGAAACAGAGAAATTTTTTCTCAGACATAAACAAAACTAGTGAAGCCTCGGTGAAAGCAAGCTTTGCCATAAGTGAGATAATTGCGAAATCGTCGCGTCCTTTCGTTGAAGGAAGCTTTATTAAAGAGTGTATGTTGAAGGCTTGTGAAATAATATGCCCGGAAAAGTGTAAGAGGTTTGGGGAAGTAAGTCTTTCAGCTAACACTGTTACTCGACGTGTAACAGAGCTGGCAGCTGACTCGTACCAACAACTTTCGTCATTGGAAAAAACTTTGAAGCCTTTTCACTGGCGATAGACGAGAGCACGGATATCACAGATACTGCCATGTGTGCCGTATTTGTTCGAGGCGTGGATAAGAAGTTGAACATCACGGAAAAATTATTGGATTTAATTCCATTGAAAGGAACAACTACTGGAATGGATATATTTCGTGCTTTGGAAAATTGTGTCGAACGCGCAGATTTCGATTGGCATAAGTTGGTATCAGTGGCCACAGATAGGGCGCCTGCCATGCGGTCAGAAGGAGTGGGTTTGGTAGGGCTTCTCCGAAACAAGATGCTTGGCTTGGGTGTATCTATCCAAGCAATCCACTGTATTATTCACCAAGAGGCAGGCCCTCTGTGGCAAGAGGAAATGAACAATGTTATGAGTATTGTTGTAAAAACTGTGAATTTCATTCGATCGCGGGCTCTTAACCATCGGCAATTCAAATCTTTCCTCGAAGCAATGGAAAGTGAATATGGTGAACTGCTATACCACACTGATGTCCGCTGGCTTAGTCGTGGTAATGTACTGAAACGATTTTTTGCGATGAAAGAAGAGATTGGTCTGTTCATGGCTTCAAAAGACGCCGATATATCAGAATTGGGTGACCCGAAGTTTAATTCCGATTTAGCGTTTCTATGTGATCTTACATCACATATGAACGATTTGAACACCCACTTACAAGGTCGTACAAAGGTGGTAACAAACATGTTTGATGCCATAAAATCGTTAAAGTGCAAACTGTTGTTATGGAAAACTCAGGTGGAAGTGGGAAATTTTGCCCATTTTCTATCTCTACAATCTTTGGAAAATGTCAAAAATGACGATATGAAGAAATATGCAGGTAAAATGATGAAGTTACATGACGAGTTCGACTGCAGATTTCGAGAATTTCTAGCACTTGGAAAAGAATTCGCATTCTTTTCTACGCCAATGTCTGTAAATATTCATTCAGTTTCAGAGGAGTTTCAGATGGAGTTGTAGGATCTTCAATGCGACACAGTGATGAAGGAAAAGTATTCAGAAGTCAATGTTCCAGAGTTTTACCGGTATGAGTCCGAAGAAAGGTTCCCAAAGTTAATTGCACACTCATGTCGCATACTTGCGATGTTTGGCAGTACTTATATTTGCGAGCAGTTTTTTTCAACAATTAAAGTTAACAAATCAGCCCTCCGCACACGACTAACGGACGAGCATTTGCATGCTGTCTTAAGACTAGCAAACCAATGCAAAATAAGGCCAAACATCGAGTCTCTCTCCGCTACAAAATGGTGCCAAATATCCAGCACAAGTAAATGAA
>QRAM01000977.1:0-10202 GCA_013436055.1 Halocynthia roretzi | reverse complement strand
ATAGTATTTGAATATCCTATCAAAACTTACAGTAATATTTGATAATGGCGGTACGTTCAGTACATCTCTCCAATCACCTATTTTGGCGTAACCAAGTCCCTCGGACGCTCTGCTTGCATTGTAAAGGAAATGCAAATCGTCGATAAAACTTGTGTCTTCTTTACTCAAGAAATGCAATATTAGTATGAATTGAAAAACGGATATTCCCTGTTTCTTTGAATACACCGTATTGGATCTCCATGATAGCGGTCAAACATACACTCAGGGCTCTCTTTAGTTTCCTACACCCGCAGTTAAACATTCATCCCAGTTGTAAAATCTTATGATTAGATCTGCTCTGTAAGTAACTACCTTGATTTTTACCTTAAATATTACACCCCAATGTTTTTGTCTCCACTTCCCTTGCGCTGACAATGCTTTACTCATACTTACTCTCTATCCGATTCGGATCGTAGTCCTTGTGCTGTATTTTGCATAGCTGGTCATTTTGATCGCGAAGAATAAACTGGTTACCCGATTTCGTTGTCTTCGAAATTGGCCCAGTGTAACTGTTGTAACTTATAATCTGCGTATTATCAAGGTGTACAATTTATTCCTTCAGCAGTTTAATAATGCGTTTATTCCTTCACTATACAACATGCCAGAACGTCATACCTGGAAATGATTGACGTGAATGTGGATAGGATGGGAGGAGTCTGGTATAGTGTTAATGAATTGCCATTCTTGCACGGATCCAGCTTTCATCTTGTACCTAGAATTGAAAAAGATTTTCTCGGAAAGTTTTTAACATATAACATGTATTCAACCTGGATATGCTTATGCAATAAAAGAATTACTCCAATGTGAATACATATTCAGGATAAAAAGGATTAATTCTGTATGGTGTGGGGAGATTAATTGCAGAACTAACAACACGTTGATATGCCAATATAACTTGCGTGTCATTTAGTCAGACCAGAGTGCCATTGATGATATATAGTACAGACAAAAAAGCAAAATTGTCGTTTAGATGTAAATACCTGGGATCGTCTTTGTTGGTAAAACCTTCTCGATTGAGTAAGAAATCCGGGGTGATTTCTACAATAAATTTCGCATCCACCAAATTCTTACGCAAGTCGCGAATAAATTGCGGTCGCCCTGGAAGCTTCGACAGGATAGATGGGTTGATGGGATGGATTGCAGTGTTCACGCGTATATTCATAATCACTCCTGTGTAACGACGCTTCCCTCCGATGGATAATTCGTTCGAAGGATCATTATATGAACGCAACTGCAAAATAGAGTCAAAACTAAGAAACTTGGAATATAGCGCGATATTGTAAGTGTTATATTTCGATAGTTTTTCCTTAACCTCATAGTTTCCCCTTCTTCTACAATACACCATCCAATCCACTCGTGCTCCCACAGCAAGATACGTCTGGCTGTTGTATTGCCTACGAGGTTTATCCAAATAGACCCCATCGAATGCTATTTCCCACACGTGACAATACTGTGTGGGTATTGATGATCCCTGAGCTGTAATTCCTAACTCAAGACTGCTAAACCCACCAGCATTCACGATTCTAAATCAAATTGACATAATGCGTTTCAAGATATTCTATTACAGTATACACTTTATCTTGCCCATAAATGCTCCGATTGAAAACTTCATATATAATATATATTTGAACATTTTTTGTCTGGACACTCCCATTTTGTGACTTAAAATACAGTAGGGTAATGATTAAAAATTATTGACACAAATTTGTTTTGATTGTATTGATCTGGCATCTGATCGTAGTAAATAGTATTTGCGGAAACAAGATTTGAAACATACATTCATGTTCTCTACTTTAGTGTACACACGCCGTATGAAATGCAATATTTAGGTAATTTTCGTCCAGTGATGAAACTAAAGTAACTTATGGAAATTTATAAGCAAATGCGAATGGGATCGACAGTTAACATAATACGATGTAATTATATTGAACCTGAATCTCCTCATGTACCCAATATCCATATTCAAAACCGGTAAAATCATTCCGTTGACCGTGAAGTGATCTACGGAGTTGCTGAGCCTTCTTTGCACGATATCTTCGGGACTATGGATGCAATAGGTTAGATTTGAAAAATAAATACAAATACACTAACTAATGTTTGAATATATATATATATATAATACTCTAATGATTTATCGTCTTTAATTTCCCTCCTCGTTTTTGAGAAATCCGGACTGTTATCATCTCCGGCGTATTGTAATGTCGATTGTAGCAGAAGTTCGATATCACGGTAGCAGTTATCAGGACACGAGACAGCGGCTAATTGCGGGCTCATACTGGCTACTTCGTCTTCAACGATGAGCATCCCTGACATTCCGCTCATAACCTTGAATATATATTACAATTCTTTACTAAACCAGAAATTTGTGATTCATCTATATGAGAGACCCCGCAATTGCTTTCCTCCCCTTTCCATTTTTATCCTCCTGCTTGTTGCATTATTTCAATTTTATATTTCTGACCTGGAAGTAGGTGGATCCGTGCCAATGAGCATGATACCAGTATGTTCCAGCTGGCTGCGCTTTGTTGATCTCGTATTTATATATGTATTGTTCTCCGGGATCCACTCGTATGAATACATCGTCCCCGGGAGCCTTTAGAAATAAAGTCGGGTTGTTTATTCACTTGGTTCATGATTATTAGGGAACTATAGTAAGTCCTCTAGATCCGAACATTCGTATTACGAATTTTCGCCAATACGAACACGGCCGCGAACATTAAAAATTTGCGTGAATGGTGTAGTGCGCAAATCAGTGTCAACAACATCACACATCTCCCCAGTCTCTTTCTAAGTCACGCGTGGTCTATCTCACGAAGTAGTAAGTTATTGTTATCGTGTCTGTATTACGCTATGTATCTTTAATAATTTATTATTTGTTGTCATAAACTTTTAAAATGCTAACAGTAAAATATTTAGACTGATTTGTCTATAAGGGATTGACGGAAGTTATTGGATGGGAACCGATGTGGCTGTATAGGCATTACCCGTGTATTTATTTTTGTTGTGTTGGATTTACGAACAATATCAGTTATGAACAACCTCTTGGAATGGAACCTGTTCGTATGTTGAGGACTTACTGTACAGTAATATTTATCGGAAGTATAACAGATCAAGTATATAAGTATATTATGTTGCTTTTCATTTTCTCGCTTGAGTTAAATGCTCCCTGATTATAATAAGAAGCAACTGTGGCGTTAGCGCCCTGAAACCCTAATAAAGCATTCGATACATTTGTAAAATTTCATTCTTGATATTGAATATGCCACGAATTTTCGCGATGGTCTCCAAAGGGCCCATAAAGGCAAAAGAAAAAAAGAAAATAAGACCACAATGTCATCTCAATATTCAAGACAAACAACAGCATTCTTATTGAAATAATCTTTCGAATACAATTACCGTTTATTCTTACTGTGCAATGTAGATATTTTTTGTATGAAAAATGCTCTGTATATGTGTTTGCATGCATCTTTTAGATAGGGGATCCATAGCTTTCACCACATGGTCAGAGGGCGGATCAAAGGTGTAATAATTACTCCCTTAGTCAATTTAGTGGTTAGCTTGATTAGATTTCTGACTCAATTACGACTCGCTATAAATCTAGATATCTATGTGTATAACCAGTCTCATCTATTACGTATATCTTATATGTTCGTACTTCAAAGTCATTGCTTCACATTCAGCCCTAAATATTTTCTATCTACATCAGTTTAATTAACCTTCTGATGTATCTTAAATTCTTACATCACTGCCAATGTGAAGTCCGTGCAAATGAAGATTAGTCGTATTTGGCAAGCGAAATTCATTATGAACGCCTTCTTCGTGGTTTGGACCTAGCCTGTTTATCTGAAAGAGAGGTTTAGAGTTAGGCGCATTAACTATTTTTAAATACAAATTCAATTAGAAACTGAACACTTACCAGCGTAATAACTAACTTGTCGCCTGCCTTGACTCTTATGGTTGGTCCACATAGCTTTCCGTTATAAACTCGTCGTTTCTGTGTCATCCACTCTATTCTTATTACCGAAACGTCAACACTCAAAGTTCCACGAACTTCCTTATTTCTTGCATTGCGGTCAAATTTCACGCATTTTTTGTAAAGTCCTCTGCCTACCGTGAAAAGAGTACAACATAACACAATGCAATGTTGTATGTTGTATGTTGTATGTTGTAACTCGATATGCAGAAATCATTCCATTTATCGTGCACCCGTTTGGTTGTCTTACAGTATTCCTAAGCAGTGTATGCAATTCGGAATTTTGTATAATCGGGAAAGCGACAGAATTTGTCGAAATAAGAGAAACGCGTTTGTACTTCACTGTTACATCACATAGTTGACTACAGTATGCCGCCTCTTGTTTATAGCACCGACAACAACATAGTATAGTATGTAGATATATTTGTACAATATGGCAAATACCATATTAAATATCTGGGTCGCAAGATGTTATAAAAGATTTATCGTTGAAATCAAACTTACCTTGAAATTGACATTCAACAAGTCGAAGAACAAGAAAACCAAAAACTACACAAAGCGTAATCTTCATATTTTATACTTCTGTGTTGACTGCTTTAACTCTTCTACCAGTTGTTTTTAACAGCTAAGGAATCCCGATTGTTTATTGGTCCATTGCAGCTAAATCGCGCTTGACGTCGCGTGACCGATATGCATATAGAAACGAAAAGGATAGGCTTTAGAGGTTTTCCCCTGCAGTGAAAACTATATAGTGTTAAAGGTGCGGGAGTAAAGGAAATAAATGTGGTTATTGAGGAAAAGTGATTAAAAATCCCAGCTTACACATTTACTGACAGCGAGTTCTGATATGATACTAATTAGGTCAATAGGTTTCTAATACGAATGGCTACAATGTAAATACTATGCTATTCAAAGTAAAGACGATATTATTGAAGCAGAAGGATTATTTAAATCCTTGCTAACAATTTTAGTCAATTTGTAAAGGATGAAATTGTCATCTATCATCAGAGACGATCAGTTCTAAAAGAATAATAATAATAATAATAATAGGCTGATGTTACGTAAATGGCAAATGGGTAGTTCATGCTATGCTACCATAAAGTTAAATCACTTCGAAACATCTATTGTAATTGTAGCACAATTCTACTTGAAGTTGAAACGCGATGTCTGACGACAGATGGTATGTGATCTCATTTTAAAGTTAAAATGTGATTTGTCGTTATCGTTTTTACTTGATCTTTACGATTCCACTAGACTTACGATTTAAAAACACGACTCGTCACACTCGATAAGCGCCAGTTTTTACTGCAATGTGACTACTGCCACTTAGCATTCAAATTCATTATATATCAATAAAACACTGGCTACCGTGATCGAAAATGTTCAGATAAGACAGTTTGTTTATCAAATGAGTTTTTCACAATTTCTGGTTTTATTATAATGTTTGAATATGATTAAACTAAGGCCTTCTGATAACGGGCGATTCGAATGGCAAATCGTATAAGCGAGAATTCGGATAAACGTGGCTCGGATAATCGAGTGTTACAGTATATCATTGTTATTGAATATTCCCATCACGATGAAACTTTTAAAATAAAATAATTCAACGTCAAGTCCCTGAACGAATTTACCGTCGAATTACCAAAAATACTATGACACTCCATTGCCTTTCAGACGGGTGGAACCATGCAAAACAGTGAAACAATGTAAAGAATTATTTATAGTTCTTCTGGTCTTCAGACCATGTAATCCTCAGTTCTACGTCAAACCCATTTCTGTTTCATTACTGCAAATCATGTGATAGTTACTGTATTGTAACTCATTTCACACCGAACGTTCGGAGTATAGACACGTAGTGTTATTATGGAGCACCCGTGCATCATTGTGGTTTGCTATTTTCTTCAACTTTTGCTATTAGCTGAGATTGGAAATTCGCAGTGCAGTAATTCCAACCCTTGTATAGATTTTCAAGGTAATATCAATTTTGCAACTTTATATTTTAATGTGAAGTAGCTTCTATAACGAAAATAGATTACATAATTTAATACAATTTAATTACAGTTGGTGAACCGTTGCAGAAATGTGAACATCTCACATCCAGTAACGGAATTTTGAACATCACCTTGTACGTGGACGTAGCTGAATACAAGTTCGACTGGTTGCTTTACAAGAGGAGAGCGTTCAATGGAATAACTTGTCCTCCAACCTGGAGGATAAAACGTGGAGATCGTGTTAACGTCCTCCTGGTAAGAAAGCAGCGACGTGCGTTATTTATTGTTCAAGTAAAATTGGTTATGTTACATGTACTTTCTAAATTATGTGTTATATATATATATATGTGTATTCCTACCTGCATTTATTATTTATACATTTAACAGAACACTATAAACTGAAATAGAAATTCTCGTTACAGGTCAATAATCTGACTGCGAATCCAGCAAGAGAACATGTACCCAACACATTTGGTCTTCCTAATACAACGAATCTTCACGTTCACGGTCTTCATATCAGTCAGTTGGTAATACTTCCGCGCATCTTTTTTATTCTTATGAAGTTGGTACTTAGGCTGTAGAAGTATGTTGATCTAGAAAAGGCCCTCCTACCAATTTTGCTATGCCAACAGTTTAAACGGCAGCCAGTGGAGCCAAATGAAATATACTGTATATAACTTTCCAAAACAGGGGGAAAATTATCAAGCACTTAAAATAATAATTATTGAGTGATAACGAGTCGTTGGCCAGCAGTATATGAATACACAAGATTCCCCACTCGAAAATTAGGTGAATGAACGTAGTTTAATTTATATCAATTTTTTTATACGGTCCGCTCTATGTTACTGCGGTTAGCCGCACTCGTGAGTGGCAGCATGTGCAGTAGCGTCTGTCATTTTGTAGCGCTGTGTGTTTGCTGTTGTTGTTTTCGCTGTGGTTGTGTAAGCCAACCTTCCATATATCAACCTGTTTCTATAGTTTATTTCTTTTGTATTGTGTTTCTATATAGGTAGTGCTAAAAACTTCCAAGTTAATGGACTTACGAAAAAATTAATTTACGATCGATCTTCCAGTACGTACCTGGCTCGTAATTTGGGGAGCTCTTATATGCTATTGTATATGATTTTGAAGTACAATTCTGTTCGTAACACAGAGTCCCCAGGATAACGTTTTCATAAGAATCGAACCGGGAAAAAGTTACCAGTACAGATACATCATCGAAGACGATCATCCATCGGGGACTTTCTGGTACCACACCCATGTCCACGGATCAGGAGCTCTGCAGGTATAAAAGATTTTAAGCCTTATAATTAATTAAATTGCTATTATTATTATTATTATTATTATTATTGAGGTGAATTTATAATAAAAATAAATTACTTCCAATAGCTTTCAGATGGACTCGCAGGAGTAATAATTATGGATGATGATCCTGATGAAGGTCCGGATGAATTAACTTCCGTATCATGTCCTGATAATTGTCAAAGCGATGTCTCGTTTTTATTTAATTCGCTTTTACAGCCAAATCAGGACATCCAAATAGCGTCTGAGGATAACCTGAGGTAATGTCTGGAACGATTTAGGACGTACAAGAATGAGTAATTGTTTTTCGGTCCAGCAAAAGTATTTCCTTTTGAAGACGCAACAGTGCACAGTGTGGTACATGCCTGTATAGGGTAATCAGTACAGTGCTGGAGAGATACAGAGTATAACACTTCAAAGTAGAAGTAAAAATGTTACTAAAAGTACTCATGAATCTTTATCTCCTACTTTTATATCTTTATAAGACTTAACAATACTGAAATCGGAAATGGGAGGACCCTTGAGAATTGGCTCCAGGAAAATGTGGATTACGTGACAACAAATGGACAACTTAAACCATCTCTTGAAATTGAGGCTGGACAAATGAAACGCTTCAGGTAAATTTATCGAGATATCAAATACTACTAATTCTCGATCATTGTATCCAAAAGTATACAGGCAGGATGGGATTAGCCACAAAACCCCTTTCAGGCTGTTACTGTTGCCCTTGTAGCTGCGAATGATTGGGGAAAATTGGGAAGATTGGGGAAATTCAAGGGAACCTAATTCTCCAAGTGGGCGGTGATGAGACGAAATCAAATAAAAACTAAACAATAAAAACCTGTTTGCGAGTTTTTTGAGAGTTTGGTGGCCCATGTGTTTCTAAAGAATGCTAAGTAACACGATTTGCTTACAGGAATAACCTATCCCTGTTTTACAGGCTCATCAACGCAGGAATTTCCTATGCCCTTGAACTTGAGTTGGTTGCGCAAAATAAAGCCTCAAGTTGCGAAATACGAGAGATCGCGAGAGACGGTGTTTACTTGAATTCACCAAGGCCACTCAAGCTTGATCAGATACTATTAGCTCCAGCAAACCGAGCTGATTGGTTGGTGCGATGTGATGTAGCTGGAATTTACGAGGTTGGATGAATATCGCAATAAGGTTTTCTTTACTTGAACTGTAAACTGTCTATCAATTAATTTCTTTTTTGCAGTTGCGTTCCACGGCACGGATGATTAACGATTTCTCAATTACCGGTTATTTCCGTTATAATGACATTCTTGCTACTATTAACGTAACGAAATCAAATGTTTCGCAACTTTCTAACTCGAGTTTCCCCGTCACGCTTCCACAAAGACCTGAATATGATGGAGATTTGCGAAATACAACAGCTAATGCAACTATTGTAATTGAAATGAACGACGGAGATCGTTTAAATAGAGATCTTTGGAATGGTTCTACAGACTTCAGGCAGGTTTTCTTACTTTGACACATGTATGTTAAATGATCAGGCTCGTGTAAGGGAGTGAAAATTTCGAGATACTGTATATTTACACTTTACTATTAGTTAATTTCCCATTAATAATCTTTCTCATAAAATGTACCTACATTGTAGATATCAGCTTGAAGTGGACTCGATCGTGGACGTGCAGTTTTTAAACACTGACAGTAGCTTTTCGCATCCGATGCATATTCATGCTCATCATTTTCAAGTAATTTTCTGTTTCTTTAAGGATAGATACTTAATGCCTAATAATGACTAAATTGTAATGGTTTATTTTTTAGATCATCAGCTATAATCCATACATTGGTCCCTATAGCTTGAATGCTTTTCCTAATCCGGTTTGGGATCTGCGCCGCCAGGACGATAATGANCATGCTTTAAAACGTGACAGTGTATAACAATGGTCCCTGTATAGTCAGCTGCTTTAAAACGAACCTATTAAAAACAGGGTATAGACTTGTTTTACTCAAGGATGAAATTGCAAAGTGATAGGAAATTTATCTGTATCGTAATGAATTTATGTTCAAATTAAAGACAAAGTTACGTATGGGTATTTCCAAAGTAGTAGCTCGTAGGTAAAATCCTACGAAACTTGTAGTAATGAAAGAATACTGCCTTGTACCTTATAAAAACCATAACCATAAGCATAAGAATAGGTGGTACTTTCAGAACCTTGTTTTCTAATTTAGGTAGTTCAATCGTATATCGTGCATTCTACTTGCGCACGTAGTAAATATATACTGGCTTCATAAACTAACAATTACATATCCACAACCTATGAGAGGAGGTTACATCCGGTACATTGCTCCGAGGCTGGAATGAACTAATAGGGAACATGGGGTTCGTGACGGCCCCCATTAGTTTGCTGTGCATATGAGACTTATATGTATGGATTCACTATGAAATTCTGCATTCATTGGTGTGTTATATATAGTGAGACGGTAATTGGTCCGCGAGTTATTAAGAGTTGTTCAATGCGGGGTCACACGTTACGGCCGACCGGAAATGGGTATTTTAGTTTCGAAATAGATTTTTTCGAAGTTAACCTGATTTAATCGACCTAGCTTTTCCAGGGATTGTTGGTTTATGTATTACGTCTCATATGTGCTCATTTTAGCGTGATTATATCATTAGAAGTTCATTTATAAGCGTTTGGTGATGTGAAATTTTCCAACCGCTAGATGTTACTGTTGGTTATAAATGATCCTCTAATGATCCAATCACGCTACAATTAGCACACGTGAGACGTAATACATAAACCAACATTCCCTGAAGAAATTGGGTACCATTAGACAGAGGTGGTAGATTTATTCCTGAATGTGTTCGTAATATTTGTAGTGGGATGTAGGTAAACATTGTTTTATATGCAAATTACTTCATTCCTAACTGA
>QRAM01000976.1:0-13881 GCA_013436055.1 Halocynthia roretzi | reverse complement strand
GAATTTAAAAATAAACTATAATTGAAATCTGTAATTTAAAAAGCGAATTTCAAAGATACTACCAACTCTTCGTCCTCCGTGTACTTAGCGTCTTCTTCTACACGCTCTGATATGTCACCTCTTCCATCCTTGTCTGGCTTCCGTCGACTCTCGGCTCGTTTCTTCCCTGGGACGAGCAGCTCCTGTAAAAGAGAATCGTCAAATGTTTTCAGATTATTATTTGTAAATATTTTCCACCGTATATCACGTAATCCGGTTTAATAGTTTAGTGTCAACAATTTTCTACCAGTAAAAATACATCATGAGCATCTACTTTTAATCAGTAATAATGGCATATCTTACCATCGGAGTCGACATCCTACCACTTAGCGGCTTTTGCGAATTCTTTCTCCGTCGAGCGCAAGAGCTGCTCTGTTATAGGAATACAGGGCTGATATAACAGTTGTAGCAAAGAATATAATGGTAATAACCTTGCAGCAGAAATTACCTTAATCCCCGTGTTATCTCTCAACCTCTGGTCCAAGGTTGTATTGTCTTGTTTCTCATCGCTCAAGCAGTTGATCTTGATCTGAAAGAGAGACATCTACGCCTACACTACTTTAAATCGGGCCTATTTTTTTAGCCTAGAAAATGAAAATACCGTTTTCTGTCATGGTCTTCTATCTGTGCTGTCTCTTCATCTCTTCACCGGTGTCTTCTTCCAGCCCGTTTATTCCTCCTGGTGCGGGCTTCTACAAGCAAACGAGAAATATCCTTGAATATTTCACCGCAATTATGTTCGTAACTAACTGAAATATGAACGCATTACCTCCAAGTTCCTCTTCTTGCAGCTTCAAGCTCCCGTGACATCTTCTCTTCTCCGCGTGCATCCTGGTCGAGAAAAACACCGAGTTATAGATATTTGAAAGAATTTTAAAAACGCAGCAGAAAACGTCAGGTTTACCGTCGTATCTCCATGCCATGGTTTCACAGTATCGCTGCTCCATCTCTCGCATGGCTGATCCAAATCTAGAAAACAGACCACTCCTTTAAATAAGGCTTGAATGAAAAATTACCCTAATATATAAAAAAACGTTATCTCCATGATCCCGATGTTGTATCTCACCGTCACCGATCGCCCGTTCTTCGTCCCAACTCATTTCTTCTTTGGTATGAGCTGCTGCTTCTGTTATAAAGAAACTTAAATGTCAACAACTCTAAACCAGGCGCCTTCCATTACTTGAAGTTAAGCATGAAAAGTAGCATTTAATTTACCTCCTGCATATCTTCTTGTTGCATTGTAGTGTAGCCCACTAGCTTCAGCACTCTAGATGTACGTGAAATCCTGTAAAACCTGCAAAACAAAAAAGCAACAAAAGAAAAAGCCGGGCCCGGCAACAGATCGAAATCATAAGAAAAAAACAAAAGATATAGAACAGCACAACATCAAAATACAATATATAAGGTAAAATAGTGTTAAGACCTGAATAATGTTGACTAAAGCGGTAGCTTTCTAACCTTTCTAAACCAAACTCACTCTTGGAGAACATTTTATCGACTTACAACGCGTTGTTCCATGTATAATATATAGTAGTCAACGTGTATAATGAAGAGAACAGGGATAAGGTTGAGGATGAAGGTGATGAATGATCAATACAATTTAATTCTTAATAATTAGAAGGCTGATTAGGTTTCTCAAAGTAGCGAGCTCGAGAGGAAAATGATAAAGATTGCGCAACAACATCAATGGTCGAATACAATTTATAGCTGAAGCTAAACTGAAAATTTGTTTGCGTAGCAGATTTACCTCTCCAAATGAAGTGCAAAAAGATTTTATTCATAAAATGGATCACTAGAGCAAAATAGAATCAATTATTATTTTGATCATATTACAGTATCTTGTAGCACCGTCGTTCTCCTGTGTTGACCGGTCAAGTCCTATGCTAAGCTTGGCTGCTATTTCTGACTTATGTGAAAATATGTTTGATACCCGAGTTACTAATTATAACAGTATTAACAGTAACTATCACTAACAGTATACACTCGATTATCCGAACTGTTCAGGACCGACACATTTTCTGATACGGAAAATGTTCGGACAATCGAGCCCATCATTTTCAGCCCTTATGATATGATTTATGGACTGTCACTTAGTACTGTCACTTAGAATTCAAAATCATTTTTATGTCAAAATATATCATTCCAGAATCACATCATTTTTATTGTGCTCCATCTTATCATGATCAATCAGGTGCTGCTATTGTGTAATTAATTATCTGTTGCATGAAAACCAACACTGGCTACCGTGATCAGGAAGGTTAAGGTTAGACAATTGTTTATCAAATGTGCTTCAATTTTTCTCTTATGTTTGAACCTTTTTAGCCTATTTATTAATGGTTTATTGATAACTGGTAATTCGGATAAATGAATGTTCAATGTAATTAATATTCTACCTTCTGTGGAGCCTTGCAATTTAAGAACCAATGTAATCTTTTGCAACAAAATATCAAGTAAATCAAACACACAGAAAAACCATAGTTACACTGATATCATCGATACTATCACATTCGCCACCAGTATCCTTGCAACTAATAATTCACACGGTTCATTCTTGGTCATATACAGTATCGAAACACTTTTTTAGGCTTAGGTTGAGACCCATGAGCTACAGTTTCTGTATTATTTGATGGTTACGAACTTAATGAGATTAATGAGCAAAATACTGAAAATTTCAACCTCGTATAGGAAATTGATGTGCAAGAAAATGCTTATATGGTATCATGTTTTTTTTGTTGTACAGCAAGTACTAAACAATATTTTTACGTGAGATCTGAATTTCACCTCCATGTACGAGTGTAACATGAATAGCATCATTACTTGTACATTACTTTAAAATATAAAGTGGACTTTCGGATAAGGGATTCTCAACTGTATATAGCTCCCAGCTAAGCTTACTACGCTCCGTGTAAAATATAAGATCAGTGATATCATATTTACTCCCGCCCCTAAGATATTTAAAATTTACCACTTCATAACTGCTAGACGCTCAATATTTTCCATATTTTCAACAGTTTCTATGACAACACTACTTTTCCCGTCGATATCGACATCATATATGTGAAAATCGTTTTCAATTTTCGAAACAACATAAAGATTGTTTGATACAACGCACGCTCCGACAATCGACCTTGGAATGCTCAAGGTTATAGTAACCCACACTGACGCAGATTTTTTCATCACCTCCGCCGTAATATCAGGACCGGGATTGCCCCCTACTATATATATGTACCCGTCTTTCACCACCGCAACTGCCCCGCTACGAGGCTGTTTCATTGGGGCAACGTTGCTCCAGCTGCATGTGTTTAAGTCCAGTCTCTCAACCAACTTTACAGCGACGGAAGTGTTATTAAGGCCCCCGATCGCGTACATAAAATCACCCAGAGCCACGAGACAATGCTGAGAACGGGGTTTTTTCATACTTGGCAATTTTTCCCACATATTTTTGCCGGGATCGAAGCGTTCGGCCGTTCGTAATGCCTTTCCCGTGGCCGTAACGGACCCCCCGCTCACATAGATTTTTCCGCTAACGACCTCTGCCCTCGGGTGTCCCCTCTCCTCCCCCATTTCGGCCATTTCCATCCAACTGTGTTCAATCCCTGTGGTATCAAGCCTAAAAACAGTTCTGTCTTCCCCAAGAACGAATAATTTTCTCCCAATAACAACAGCTGCAAAATTCCCGGTGATGCCGTCGTGCGGGGTCATTTCAGTCCATTTACCGTTCCAGGGGTCAAAAGTTTTGACACTTTGTGATCCTGCACCCAGAAGAATTATTCTCTCTCGTGCTGTTGGCCCAGGACCCTCGTGGATCGTGACTTTTTCATCAGCGAAACTGAAAAGTGCGTCTTGGAACATCTTTCGGCATTCTACGTTCTTCATAACTAGCGGCTCGGAGTGAACATGAGTCCTGAGATAGTTTAGCGGCAAGAAATGAAGTTTAACGCATCTCAGCATGTCTGCAAGATGATCCCTGCGTGTCTCAAGGTCATGTTTCGTCCATCGTATGACAGATTCGTAAACTGTGGTTTCTGGGATCATCTAAATATAAAATTATGAATCAATGAAGCTCACTGAGACCAGTATAGCATATGCAAACAATTCTACCGACTTTTAATCGCTTCATTTTCAAAAGTCTGAGAGCGCTCGTTGCGTCTTGTAATCTGAATTCGTCATGGGAAATTAACGCTTCAAGATGAGTTAATGCGTAGCACTGCGTTGCGTCTGCAAGACGTTTGCTTTCATAATAATCCAAGTTTGTGTTGAAATGAAGGCAGAGAGAAGGTGTGATGACATTGATAGCAAAATCAATGCTCCTCTCTTTTATTTCTAGAACAGAGAGTGAGAAATAAAGTGGTTACTTTGAAAGCAGTTATCGAGATATGGAATTCCTTAAAAAACAATTTTATAATAAACAATTTCCCATGCAAAATTTACTTTGTACGATTGATTGATGCAATGAAATTATAATTTCGATTTGATGTGATAGATTTAGATGAAGAGAGGCAATATGCTTGTGAGACCTCTCTCTTCCCTGCTAGTATTGAGTTATTGGATTAAGACAGTATTATTCTCAAATAAAGTGCAAGGAAAATACAAAATGCCAGTGTGCAACCATACTAAAGACCCACAGTACCACTTCTACCAGCAGTACTTGCTAAATACTAAATACCGATGTAGCTGATATTTTTGCCGCACTTGTCATATCGACGATGATGTGCGACATTAAAAACGTGAAACCTTAAGTAAAACGTAAAACGACGAGTGCAGCCAAGATGTCAGTTATACCGGTATTTAGTATTTAGCTGGTACTGCTGGTACTGCTGGTACTGTGGACTTATCATTGTCCTTACCATCTACTTTAAGCAAACAAGCCGCTTGCAACAACCGATGTAGATTTCCTTCGTTGACATCGACAAAACCGGTGTAAAAATAGTCGATGCATCGAACAAGTGCGTCTTCTTCAATCTCCGTAACATGGATCGGTTGAAAGTTTTCTTCTTTCTCTTGGACTTCAAAAATTTCTCGAAAATAGCCGGACGAGAAGGACAGGATTTTTTTGTGGGCTGGGTAAAAGTATCCAGTGCGGGCTCCGACAAGGGTCAGACCCCCGGTTAACGCATTTTGCTGGCATCGGTTTAAGTAATCAACTACATGTAAGATCTGCTCATCACTGGCCTTCGCCATTGTACTCGCTTGAACCTGGGTTGTCTTAGCCTACAAACTCCGGCCTGCAAAAGGATCGTCCCGGGGCACTTTTGAATTAAACTTTCATAATATGATTTATACGGGTTAATCACGTTAAAAATTACAAAAAATCTTTTTTTATCTCCGTATAAACATTCTGTAATGTTGGGTTAATTTTAATGTGATTGGACCACTATAAATCATATTAGGAAAGGCAAATTCGAAAGTACCCCGGGGCGATCTTTTAGTAGGCTAAGATAACACAGGTATACCGCAGTACCATACTAAATGCAGCTGTAGCTGACATCTTGTCCGCACTCCGGTGGTACAGGTAGTACTGCTGGTATTGCGGTTACCTTTCAACTCCCTATACTGGTACTTCTGGTACATGTGGTACTGCTGGTATCTCTGGTAATGCTGGCACTGATGGTACCTCGGGTTTTAGTATGGTCTATAAAGACCTGGGATACGCCAGCCAAAATTTGCACCAGCCCGAAAACCGGTAAGCAAGAGAACATATTGGCCAAAGGTCAGCTTTTGAAAACGAAATTACTGTTTACATTGTTAGCTACAAAAATTTCATTACAGATTAAAAAATGCATTATATCGTGTATATATCCCCTTCAAGCCGTTTATAGGCCCATGGGCGTTGATCACTCACAACATATGACCTTTTGAAATGTCATGTGATTGAATCAGTCAAGCGTATCCAGTCACTGAAGGGTTTACATCTAAAGTAGAGAGTAGTTCACAATTATTACATACGCTGGATTTAGTAATAGTTACGATTAAGGAGAACGATGGGCATAAAAATCTTTATTGAATATTATTCATATTTTTTAAATTTTAATTTCAACCTTCACATGAATAAAGACCCTGAATGTGAGGTAAATCCCGAAAATAACATTTGAAATTTATTTTTTGTAGTTTGGCGGATGGTAACTGACCCAACCTCCTTACAATTTATATGTTTTTATGTATCGGATGATGAAAAGCCGAATTCGCCACAAAGCAAATCAACGCAGGACGAATATTATTTATATTTATTTCAGACAACGTAATAAAGTAAGTAAGATGGGCTTAAGCGATGCTGATGTCAAAAAACAAGTAAGTTTTTGATTTTGTTTTAAGGCAACTATCTTACATTGACCTGAGAAAAGTTATTTAGAATAATAAAAAAAGTCTTCAAATATTATTTTCAATACATTTATTACGTTTATTAAAGAATTTTTAAATTGAAATTTCCTTTATAGTCACCACTATGTTGTACATACAATATTTGTTGGTATTTGGTGCTAAATTAAAATCTGACTTCACTGACTGACTTACTTTGATTTGATCTTGAATTCAGTAGTTTATTATGTAGCTGTTGTTGCAGTGGTAACTTCCAGTGAATATTGTTGTAACCTTTGAACCTTTCAGATCGATCACATGATCGCATTTATTGTGCAAGAGGCCGAAGAAAAAGCGGAAGAAATTGATGCCAAAGCAGAGGAAGAATTTCAGATTGAAAAGGGACGACTTGTTCAACAGCAACGTCTAAA
Source organism: Halocynthia roretzi (assembly GCA_013436055.1). Classification (NCBI taxonomy): domain Eukaryota; kingdom Metazoa; phylum Chordata; class Ascidiacea; order Stolidobranchia; family Pyuridae; genus Halocynthia; species Halocynthia roretzi. The sequence continues at coordinate 7,117 of QRAM01000976.1, read as the reverse complement.
AATCATCGAATATTACAGCAAGAAAGAAAAACAGCTGGAACAACAAAGAAGAATGTAAGTAAAACTAAACTAAAGGTACTTTTAATGCTTCCTTCTTCTTTTATGCTTGCAAACAGAAAAAAAAAATAGAAACTATTTTCCTAATTCCAAATATCCGAATATCATTGTTTTACCACAGTGAACTTCTAAAGGACAAGATTAATATAATTCCATCATTTCATATCTGCACATTGCATGAAGATAATGATAGGATTGTTATCACCCTTGATTTTATTTTTCAGACAACAATCCCAGTTGGTGAATACGTCTCGGCTTCATTTGCTCAAGAAACGAGAAGAGTATATTGATGTAAGCTGCTAATCCTACTAGCAGTTCAACTAAAGACAAAATATAAATGTGAAATCACCCTCCCTCCCCCCTTCCCTGCTATAGAGAATAGACAGCAATGATACTACATCTGTTCATTTCATGTTCAGGATCATTAAACTTCACATATCAGATAATAATTTTCCAATTTCTTTAGAAAATCCTGGATGAAAGTCACGATTTACTTGGCGACATTCGTAAAGATGAAGCTCGTTATCTGGCTCTTCTGGAAGGTCTCATCACTCAAGGTCTGTTTCAGCTTCTAGAGACCGATGTTAATCTGCAATGTAAAAGAGAAGATTTGAAGCTTGTCCAAGTATGGAATAAATTTTACTTCTTAATATTTCCTCTGCTAAACGGCGAAGAAAACTTGGGTTTGGACACAAGAGGGACCATAGAGACTCAGCTTAGGATCGCTGTAACCGAGGCCAGATTAAGACCCTTAGAGGCCAGGCCCTAAGCAATAAAAAATTTACCCCATGCATTTGTAATTCAAAATATAAACGATAATAAACCATGAAATAAAATTGCAGGATAAACATGATGATACAGGAGAGAACGCTTTATAAACAGAGCTTATCCATTTTCCGTTAAATTTTGAAAATGGCAAAAAACTTAATTAAGTTAATAATTTAAATGGTTAATCGAGCTATGAGGCTTCTGAGGTTCCCCTCCTTCCCTTGATGCCCTAAGCACGTGCTTGGTTTGCTTATAGTGTTAATCCACGACTGGCTGTAACGCACTATAGCATACGCAATAAAATAATTCTGCCCCGGAACTGTACCAGAACGAGAATAATGCACTCTGGGAGAACCAAAGAAATTCAAATTCTGCTCAGGATCGCTGTGACGCACTCTAGTGTACAAATTAAAAATATTTGACCCCCGAACCCAGTGTAATAAATAAATTTACTATTCATCTATTTGCAGCAAGCTATCCCCAATGCTGTCAAACATTTCTCTGATCAAGCTGGTATCACAGCTAAAGTGCATGTGAATGAAAATGCATGGCTCGGTGGCGACATCTCCGGCGGAGTCATTATTTCTGCTCATGGAGGTCGTATCAAGGTCGAGAACACACTTGAGTCGAGGCTGCAGCTAGTCAGTCATCAGGTAATTTTTTAACTTGATTTGACCGGCTTGATTAGTTGCATACATGAAGGTTTGTGGTGCCACTGAAACTAACTTACCTAAGGTAGTATGGTAGGTATGTAATATCCATTCGGCACTACTTAATTTAATTTTCTCTCAAAGTTAAACAGTTGAGTGTAAAAACATAAAATCCCATCTTCCAACCAGAGTTTTTGGTATTGGTTTGGTTAGTTGTATTTAGTCTTGTCCAGGTTTGCCACATTGAAAAATTATTGCGTCTCAAAATTTGAATTATTTTTTAGATGATGCCAGAAATAAGAGTGTCTCTCTTCGGAGGGAATTCGAATCGAAAATTCACAGATTAATCTATAACTTTATGAATTATATTATTTTTGTCGTCAAGGAATGTTTTGTCCTACTTCTATATCTTTTTTTTGTGATCACAATGAGGTGAAATATTGAAAATTAAATTTGTAAGTCTATTCGATGGAATTTATCATATTTTTTTCTCTCAAAAATGAGAAGGAATGTCGAAATTTGGAATTTGAATTTTGACATATAAACTTGGCTAACGAAGATTGAACCTATTTAGCGAACTTTTTGGGGTGAAGGGTTGGGAAGGTCTACTCCCTATAAGGTCAAAAAATGGCAAACCTTTTCCTGATCCATAATATACATTATAAATATACACTTGGCCCTCTTTGAAAGAGACTTATGGAAAAAGGATCATTTTAGTCAAGTTAAGCGATTGTGCGGGCAACAATGGTATATATGTGTACGATATCTATTTGTGTCCTGTATCTCGTTTCATGTAAATGTGCAATGGTATCGACTTCAAGAAATAAAATATTATTAATCCGCGAGATGTCGCCACTTGTTGTAATTCTGTGTAATGACTGTCCCGAAATTCAGTGACCCATGACGTCGTGGAGGTCATATTTGTTTTGCTTCGATCAAGATGACTTGAAAAACGTGATGATAAGATGGAAAATAACAAAAAAACGGGGTAAGACTGTTCATTGATGTATATTAAGTAAGAGACTGTTTGAATAAGCCGTAAAATATTGTACTCAAGAGCATACGCGTTGCTATAGATATGTAGCGTTGAATTCTATATCGTGCAGTTGAATCAAAGCTCATGTCATGTCATTTCCTATACACATGTAATAACGAGTAGAATATGTCGTGTAGCGCTGTTCGAATCTCTTCCTATACGGACTATGTAGCAATAAGCACTGGTTATCTTAATAGTAGAAAATGTTTACCTGCAGTTGGGTTTCGGCAATTAATTTGCTTTCCATGATAAACTTCGAAATTCAAGATGAATTCTTATCAGGTAGAGAGAGATAGAGGCAAGGAACTCTGATCCCTTATAATCTAGTGGAGATGTAAAATATGTGGTTCACCTTTACAATTGCACAAAATATCAAGTTCCTTGATCTTTCTATCAACAAATTATGGAACTACATGGAAATTACAACTACATTTAACTGAATTTAACATTAGGAGATACTCAGATACTTTTGCTGTGTCTCTGTGGCTCATACACTTTGTATTTTCCAGGTTTTCTCAAGTTCAATTTCGCTATGAACACTTGGTGGGAGGCCTGAGTGGTGGAGTGACATCGACTCTGATTTTACATCCGTTGGATCTCATAAAGATTCGTTTTGCCGGTTTGTAACTCTCCAAGTACAATACATTGTAAATACCATATGTAAAGTTCGATTTAATAATGTTACATTACTTCAGTGAGCGATGGACTTCACCTACGTCCCAAATACACGAGTATGTGGAGCTGTGCGAAGGCAGTATGGATTTCTGGCGGGATCAGAGGACTCTACAGAGGGGTGACACCCAACATACTTGGAAATGGGGTCAGCTGGGGTCTATATTTTTTCTAGTAAGTAATACTGGCGTTATGGTGATCAAAATGTTGTGCACAAGGCAGTTCACCAATTATTATTCAGCTGCTGAGCTGAGAAAAGGGTGGAGGTTGTACTGTTGTGTAAACTGCTGTAAAGTGTGTAATTATTTTTGTATTTTTAGTTACAACACTATTAAAGTATTTCTTGGAGATGGGTCGGCAAATCCAGAGCTCTCTGTTCCAAAATATCTTCTTTGTGGCTGTATTGCAGGTTTATATTAAGTTGTCACTCTTCTATTGTAATTTCAACCCCGGAATTAACTAAAATCCTAACCAATGCATAATATTGCAGGATCGCTTACACTTGCTGTGACGAACCCTATCTGGATCGCTAAAACCCGTCTCTGTCTCGAATATGAATCGACCGGTCCACGGTATAGAGGAATGTTGCATGTTGTGTCTGATCTTTATAGAAACGATGGAGTGAAAGGTCTTTATAAAGTAAGTAGAACCAGTGACGTAGTGTGTGTTGTCAGGACCCAGGCAAGTGTATTACACCCACTGTCTGCACATTCTGCCCCCTAATAAAAAGGACCCCTTCATTGTTTCTTGTTGAAATAATAGTACAATTCCGATATTTTCCAAAAGCACACCGCATTTCATTTTTACATTTACTTAAGTGCACTTCACTCTATATCACTCTAAGACGTCACTAATTGAAAGGCTATGCCATATTTTTCCAGGGTTTTGTTCCTGGTTTGATTGGGACGACACATGGTGCAGTACAGTTTCTAGTTTATGAGAAATTGAAGCATTCATACAGACTCAGAATAAATCCCGATGAAAACGTTAAAATGGTGAGTCCAATTATATTTATTTATTCTCTTCCCTTAACGTAGACCTTGAAGATCTCGAATTTATTCCAATTTTTTTTTCACGGTCAAAGGGCGTAGGGGAGACTCTACTCATGTCGGCGTCTTCAAAATTCGTTGCCGTAGTTTCAACCTATCCATATCAGGTCGTAAGGTCACGGTTACAGGATCAACATAAAAAATATAACGGTATTCGTGATGTCATCGTTACAACTTGGAGGTATTATTTTTAGATTCGTTAATTAAGGTTCATTGTTACTGGGTTATTGTTATGAGGCATGGACAGTTACTATTTGTTCACTTGCTTCATTGTATACAGCTGGGGTCACCAAACATTGTTTGTAAAGGGCCAAATAGAGGATTTTTTAGGCTATGTGGGCCAAGAGGCAAAATCCAGTATATTGATGTAAGTAGGCTAAATAAATAACTGCTGTTGTACAGCTATAGTGCCATTGCACAATAAACACAATGCTTTGCCATCTAATTCAGTAACAAAATAATTCACACTCCAATCTGCCTTAAAGGCACGACATTGGAAGTCCACTTTTCTTTACTGGTTTTAACAATGACATGATGACAAATAAACTTAATAAATGCTATTTTATCTAGGAATGAAACATGGCGTGGATTCTACAAGGGAATGGCGGCAAATCTGCTTCGTGTTACACCTTCATGCTGCATTACTTTTTATATTTATGAGAACATTTTATATTATCTAAATCATGGCTTCAATAATAAGAAAAAGCAATCCTAGTTATTGGTTTGAACTTTAACCCTAGAACACAAACTCGTATTATGTTCTCACAAACGATGTGACAGACACATTTTTTGAAAAATGAAAGATTTATCTAATTTGGAAAAATACAGAAAAAAAATAACCGTGTACATTTATAGCGACACCTAGTGATTAACAGTTGACAGCTGAAGGCAATAGCTGATATAGTTGTAATACTAGCATGGAACATGTGAATGAATAAGAAATAGTAATGAACATGGATGTATATGACGATGATGCGTAACGCTTTTCCCCGTATCTAGTACATACACATTTCCCATACTATTGGCAATTGGCTCAATTTATAATCACGAGGTGTCGCTATAAAACATCCTTTTGAGCCACTAAAAGAAACTTACACAAAATACTTAATACTGAAGGGTAATTTCATTGAAATGTGTTTAGCCGCACTCGTCATATCGAAGATGAAGTGCGATATTACAAACCTAAAACCTCTAACATATCTTTTAGCACAATGCAGCATTAAGTGTGGCACACCGGTATTCTGTATTGTATGACATCACGCGTCGCGACAAAATCACATTCCAAGCTACGTATTTCGTAAGATTAAATCGGAGTGGAATCGCGTCACGCGTCGCGACAAAACCAAACTTTAAGCCTCGTCTCTCGCCTCCGACCATACCACGTTGAATACACCCGATCTCGTTCGATCTCGGAAGTTAAGCAACGTCGGGCCCGGTTAGTACTTGGATGGGTGACCGCCTGGGAATACCGGGTGTTGTAGGCTTTTGCCTTTGTTGAGAATTTGGTACTTTTTAATTAAATTAAAATATAACTCGTCTCTCAACGCAACAACGCGACAAAACCAAACTTTAAGCCTCGTCTCTCGTCTACGACCATACCACGTTGAATACACCCGATCTCGTTCGATCTCGGAAGTTAAGCAACGTCGGGCCCGGTTAGTACTTGGATGGGTGACCGCCTGGGAATACCGGGTGTTGTAGACTTTTGCCTTTGTTAGAAATCTAGTAATCTTTGTCGCTGATGTTATTAAACTTTATTTATTATTACAATGGTTACCATACGTATCGAATTCGTGTCGACATTCTCTGTAGGACAGCTAAACCTGGAAATCGTGACATTCGATGGAATATTCGTAATATCGATATATATTCCCATAATATAACTTGCTAGCATTATGTAGTTCACGTTCACACTTAACCTTGTAGTCGTAAACAGCTTATAAATTCTGTTAGCTCTCATCCCGGGATTCGTTTCAATTCGACGTCCATCATAAAATCTTAATTCAAAAAAATACTGTCTCCGTCAAATATACAGCATTACTTTAAATATAAGACACAGAACCAAAGCAACCGCAACAAGGCGTTTTTACTAACCATTCTTACTACCATCCGCCCATTCTTTGTGAATGTTCATTCACTTTTGATGAATCGCTGTTCTGAATAAATATTCCTGAAGTTCATTGCAACACGTACTAGCGGGTGTAATATAGTCGGTATACTGTTTTTAGGTACTGATCGAATCACAGAGATGAATTAGAAAACTTGAAATTGTGAATAATAAATTGATAATTTTAATCAGAAAGAAATGTCTGCCGGTCCAAAAGAGGGTAAATATCATTAATAACGATCTTAGGTGACGTATTACATGGAATTCTTACTATTCATGACGTCATTTGATATCAATCTACTTCAGATTCTCAACGTCAGGATTTGCAAAGCGATAATTCTTCATCATCATCGTCGGGATCTGAAAGTCCGCAACATGAAACTGGTAAGTTTAATCTAATAATCTGATTATTTAATAATAAGGTAAACTTTATACAGTTGTCAAACAAATTAAATTGAACCTAGAAAATTAGAAATAATTTTAGATTGTAATTTCTTTCAGCTCCGAAAGAAACGTTCTTTCCTCCGACCGTATCTGAGTTGAACATCAATGATGAACAAACAACAAGTACTGGTGAGTTAAGTAATGATGAAAGGTTTACTTTTAACTTTGCTTGTGTTGTAATTGTTTAAAAAATTCTCAATCTTTCCAATATTTTCAGCGCTTGCTCTCCCAACCTCATCATCATCTTCAGATCTTGATGTCAGAAATGAAGAAAATCTTCAGGTTGCACAAAGTCCTGGATCCCAAGATCAAACCTCAAGTCAAGGTAATATTT
>QRAM01000974.1:0-13332 GCA_013436055.1 Halocynthia roretzi | reverse complement strand
TTTTGGGGTCAAAGAAGAACATTTCAAGGCTAAAATTGACATCAATTTTTTGCGAAATTTAAAACAATACTTTTGAGAGATGGTTGATGGCAGTGTTAGAAATAATATGACAAGGTTTGAGTTTGACACACTACCTGTGAAGGCCCCAAATTGACTGAACGGATTTTGGGCACATTTGGCATAATAAATGAAGTGGATATACTTTTTTTAACGAATTTTTAAATATTAAGTTCTGTATTGTCAATAAAACAGGAGAAAAAATAATTATTTACTATTTCGGGCATAATTGGCATAGCCGCCCAAAACTGTGTGCAAGCGAACAGTGTGATAGGTTCACTGCAGTTATATACTACCATATATTACTTAAAATTCAAATTATACATATTAATTACTTCAATTAGTCACTGAAGTCGAGTCATAAATAATCCGAGTCGAGTCTGAACCGAATTGTCTCAAGTCAAGCGAAAATAAAGTCATTATTGCACAGATGAAGCCACCATAGTATTCAATTACCAACTGTTCGTAGTGAAAGACTGATCTAATAAGTAAAACTTTTCTGGTATCACAGGGCCCCATTTGAACACCAAGCCAAGGCAGAATACACCCCTTTATACAACCGATGGAGAACCTCCTTAACCCCGAAAGCTTAAATATAATGTTAACCACGGCCAAAACCAAATTCTCTTCCTTCCTGGTACTATATGGTCTAATCCACATACAGATTATATGTAAATATTATTTCAAAGAATATATATGTGGTTGACATTCGTGCGGTAAATATATTTGCATGTAAAAGTTTGCTTCAAGTCAGATAATCGGTTCTCTATATATCTACATCATAATATTATAAAGCCAACTAATAGAAATAAACACCCACCGACAGATCAACCAGGTGATAATTCCAACGGATACTATGAGCAGAACTGAGAGAACTGATATTCCAGCAATATAGGGAAGTTTCGATTGCAAATCGTCTGGTGTGGGCGTTGGAGAAAGTTCCAGAATAATAGAACAGATAAACGTTATTGCATTGTGTGTAGGCTAATAGGCTAATTTAGAAAAATACTTTATTCAGTTTGACGTTTCCTACGTGGCTTAGATTAAGTCATACGATGTAATATCCAGGTGAAACATTTTATTAAGCACAATATGCACTACCAAGGATTGTATTCCACGTATTAATCATATTCAAGGAACTTGTAATCTTCTCTTATATGTTTCATATCGTTCAGACCGCGCTGTGACTATCACGCTCATTTAGTTTAGCATAGTATAGTTTAAATAATTGCACCTTGATTTCATTTTTACGTAATAACTCATTTCTGGCAACTAATTATTCATTTTCAGTGTGATTTTCCAGAGCCCAAACGGAACCGGTTACCACTATTTGAACAGCTATTTCTCCCTGAATGAAATCCTGTATAACTTTACATCAGTAACCTACAGCCGAGAATGTAGCGCATTGCATCCGAGTGAAAATAATGAAAGAGTAAGCCCACTCCTGCAAAATGTATTACCTAAAAATCGATTTGTAGAAATCATTAACAGGAATCCAAATAGCTTAATGCCAGCTGATGGGTTTAGTAAGAATAAATTAATTTGCGATTATATTGAATACTTGTGGTAAATATATATTCATCTTACTTGTGGTGGTTTTACATTCGATGAATTGATAGTTTATGTCTATTTCTCTTTTTTCTTCTTCATTACCCCAGGAGGAAAATTTAACATCTACTAGAAAACCATCCAATGTATGAACTGCATTGTTTATGCAGTTTTGGGATATACTGGTCACCAACTCATGCAGCTGTTCTAATGAACAAGAGCTGCTGCTCGTTCGATAGATAGTACAGTTCGGTTGTATTCTTCGACAATATTCGAAACCTGTTGCATAAGAAAACAACCTAGAATGAATTATTCCTCAATAGTAATTTCATGAAGCAATCTTTATACACGAAATTATAAATACTCTGCCTTAATTACATATTATTATCACTGCATTATTTATAATGTTTTAAGTAAAATATATACTTTTTACTAAGAAAAACATTTGAATGATTAACGCAAGATGTAACGTAACTGATGTAACGTAACTGTTATAACTTACTTAACAATTCCACTTCGAACAGACGTATTCGTTATCTTACCCATGATGTAAAGACATCCTTGTCCGTCGAGGAACATATCCTTAACGTGAAGAGTAAAAGCAAATCTATCCTCGTCTACTTTCGGGATTTTCCAAGTGCACCGCTGACCAGGCAAAGTGCTGTTGTAGAAGATGTTTCCTGTTAGTCCTGTAGAGTTAGTTTGGTTGCACGCGATAGTGTCCAAAGTTTCGCCGAATGAGACTGAAATATGTGAAATAGATGGATTAAAGCCTTTACTCCAGCACACAGCCATGAGCAACATTGAAGAATTAAAATAGAATATACTGGCAGAGCTCCACAGCCTTTAACGGACCTATCTGTTGCATCCCGTCATAAAATTGTTATTATCAACTACTGGTTACAGTGGTCTGTTTTTCTGTGTGTATTCAATGTGCCCACAGAAGAGCGCACGCGGGCCACGGGGTTGATAAAGCTGCTTCAGTATCCTACGCAAGTTAACTTCCCCGATTATATTTGATATGGTGTAATTCGGAATGCCTGGCCTACACTGCCTCGAACACTAAGTGGCCTTACAATATTGTACTCTACATTACCCTCTGTAGTCGTAACTTAATTGTTTAAAATCGTAATTTTTCAAAGTACACAAGTGTCTACACACATAATAATGAAAGGTTTAATTCGTTTAAATGAACTTACCGTCACATAGCATAAGTAGTAGAAGCACACCTAGGCAGTATTCCATTTCGCCAGTTAATTTATTAAAACAATGAAGTACAGTGGATTAGGTCGCTAAGGAATTAAAAACATGATAAAAAGCATATTGATCATACATATTCACGTCCAAATCTTACACATAGTAAAATTGTTTCAATTACATATCGTTGTACTACTTTGATACTACACAGTTTGTAAGTACAACGGGTTTTGTTTATAGTATGTTCATATCCATTTACTTGAACCGTCCATTTCTGTGTCCCCTAAACTGCTGCAGGACAGCCAAAGGAGCGAGGCATAATTTTCATCATTATTATTTCGTAAAAAAGCTATAGGCATAAGGCTAGCATTCTTATTAGTTACAATTACGAGAAATTGTGGCGAAAGTGTTGTAATTATTATTAAATTATGATTTCCATCAGGATATTGCATGTATATCTCAATGAAGTAATTTTGTGTTACATACAGTGGTGAAATTGGGTCAACGACGTTCTCAATTTTCAGTCTCTAGTTCACCTTCCCTTTATTCCAAACCTCGTCGTTACGGACCTTATCGTTGCCCTAGTTTTTCAAGCCCATTTTCATCACTGGTTACAACTTGATAGCAAACGTAGATTTAAAAAATTGCTCTGCAATTGTGCCGCCAAAACATTGGATGGCATATATATAAAACTAGATGTTTTCATAGCTGACGTACAATAAACCTCTCACCTACGCTAAAAAAGCTACTAGCTATATAAATATATATTCACATAGTTAAAAATAACATCCTATTAATAGTTCCGTCCGTCCCATCTGTTGTGGAAATGCAGTGATAAATATTTTTCTAACTTACTTCTACTTACTTTCACTCTAGCTTTAGATGAATATTAGATACTGTTTGCATTAATGCTACGCTGTGTGTTCTGTTCTATACAATACTGTCAGGTCTTCCCTTTTTTTTGAAGAAACTACCGGATATTGCCTACTTTTACGCAACTAATTTGCGTAGGTGAAATATCTAATGTTAGCATACGCTTGTGATAGTTCCCTTCTCTTAGCGTGAATGCTTTTAGATGTTATTTCATCACAGTCTCAAAATTAATATCGGAATAGCTAGTTTTCTCTGAAATACTACCGACCATTTATCATGATCATTATCATTCAGGTATTCTATTAATTATCAAGCTGTATTTTTTAAATTATAGATGAACCAAAACGAAAAAAAAATAAATGACAATTCAAAGTCAAGTCGTCAGAATTCACAAATTCAATTCAAGTCATGTCACACTCGGCTCATACTTATTAGAACACTGTTATTCGATATTTCTTCGTGTGGTATGTACAGATCTACAGGTTTTTATTGATAATAAAAGAGCTCTACTACAAGTGGTGCAAAAATTACAGCGATGTTTTGGTTGCTTCCTCGAGTAGTTCCTAGCTAAGTTGCTGGGGTGGAACATAAGAGGTCTCAAGACATAGTGATACAAGAAGTTGGCTAGCAAAAGGCTAGAGTGGAAAATAATAAGTCTCGTGATATTGGCTGAGACGTGAAGTGTAAAATATATTTGATAACGGTTCTAATAATAAGATTGTGACTTTAATGCTTGCTTGTTAGTTTGTAGCATCAAGTTTGTGTTGATGATTCTAGCCTGTAATATAATTGGACTGTACAGACAAAAACGTGTATTAATCGATACCTTACCATTAAGCATTTTTAACCGTTGTATTACGTTTGGTTCATGTAACTATCCGAATACTGGACATAGAAGTTCCTCCCTTGTAAGCGGGAGTGTTTTTGTAGTTGTTAACACGCTACGCTGTATTTGAAGTATCTGATTTCAATATGATCAATAAAATCTGTCTTGGTGTGTTTAAATTCGTACCTTAATTACAAAAATGCTGGTTATTAATCTACATATCTATCATTAAAAATGATAATAAAACCGCTAATAGTAAGCTTATGGAAATATTTTTGCGTCCATCGACTTCCGATATATCGGCACTTTTCTTCACCTAGTGGAAGGTATTACCCTTCGACCCCGTATTGATATTTTCTCGATTTCACAATGCAAGTTGTTGTTGTTGGTGAAATAATATTGTGAAGTAAATTAACTGATGAAAAACATGGAGATTCCGGACGAACTGGTGTTTGAAATCCTTAAACATATGAACTATGATGAAATAAGCAAATTAAGATTGGTAAGTGAATGAATAATACGTTTAGTGTAGCTATTTTGCCTAGAGATTATCCCAACGAAAATTTGTCACACAGCGCTCTGGTCTTTTCTCCAGTACTTATGGTATTTACATTGTTTCAATGATTAAGCAAAAGTAATAAAAACCAACCCTTGCAGTCCTGACATGAACCACTGAAGCATGGATTATACCTTTGCCTTTTATTGGTATTAGCTTAGTAATACTGTCCAGTGAAGTTTGGATAGGGGTAATTTCCGTGCAATTACTTGCAGAACCAATAATGTACGAAATACGATCAATATCCCTGAAGCTTCCAATGTAGTAAACTGCTTTACCTGAGCAGTCTCACTACAAGTATTTAACATCAATAATTATATATATTTTAACGAATAGTTGCGAGGACAGCCACAAGAGTAATTTTCCTGCTACTTTTTTTTTGCAGATCAATCAAAGGTTTAATACTTTGTGTGGAACTGCACTCAATATGGGTTTCAACAATGTGAAGGTTTTTCACAAGCAGTGTCTTAAAGATGTAAGTCATATATTATCAGAGTTTCCAGTGAAAAGCCCTCTCGGAAATGCAACCATTATGTTCGGATAAGTTTCTGGTTTGAACGTTTATTTGTTTTAATTTTTTAATAACCAGCAGGAAAATTAAAAATACAAACGAATCACAATGACATTACCGCAGAAAATTTGGACAAGCACATCAAAATCGCTGTACTGTACATGCTCACAATTATTCAACATTACTTTATTTTGTTAACAATTAATTTTTTTTAACAATTTAACAGTTAACAATTTCTTTTATGAATTTGAATCAAGATCAAAGAAGCATTGCCAAGAAGAGATTCGGAGAGACGGAAGCATCATCTCTACCCTCGTCATGACGTGTTGCACGCCATTGAAACCCGTCTGTCTTTGCTTTCAATGACATATATGAAATACATGGCGGATAGAACAACATGTTTCATACCTGGCAAGGTAAAATTCAATCTTTGTAGATCAGGGCTTTGAAACATGGTCCAGATGGACCCCTGTAGTCCACATCACGATTTTCCAAAAAACTGATGAACTGAAATAAACAAAATAGGGATGTGGTATCCTTGTACGCTTTTTATTGAATACTAAGTACACTAAGATTAAGTAGTTATATTAAGCAGCAAGTAGTATAATTTGACCATCCCGAAAAAATCCTGGCTAAATCAGTGCTTGGGGGTCCTCAGCGAAAAATATTCATTGATGATAATATTCAATTTTCTTTCTAGGTTCTGGATGAATTGTACAAGATTCTCAAAGTCATCAAATGTCGAGATACTCCTCTGATCAGCACAATGACAATGACACTTCTGCAGGTTAAGTAACGTATATTCGCAAATATTCATATAAATCCCATCTAGTTGATATTAAAGTTGTTATGGGTATATTGCACAGTAAAAATTTGATCTTCAAAAGTCATTAGTTGGCTAAAATAAAAATAAAGGTAAGCTCTAGTGTTAGTTCTAGCTAGGTTCATAAAATAATGAATAAATAGCAGCTATCAATGCCTTACACATTCTTCCCAGTAACAACGTTCCACAATTACTGTATATGACCAAGAATGAACCTTGTGAATTAATATTTCATTACCGAATTGACGTGTTTACAAAATGTGCAGCATCAATCTATAAGTTCAGAGAAATTAGCAATTTACATTTCCCGAATGTGTTCATAAACAAATATGGATAATATTGGTAACGATTTTACCATTGACTTAGAGATGTGAACCTTACTAAAATTTTGTTGTATCGTTTTGTAGGAAATGAGAGATATTTCATCAATGGCTATGGAACATTTCGATGAAGTAATAATTCCCGGTTTGTCCAAATCACAACCTCATGCAGCATTGCAATGGTTTGAACACGCAGGTATACAGTGCAAGTCTGATATGTGTATCATACTTCTCCCCGAATATTTCGATTCATAATTAATTAACAGATTGACCTTGCCACTGAAAAAATTGTAGGTGTATATCCAGATTTTTATTCTGATTATGACTAGAGCAAGACTAAGTAGGATTTCATTCCTTTTTGGTCAGAGATGAGAGAGTGGCTCAGCCGTAGCGAACGCGTATAACATTTGAAACCTTGGCAGGCGAATCTCTGACTTTAAGCAAGACACAATTACCAGCTCCCAGTCGACTCAACTGTATCAATAGGGTACTGGCAATGTTGAGGTCACTGCAACGATGATGGTGACTTCCAATGAAGTTATAGTAGCTCTTTATTGTCCATCTTCGGTGGAGCTGAATAGATATATTTAAATTATATTTTCATTTTATTAGAGATCGGATTTGTGTTCTTCTGGTCGCTAGTGGGTGTTAGAAAAGTACCTGGGCATCTTTTTAAAAAAAAATAATGCCGTTAACCATTTTGCTTATATCAATAGATTTTCTAAACCGATGTATAAAGAAATCCCAAGGTTCTCCAAAGGCGTTGAAAAGTAAAATATAAGCATATACTCAGAACTTATCTATTTTTCAGATCCTGGTATTTCAGCTGATTCTTCAAGAGATTCCGATACATCTTGCGGCAATCCAGCTAATTTGAAAAAAGAACTCGATTCCATCAACAAAACTATTCGTAACTTAACTCGCAAGAGACAACAGGATAAAAAGACTATAAATGAACTTAAATTAACTGTGAGTTATTTTGTGTTGTCCAAGTCGACCTTTTTCTTTTTTACAGGCAAATACGAAACTATCAGTAAGGTTAGGACAATAAAAATTAAGCTAAGACAAGGGTTCACTCTGGGGTAGATCATACTTGAGGTCAGGACCATGGAATATTCCTAATAAGCAAAACACTTTTTCGTTAAATATTACTTAGTGCAAGAAATCAATAAAAAATCCTAACTTCAATCGTTTATTTATCTTGAAATACCAAGGCAATTCCGACAAGGATCCTTACTGAGTTGGCATAGGGGGGCATCCCTAAATAATGCGTGAACATAGAAAACTCAGGTCGGGGCTCCCTCTGGTCCATGGGATGAAATCCTTAGCAGCCAAAATAAGAATTTGGTTTACGATTCCTTCCCTATATCCGCAGCCAATGGCCTTATAAGTCTATTAAAGGCCGAGTCGGTTTATATAATATATAATATTAGCGAAGAAACTTGGGTGAGCCTTCAAAGGACTTATACTAGCACATGGTCCTCATTTTCCGGTATATTTTCCCCATGGTCAATGGCTGTTCAACGCAAGACTGGGTATTCTAACGTTTAATATATTATGTTTACTAAGATAATGTATAAATCTTGCTTCTCGCAACTTAGGTTTCGAAGCAATCCAGGAAAATACAATCTTTCGATTCGAAGACAGAAGTATTGACGAATGCGAATTCCTCTCTCATGCAGACTCTGCAAGAAATGAAAGGACAAGTTTCAGAAATGGTAAGACTTTGAATGACTAAGTGTAAGCATCCAAGAGAATAGTGAAGTATTTTTACCCTCAAGACTTTCTTATTGAAAATCCCATGTAAGCCTTTAACAGAATTAATGTATAACAGAAAAGCGTTGATAGGTAGATATATCCACATTTGTTACATCACCTTGCAAGGAATTTGCCTATTGTTTCGGTCGATGTGTTATTCTGGCAAGCAGTCCTGAGGCACGCTGGGCATATTTTGTAGAAAAAATAATTCACATAGACTATCTACTAGTGACTGGCATAAATAAATCGATTTGGTTGTCTTGCAAATCAAATAAGTCAACTTTATGGACGCTTCGCTATTCATATATCATCCAAATCAGTGGCACTGAATTCCTGTTACGGACCGTATTCTATTCAAAAACCGCAGCTTCACCACACATAGTTTGATTCAAATCGGACCAATCGTTTGCTTTTATAAACTTTCTCTTCCTATATATATAGATATATAGAAGAATGGTGTAAGCGAGCATAGTAATGTGATATTTACCGTCTTTTATACTTCCCATTCACACAGGCGAAGCAACTGAATACATTGCAAGGATTCCTGGAAGTTACGAGTGATTTTTCCACAAAGAATTCCTTAATTCCTGGAACATCTGGCAAACTGTGTATTAATACCTCACAGATGTTGGATGAAAATTCAAACATTGTTCGATCAAGAACTGTTAAGAAACGCTCGCATTCAGATCAGTCGCAAGATGATAGTTTCAATCTAAACAAACGTTCAAGATAATACTGACATTATAAATTGATATGAGAAAACAATAATGATGATAATTCAGTTTATTGAATTGGTCAATCGAGTTCTAGATCTTTGTGTAAACTTTTTCTAAAAGCGAGTACTATTCAAATTAGTTTATTCTATTCTACAATTTTTGAATAAGAGGAATCGTCTTTCTTTGAATAATGCAATGATTCCAATACCAAATAAGAATGGGATAAACTTGCTTGTTCAGCGCATCGTATAAGGCGCATGACTTGAAATTGAGGAATAACAATAAAATTATGTATTGCTTCATAATCTGTACAGCAATCGTTTCCTCTACTGCCAGCTAGCGTCTATAAATATCTCTTATTCTATTTGAAAGGAGATCGTGATGACATGATATATTATACTCAAAGCACAACTAGGCAAGTGAAATGGCCAAGGTTGGTCTCAGTGTTGATTCGTTTCGTCACGTGTAAACGCTTCCAGTCTCACTTCAATGTTACCAATATCGGAACCAGCAGCCAGCGTTTTACTTACGTTGCCGATGTTATAGTTATAGGGCAAAGTGAGCTTGTATATGCTTATAAGTTAAGTTAAGAGGGGAGCACGTTTATCACCATGCGTTAAATAAACATTTACAGTGTCAATACAGCGCGCTTTTCAGGCTTCTGTTTGATGGCTAGTAAATGTAGCAGAATTGTTCAGTTCAGTCGTAGACAGCATGTCTAGCGCGTTAGCTATTATTGATCCCGGACAATAAATTGGGGTTTTGAGAGTTTAAACGAAACAATTATTACTTCTTAGTTTGTGTCAGCTTAGTTTCATCATTGGCTTTTTATGTCTGGTTCGTTAGTACATAATTGAATCACATCATGAAGCGGATTTTAAAAGTAAACTGTCGAATTTTCATTTTTTGCTTTAGATTTGATCCCGTTCTAGAACAGTAGTGAGTACTTAGTAGATGATTTCAGACTTTTGAAACGCGGGAGTTATTTACAGGAACATTCGTAGTTTAGTAGTGAGGTCCCTCCGAAAATTAGATTAGCTTAGGTTTGCCCAAGGTTAAAGTTAGGGTAAGGTAGCAAATACTTTTAAACTAGTATGCAATTGATAATACTTAACGTTAACAACGGTATTTAGCAAGTAGGGCCGTAGTAAGAGGAGGTAAAAGATGTGGTTACCCAGGCGCCAAAATTGCGTCGTATGGTTTAGGTTGCGTCTTAAATTATATAAGTCGTGATTTACAGTTAGTATCTATAATCTCAGGTAACCTCACCCTGTTATTCATAATCACTGATTACTGTAATCTATATATTATATAAAATAGACTGTTAAAAAATTAGTTATGTCTCCGAGACACTGCATAGTTGCTTTATGATAGTTTTTGTAACGGTTGATGAATTAAATTATATATCGGAGAGCACAATTGAGTTTCTGCCCAGGGAGCATCGAGATTGAACCGTTTACTGCTTCCTGGTATACTTCAGCAGTGACTCATTTGCAATATGTTTGTTGCGTAAACGTATTAGTACTGTACATTATAATAATTCTGTAAGTTATCAAGTGCAGTGGGCGACGCTTTCTGTGATCGTTTTGGGACAGTCTCTTTTTTAGGAAAATAACTGGCTGATAACATGAAATGAGATATATATATATTATATGAATATGGTCTGGTACCAATTGATATTGATAATACTATCTGCAATAATAATAAACTCTGTCCGGCCTGGAGACCGAAGCAATACGATTAGTGAAAGTTTCTATATGTTCAAATAGGACAGGAAATGCTGTTGTTGAATTCGTAAAGCAGTAAATGTACGTGCACAAGGAATTACATGTATACTACAGTGCACATACAGTGTAGAAAATATTTCCTCAGTACAAAGCAGAAGATAAGTTGGAAGAAATGAACAGGATATCAGCTATTTTATAACACTGTCATAATTCTTTGCCTGTTAGCAATTATTCTGTTCTATTCAGAGAGTTAGTTATTCATTTGCTTATTATTCTGTATTTCGAGTCAGTTTGTCAATATTGACAATACAGGCGACACAGGTGATACTATGGTATTGGTTGTAGTCCGTGATTGCGTAATGAAGACCAGCAATACTTATTTAACAGTACACCTTCACAATTTTATTATCAGAACGAATAATAAGAGAATATGTGACGTTCATTCACACCATCATCCTAGTTTTTAATGACATATTTTTGGGTATACTAAGCTCCGTATTAAAAACATGCACCACGGAAAATTGTAAAAAAAATCTGCCGGTAATTTGAACGATTAAAATACCTAAGGTACATATGTACAGTATTATGAAGTTCATTCCCTCAATAGTCAACTCGACAGCTTACCGCTCGACGGTCAAATCGTACGACTTTCGCTTTATCTTTGCCATTATAGGGTAGGGTATATATAATATGTATATGGACGAGAAATTGCGAAAAAGGGCAAGAAATCGTCATCCGAATGTGAGTTTTTACAGAGTTCCACAAATTCAATCACTTATAAGGTGCATGCACATTATTAAGGCACATGGTTAGAACTTGAAGAAAATAAAGTCTGTAAAATACAGTATCCGCTTCATAATTTGTGAAATACGGTTGTAAAGCTAATATCAACTGAATAAGGAGGTATTTCTGAATGATATCAACACAATATACAAATAACCCGAAATTATATTTTTGCCTAGTTTATGCAAATTCTACATAGATATAAGTCAGGTAGCATTAAAGAATTATACGAAGTTAAGAGGCGACAGGAAAATGTCAGACACTGAAGCTGGAGAGGGTGATTTATTTTTATTTTCGCTTATTTCTTTTCATTAAGACATGTGTTGGTATATGTATTAATAACTGTATTCATTGTATGGTTTTATGAATCAATTAAATTTTACCATGACAAAAATAATCATAATATGCTTCAACTATCTGCTATATTGGTATCCGATATAATTATATTTATCTCAGGTTCATACTCTTTGATTGGTTTGAATTGAATCGTACATTAGGACAACAATACCTCACACTACGTCATTAATTGGTTCCAGAAGCCGCAATTTAGCCGATTATTATTTTGTCTGTGCATACCCATGGCCTGCGCCTTATTGTTTTAAAATTTAGTAATGTGCCCCTCTGAGGTCGCACCCTAGTTGGCATAATGGTAGTGCTTTCCCTGTGCATATAATTCATCGTCAAGTGCTGTGCAGTTTTACAATTCTATTGCATTGTTTTTTTTTGCAGAATCTCTAGACGTTCAGTGTGACAATTCTTCCTCTAGTTCCAGTGAGAATTTGGTATCGGAGATTGAGAATTTTACTTTGGGTAAGTTTACAATATTTCTATCTAAATTGTAGAATATAACATCATCATATGCTGCTATATATAACACTTCGCGAGAACTAATAAAAGATAGAAAACTAATACATGAAAATAGAAATATGGGATTCATTACATGTGGCACGCAACTTGCGGAATGTTTTAATAAGTAATTTACTTAATTTACTCAAGTCATGAAATTTGAAAAACAAAATAATGTGTGAAACGAGGGAAAGGTTTCCGTGTGTCTAATATCTATAAAGTGAGAGTCTATGAATAACGTACATCCTTTCTAAGTAAGATTGGGAGTTTGAGGGCCTCATGTCAGTACGAGTGAATGCTTAGTGATGTTGGGTCGTTCTTTTAGTGCTGCTAGGCTTGCCTCTATTATTTACAGATGATCCTGCTACCTCGGTGACATCAACTGAACAAACTTCAGAAAATACAAGGGAGCTGCAGATCATTCAGCCACAACAGTCTGTTACCCAACCACCAGGTATGAAACAAAATATGATGATTTTGTAATTTAAAATTTGTTCCTGATAATATGAATATCGTATGTATCGGATATCTGTATTACTTTATATAATTTGATTACTTGATTTTTGGGCTTATATTTCCTACCTTAAAGGGATGGGTGCGAAAAATTGGGGGGGGGGGCGAACCCACTTAGGGAGTCCATGCTGTTGACTTGAAAATTCAGCTCATATTATTAGTATATATCTGTGTGTAGCACATATATAGTTTGCTGTAAATCACGTGCAATTTAGAATGTAGATGGTACACTGCAGTGATCTAAACTAAAGTAAGATGATGCTAGTGGTTGTGAATGT
>QRAM01000973.1:3451-13783 GCA_013436055.1 Halocynthia roretzi | reverse complement strand
CTAATAAGACAATTATGTGCGACGTTTCACTTGGCTATCCAAGGCCAATCATACCGAAAGTGCAACGAGAGATGATTTTCAACTCAATTCATTCATTAAATCATCCAGGAATAAAAGGAACCACAAAGCTTATTTGCCAAAGATACGTCTGGCATGGCATCAGTGCCGACCTGGCATATTACGCGTCTTCGTGCATAAATTGCCAAAAATCAAAAATTTTGAGACACAACAAAGCCCCATTGCAAGCTTACAAAATTCCGAAGGCTAGATTCGAAACCATTCATGTTGACATTGTAGGCCCACTGCCGCCTAGCAACGGGTACAGATATATGTTAACAGCAATTTGCAGGTATACACGATTTCCAGTTGCAATTCCTATTGAAAATATTACCGCAGAGACCGTCATAAATGCCTTTCTGCTACATTTTGTATCCATATTTGGATGCCCAACACAGGTGGTAACGGACAATGGCGGAGCATTCATTTCTCATTTATGGAAGGATCTAATGAACTACCTAGGAACCAATCATACATTAATCACTGCTTATCACCCACAAGCTAACGGGATGGTTGAACGTTTTCACAGACAATTAAAATGCTCTTTGAAAGCACACGACAACAATACTGATTGGGCATACAATTTGCCTATGGTACTCTTGGGAATAAGGAGTCAAATAAAGGAGGATATTGGCTTAAGTCTGTTCGAAATGGCTTTCGGAGAAGCCTTAAGAATTCCTGGAGATTTTGTTGCTTATGATTCAGATAAAAACACCGTCGGTGGATTTTTGAATATTTTTTAGCAAGTGAAAGTAAATGTTTTAGTTTCATATTGTTCATAGACAATCAAGAAAGACAACTATCATGAGCAGAGATTTGATAGACACGAAATGATAAACACAGTGAGAAAGACGAGGCGTAAACAATTATTGTTGATTTTGAATACTGACCATTTAATTAGAACTCCCAACAGACATTATGCTAGAAAATCTTGCACATAGCCCGTTAACAAAAAGCACAATTTTTATCCATTAAGTGATGATCGATGAATGACTGGCATCTAATGTAATCAGAATGCATGGAATGAAATCTTCTGAAGTTATTTTCACTACGATGCTGACAATTCCAGTAGACATTCCAGAGTCACTACAACTAACATGGTTGAAAGTTATATAAATTGGATTTCACATTAAAAACCAGGCTTACATTCCATGTTTTACTACTAATCTGGACGTCTTTCCTGCTTTTTCAGTTTTTTCCACCATTCTTAGCACCTACTCAGCTCATTCTACTTTTTTGTGTTTGTGACATGCCATTCCGACATGATTCTAGCATTGAAATGATTCGCTTCCTTTCATGTACATTTCCTTCCGTCTACAATAGATAAGAATTTCAGCTAAGTTGTGATTACGCTTTTCTGGTATCAGTAAGTGCCTATGGAGTTGTTTATACCTTAGCGTGCACAGCAGTTATTACATGTTATTCCCAATGTGTATTGAATTTTAAATAAAACTATGGAAAACGGGAATACATGCATAGTGGTTAATACTTGCTATACAGTTAACATGTGATTTATAAGTACTATCCTCACAACAAAGGACATTGCTGCAGCGGCAACAGCTCGGTCACATTTTACTGCAAGGTTGATAAATCCGTAACAGGGGAGAGCTACAGCGAATCTTTTTGAAGTCTATTGGCCAAATTATTATATCTGTGCTGTTTCTTGTCTTAACATTTTCTCTATATGATCTGACTCCAAAGTTAATTGTATGAATAATACAGTTAATGAGTAATACAGACATTTTGAAATTACAGATTATCTATATGGAATGTTAGACTGAAATGCTATAGATCCTTGATCTAATAGGCACAAAACCAAGTTTTAACAAGGTTTTATTATAGAGCGTGACCGTCTGTCATCTCCCATGGTATTGGTTTGTTGATCAGGTAATAAAGGACCTAAATATATTTACACTGCAGTCGAATGTTTCAGTGATACAACCCAATTAATTTCATCTATTCCACTGTATTTTGTCATCCAGGAGACCAAGACCAAGATGGTGCAACCTTAATATTACGTGAACAACATGAGCTGACAAGATTGGGGTAAAACATATGGGGCTCCATTAGAGGTCAATTCCTATTTTTCCAGATTTTCTGAGATTCAGCAATAGGATGTTGAGACTGGCAGTTAAAGAGGTTAACCTGTACTTATTGCTGTTAAATGCTTATACTGCTTTTTACTAATAAACTGGAGATTGAAAAATACCTAAGACCGAACATTAATTTTTTTCAACTGGAAACTTAAAAAACATTAATTTGAAGTAAGAGATGACCAACACCAATTTATCTACTCAGCATCAATATAAAAGCAGAAAAAATGAACATGCACTGTTTATATCAGTGGTCCTTAACCTGGGGTGTGTGCAAAGTTCAGAGATGAATACTGGATCAAATTCTATTTGACCCAAATTCGATGGACGACAGCGATTTAATAAAAGACGTTCTTATTGAAATATGAGCCAATGGACGTAGTCACATGGAATTTGAAAAATTTGACTTAGAACAATTGTGGTGTAGATAGTTTGAACCTTATCCACAAAACCAGCATTGCAGACACTATGAACGTTTGTAACCACCTACCTGTGTGAAATGGGATTTTCATTACTTTTGCACATAAGAACGAAAGCCAGAACTCGCTTAAATGCAAGTGATGACTTACGCGTGGCTCTTTCAATAAAGGAGCCTCGCTTCAAAAGTATTACTGTATTATGAATAAACAACAATAACGTAGCCATTAAAAATTGAGATATTATTTTGTATGCATATGTAAATGGATGTATTTATTTTTCAATAAAATTATCTTGCAATAAATGTCCTTTCCTTAATATGAAAATAGAGACATATTTTTCATGGGGGTGCAAGAAATTATTTTCCGATTCAAGAGGGTGCCGATCACTGAAAAGGTTAAGAACCACTGGTCTATAAGATTGTGATAAAACAACTGTATTATTTTGTTTTAATCGTATTCTATGCTTATTATTTAGTAGAATGTAGCCTCCCTCTACATTTATTTTATCATGAGCAGTAGTTACCTTATCACTGCTTTATATGTAGGACGTGCAACTTCAACTGTGGCAGAGTTTGACACAACTGCAATTAGGTCTCTGGCCATATTGTGTTTAGAAGTTTTACTGTCTCCTCATATAGGATAAACATTAGTGCAACTTCGGTGCAAACTCGTCCTAACCTTGGTATCGTTCCCTTGTAAAACCTATACAATGAAAAAAGAAACAGGTAAACTAAATACGAAAATTAGGGTAAAGAAACTGTTATTTAGAGTAAGAAAACAAGGCTAGAAGGTATTTTATGGTTTACGTTGACATTAGCAGTGGCGGTGTGAAAAAAGCTGAAAAAGAAAATGATTTCAAGTCTCCTTTATCATTGAGACAAATGTACAAACTAGAATTAAAAACCGAACTACGTACCGAATATATGATGCATATTTATTCATTTTTCAACCCCTTTTTCTGCGAGGGCGTCTGATAATTATTTTAGCAGGTGTTGCATATTCAAGGACACAGTATTTCAATATTTCGAATTTATAAGTCTGTAAGCCTAATTCCTACCGTGTGAGGATCCCCTCCCTGGTTTACCCTGTTTAGGCACAAATTCAATGTGTTATTCTGGTGACTAGGTGAGGCATTTGTTGCCTCAACAAGACCCAGTAGATGTTTCCCCTAACAACTACTTTTTGATTACAGCCAACATCGGATGTAATTGTAATGTGTAGCTCAAATACTGTATACAGTTATACCTATCGTTATGGCATTTGGACTTGCTGCAGATTCGACTTTACGCTACATAAACAAAATAATGCATATCCAGTACAGCGTACAATTAACTGTTTAAATCATTTCTCTGCAGTCTTAAACCATGGCGTCATTTGTGCTGGTTCTCAAGCAACCAAAACAAAGGCGGGACAACACTCTATGCATTTCTGCATGTGCATGTGCGATTATGGGCTTCGATTTTCGCTGCTGATTTGTGAGTAATTTCTTGACTGTCTGTTTTATTCATGGGACCTAAGAAGAATAGTGCTTCCAAGTGTAATGACTTAATTATGCCTTCAAATTCAATAAGAAACAAACAAGAGTTATATTCTTCCGCAAGTTGTTTGCGCTAATTGTAACGTGTTTGTCGCCTAAGGCAGTTATAAGGCATTAGTTCCAACTCATGTCAAAATTCCGAACCAATTAATGACGTGGTGCAAGGAATTACTGTATACTGTTTAATATTGTTGGTTCCAGGTGAACATTTCTATCTATTTCTAATCTCAGAAAGGGTGTTATTTTCGAAGGTGTCTTATATTACCATTTTAACTCACTTCTCTGCATCTTATAATCGAGAGTGTTAAGTAGCCAAGTATGGAAAAATCTTGTGTATAATAGACACTTGACACTTATTTTTTTGCAAACTTTTGCTTTAATTTCGCTAAATTGTTCAGAAATAGCAGTAATACAAATAGATTATAAATAAATTTGAAACTTACGCTAAGAATCCCTCGTTATTCCAAATTTGTTTCGTGCAATCCAACGTATTCCTGTATTTATGGGATTCAAGGCCCTTTTTTTAAAGAAAAGTGATGAAAATTGTCACGATAGCCATATAAATTTGTTTAGTTTACAAATCTACAGCAGTACAATTCCATTATTTGTCGACTAAATCATTGGTTGGCAAAGTAATGGCCCGGAGAAATTTGCGAGAATTTTTAATATATATCAGATTTTAATCAAGCGACAATAACTTTTCGTCATTTCGAAAACAGAGACACCAGCATCGTTCAACACATGTGCAGCAAGATTTATAAAGCACCATAACATTAAATTCAATTGCGGCTATATCTGTTACTTTCTTTCTTGACCAAAAACTTCAGTTGCATGAATAATAATTATATTTTTGTGTAAAAATAATGTTTTATTTTTTAGTAAATTTATGCCGATTATCACCCATTGTAACCCTTTCCGATATTCATGTGGCCCTCGTGGAGAAAAGTTAGTCTAAATATGGTCTTAACGAATCCTAATGTCACCTGCATTCTAGTTTTTATGACATCCAGTGGTGTATTAGCAAACACTGATACTGCTCCGGCCACGACACCAAACATGGCCGTCAGGAACATTCCAACTTCTTTGCTAGCTTCTCTTTCTATGTACCTGAATGGTTACAAAATTTGGTAAGATAAAATGGTAATTATTTTATTTACTGTGAATTACAAACAGTTGAAGCAGTTGATAAACAACTGAGATTTGAATACTGTAACCATAGAGAATTATCCCAGAAACAGTACCCTATTTCTTCTGTACAAATTAGTACACTACATCATATTAGGAACTATAATTTGAAAACTAGCCTGCAACATTTCTGAGAATAACCATATATGGAAGCATAGATAACCTGACAAAACCACAAGCCTAAAGAACAATTTGAGACAGATTTTTTGCCATACCAGTTTTTCAATGTCATCATTATAAAAAATCGAATTGCTTGATTTGACCCATGTTTCATCATTGTGGCAGTTAAGCCTTGGTATGTTCCCCTGAAACCTGAAGCAGGGCAGAGTTACCATCACAGTCATACACCACTCTCTTGAACACAACCAACATACCTTGCTCCCTGATGATATGTAAAAAACCTTTAGAACCCTGGTTTAGTTCCATCTGATTGTGAATTGATTTGACCTGCATGAAAGTACCATTTTTTCAACATCGGGTATAAGGAAAAGAATCCTAAATATCAATGAAAAATTAAAAAATCTCTAATATGGGAAAATCACCAAAAATTACTCCTATACTATAAGTCATTGTAGTCTTTTTCATAAAAACTTGAACTGATTAGTAACTATTGATGGAGAATAGATGGTAACTGCTTTCTAACCTTACATAAAAAATTTAATTCCCCTCAGTCATGTAAAAAACTAAAAATGGAATTTTCCTAAAAGTATTTCCCATTAAATGTTCAAGATTCTAGAAACATGCAAAGTAGAGCTAGTTGTACCTCTAAGTCAAAATATACAAATTTAATTAGGATAGTTGTGATAAAACATGTATATCAGAATGTTCAGATAAATTGGGCTACTACTACTGTAGATTGGGTTGCATGAAATATATACTGCGTCTTCTGGATCCCACTTTCCTTCATTTTTGGACCAAAAATAAAATTCACAAAATTAGAACTCACTACTAGATGATAATAATACACACTGCTACTCTACATTTAAACCATCAATCTTTAAGAGTCACTGATATTGCCATTTTAGTTCCCATACAGTGCCAAAAAATACCCTGAAGAAATATTTTATATATACTATTCAATCTCTGCTTATGATGCGAAAGTGAATGTGCTATACATAGCTAAGTAAAACTAATTTCTAACTACGAGCCCTGGGTTTTAAGACCCTAATAATTTACTTCCTACATCCTGCTTTATGTATAATTGACTTTAACTGAAATTAACTTTGTAACTGAAATTTATCATGCATATCTATCTAACTTCACACAAGTCTTAGGTTACACTGGCTCAGAGTTTAGAAGGGAATGAGTCCCTTTATAATTTGTTACATATTCGTTTTTCTTTTATATAAATGACTTGCTATTGTGATAAAATCTTGGTTGTTGGTCGGTATGAAAATAAAGGGGTTTATGTGACCGATTTTTTCATAAAAATTACTCATTATGCAAATAAACTTGCCTTCACTGTTTCCATGGGGCACACAATGATAATAGCCTCAGCAAGTCCAGCTGCTAAACCACAAATCAATCCATCTTTTGCTGACAGTTTACCATTTGAATCTCGACAGAAATTTGAAAGATATTCAAACATGCCAAATCTAAAAAAGCCAACATGTAGATAAAAAAATAAAACAAGAAAAACATTTATTATATCTGCAATATTATTATATGGGTGATAACCTGATATGTACGGTAATGCATACGAGCAAAATATTTGGTTGGAAACATATTTATATTTATCATATACCTAAAAAATAAGTTACAACACCATATATACAAATAGGCCTTATTCCAATCGAGGACATATTAATAAATGCATAAATCACCCACTAATCTAAATTTAGAAAATGATAGTTTTATTTGAAATTCTTGTCGGACTTGAATTAAATCAGTCAAGTACCATCAAAAAAAAAATTATTTGTATGTTCTTTACAATATTATTTTATTCAGTTCGATTATTACTGTGCATATAAAATATCTATGTTGAAACAGTTATATGTAGATCTATATATCAAAGAATGTTACTTCACAGATGATTTCATTTGAGTAATTATTGAAAATTACCTCACAGCAACTTTCGGAATTGACCCATATATTAAAGAACTGAGTCCTCCATACAACCCAAGAACTGTGTGATTTCGAACAGTTTGCTTAACACAATCAGCAATACCTAATAAAGAAAAACAGTTGATAGTATTCCTGAAAGTTGTATTTTGTAGCAAAAATTTCAATGTTTTTCAAATTAAATTTTTAACATGAGCACCCAATGTGCCCTCTAAGCTGTGTGCGCACTATGGTTGAATGGTTGCAACCAGCACATAAAGGAAAATAATGTGTGAACGAAAGATTAGTCACAAAAATATGGTTATAAGTAAACTTAATACATTCAGTGCATGCACACTTAGGTCACTTTTTGGAGAACATTTTTATGGTACACTAAATACAAAAATTTGAGAGAACATTGGACACATCCACTAATTTTCGTTGACGTAATGTGGTCACAGATAGTAGACATACATCATAGGGCACATAATAATTTTTTTCAAAACATGGGAATTTGAGGGTCACACTTCTTTGCAATCGCACATGTCAAAACAGTGGAGTAGGACAAGTTACTCCTATTTTATCATTTTACTATTTTGTCAATTAAATTAACAACTTCACTAATAAAAAACAATTGTTTTCAACGAGTTAATCAATCGAGGGCGCTATATATATATTACGCACTACCAATTACTACTATTTCTTATATTGATATTACCAAAGAGAACTAGCCTTAGCAGTTTAATCCTCTGTTGAAAAAGTTCTTATATGTATGTATTTAGATCAATCCTAGGTAGTATTTCTTTTTTCATGCATCTTGGCCCATGTGCCAAACTCATTAGATATCTTTTAAGAAATAATAATGTTGTTAAAAGACAAATAGAGGAACAAACTTCCACACTTACTATATATAGATTAAAAACTTGTTTTAGCCAAATAACAGCATGTGAAGGCATATTGGGCCATAAAACTGATTAATTATCATCTGCTTTTCTTGGCCAAATCATGGCTATTCTTGTTTTTTATTATGATGGAGCAAGAGAACCATGGGTGACAGAGAAATTCAGAAAACATATTCGATTCAACATGTTAAAATATATAAGAAATATATGATATTTCCTAGGACACAAACTAAGCCTATCAGTGTAATCTTAGCCTATTTCCAGTGCTCAAACGTGCTGATCTACGCAACTGGAAATTACTTGGATTGCCCCGGCATGTAACTCCTGTTAAAGATTTGTGCTTGATCCTATGAAAATTTCACCCACCTGGCCTTCGCAGAACACCCCAAAATAAGGTACAACTATAATCCTAATGTTTACCTGCTTACCCTACACCACCCTAACCTTTCCTTCGAAAAAATACCTCATTTGTATGTACAATGAATAAAATAAGGGTTATATACTGCACACGGAAATTAAAAATAAGACTATGCTCTGTAACACACCTTTGTATCTTGCCGGATGAATTCCCTCTGCAAGCTGCAATTGTGTTTTGACATATTCGCTAGGAAACGTTACACAAACTTCTATTCCACCAGCTATCCCACCAGCCAGGATAGCTTTAACTGGGTTTTTTGGTTGAATTTTTCCTCCCGCTGAAGCAGCAAACTTTCTGTCTGGATTTAATATACAACTGGTATTTATTGACAAGAAGAAGGCTGTTGGGGACATAACTTTAAGCAGCGAGTACTTCTTATGTGACATTTTGCTACCTGCGGTACGCGAGCCACAGGAGTTTCTAGTCGCCAGTTTATGGAAGTTAGAAAGGATTGGTCCCGGGTTATCTATTAGCGCTTATAAATGATTTTAAATCTAACTAATGATTCAATCACGCAAAATTAACACATATGGAACGTTATACCACATTCTTTGAATAATGGTATACATAAACCAACATTCCCAATCCTTTGGGGTGATTGATTCAGGTTAACCCCAAGAAAATCCATTTCCTAACTCGAGTAATCATGCCGGATCGGCAGTAACGAGTGACCCCGCACTAAACAACCACTTATAACTCGGGAAACAATTGCGGTGCCGCTACATTTGACCATAGTCTTTAAATAATAAATAGTATTTAAAGACTATGATTTGACATACCAATGAATGCAAAATTTCATGACGAATCCATACATATGAGTCTTATATGTACAGGATATCTGATTTGGATCTCAAGAATTCGTCTTTGGAGCAGCTTGTTGACGAACGATATTGGGCGACAGGGACTAAGAGAAAGTTTATAAAACTTCACAAAATTAGGGTTGAAGAAAAAAAAAACAATAATAATTTTTCACGGTACCGTATTTAATATATTTTTCAAATTAATCTGTTATATATGATCAATTCAGGGATATTCAGTAAGATAAACAGTTGTCTCTGTGGCATAATGGATTAGCGTGCTGGAATGCTAATCCAGAGGTTCCGAATTCAAAGCCTGACAGGGATTTTTTAAATTAGTCTGTTATAGATGATCACTTCAGGGATATCCAGCAATTTGAACAGTTGTCTCCGTGGCGCAATGGATCAGTGCGCTGGACTTAAAATCCAGAGGTTCCGGGATATCCAGAAAGTTGAACAGCGCTATGGATTATCGTGCTGGACTTCTAAACCAGATGTTCCGAGTTCGAGTCCCGGCCGGGATGATTCACTACGTTTTTTAAGTTAGTCTGTTATAGAGGATTAATTCAGGGATATCCAGCAATCTGAACAGTTGTCTCTGTGGCGGAATGGATACGCGCGCTTGACCTCTAATCCACCGTAAACGGGGTCACCAATGTTGCGGTGTGTGTTTATTATTGTTTTGGTATACGCTAACAAATACACTCTCGCTTACAGAGAGAACGACTCGTCCACTCCTCGTCAGATAGGTTACGTAAGAACAAATGTAATACGATGATTAATATACACTCAATCGTATAGTATGATGAATCAATAACTCTTTGATTTCTTATGTACAGTATTTATTACAATGTCGTACTGCCAAACACAATCTTTGACATATA
>QRAM01000972.1:0-14261 GCA_013436055.1 Halocynthia roretzi | reverse complement strand
ATATTTTATATGTTATGGATTTTAAATAGTAAAATACTGCAATCCATTTTTGCATCCAAAGATGCATCTGCATCTTTCATCTAAAATTTTGTCATAGCATCATATTACATGTTACCTTGTAAACTTCATTTGTTATATGAAGCGTCGTGAACTGTTGCTTAATGGCGTTTTGGAGCATCACTCTGTATTTTTGTATGAAATTTTCTTCACCATAATTCACGTTCACATCATACAATTTGAGTGCACCTGCCATTGCCTTCTGTTTGATTTCTTGAATTCTCTTTTCAGGCAAGTAAGATGTATGCTCCTGCAGTAAAAGACAATAGATAGAAGATTAAATATATATTGAAATATTGACTTGGACATTGCTACTACGTTTTTACTGGATCCAGCATGTGGTAGGTAGGCAGGTGGTTTCGTAACTGCTGTGACAAACCTTTTTATACTAATGACTTTAAGTACCTCTTTTATAATTTCTCTGCATTTTTCTTTGCCCTTCTCAATAGATTCTTGACATTTCACTTGTGCCGTTAACTGAAAAAATACATTTATATTTGACCGTACAGTGATGTATTCTATTCATTCAATTAAGTTTACCTCCATCATTGTGGCTGGTGTTGGCAAACCTCCTTCCTTCATTTTATTCCAGCAAGCAGCAATGTATTCAGCAAGCCGTCTTCCATTAACATCATCATTTCCAATTTTCTTCACAATCAAAGATTGAGGATTCAACAAACATTCAACGAGTTGTGAAATATGTTCACGAAATCGAGGTTCAATATCTAGGAAATAAATCAGATATTAATTCCTTTATTAGTTCAACTTTCAACAAATTATCTCACATTCTACCTGAAAGAGTGATGGAAGATTCGCGATCTGCTTGTCGCACCAGTTTCCCTGGGTTCGGCATCAAATAACAGTTTACAGTTTCAAAAGCTGTGCGCAAATACTTTTTCAACGAACTTTCGTCTTTCGTATCTAAAACGCTTTTCAGATAATCTTTTCCTCCTATTTGGCCAACCGGGTAATCCCTTTCATTTTCCCAATCACGAACAAGGATTTGTAAAGACTATGTATAGAAATGAAAACACTTTCAATCCGAATATTTAATACCTACAAATACTATTTACCTGAAAACTTGCTCTTGTCCCTTTCGACTTTTCTTTCGTTTTTGCAAATTCCATGAAAAACTTAACAAAATAAGATAACAACTATGTGATTGAAAAACTTTGTAATTATTATTATTGCTGCAGCTCTTAAAACCTGTAAATATTCCAGATCGTGTTTTTCAATTTTTTGAGAAACGTTGTAGATGAATGTTGAACTGAGCAAGGCACTGATAACAAAAACTTTCGTATCGTTTTCCCGTGAATCGGCGTGATCATCATTTCCTTGAGTATCAAGAAGAATCACAGCAATCTGAAAATTAAGAATATTATTAATATTGTGAGTTTAAATTGTTGCTGTTACAAAATGAACCTGTGTCTGTATTTATGACCTATTGAAATAAAATACAACGTAATGTTTTGTGTTAACTATAGCAGTGCTTATAAGTCGTGGAAATGACCGAAAATTCCACATAACTATGTATCAGAAATCGTAGACTATTCTGTTATCCGTCACTCAACGTTATTTCGGAAATCTTTTTCATTAAGCGTCCATGATAAAATCCAAGATGCCCTTTGGAACAAGATATCCAGCGAACAGATCGGTTCAAAGGCAGGTGAGATCTCATCAATAGGCGATCATCGAAATTAAATAGCCATTATTTTAAACTGTGCTCTACAACGATACTTACTTCCTTTCCATCTTTTTTGACAATGAATGGTTCACTCCATATATTGATGCCACAGGTATTTGGCCGCACACCCCCTCGCCATTGAATTCCATCTTTAAGCGGAATAGATGAATCTCCTAACCAATCATTTGGACTCTGATACTTAATGTGAAACGAAGAAATAATAATTCATCATAATCATATAATCTCTCATGCAGTACAGTATAACTCACCCCCTTTTTTTGCAAATATCGCAGAAAAAAGTTGAGCATGAAGGATTTTCCAGTTCTTAAAGCTCCAGCAATTGATACAATGGAAATTGGACGATCTCCAATACTTGGATGAGTAAGGACGGACCGTAACACATCAATATCCAACTCCAGAGAATTACCGACTTTTTTTAACAATGGAAGTTCTTGACCTAAATAGGAATGAATAAACAATATGTAAATAAGTGTGTTTGCACTTTTAAAATTCTTAATTTTTTTACGTCTTGATTTACCTGGGAATTCTACGTTTGGCATTATGATCCGTTCAGATTATCGAGATGTATTTAATTAAATAAATCTGTAATAGACCAATCATAATAACATTTCGAACATTATTACAATTGCCAACATAAAATATACCTGAATTATTCATGACTGACATCTGTTTAAATTTATGATTCTTATTTTCAATTTCAAATATTAGATCTGAGGAGCAATAGGAAAAGAGAGCAGAATTGGCATTATATTCCTGATTTCAAAAAATATTATTCAAGATCACTTTAAACAAAAATTACACAGCTAACTTGATGTCACGCGATTAGCTTTTATATTTGTAAAAATCTTTCAGAAAGGCCTTTGACTTACGTGAGCGAAAGAAAGTTTTCAAATCTAAATAGGAGATGGAAAATAAAAATTCGCAGTTCTTAATAACTTGACTGCTAAAGAATTCGAAGCAGTGATAAATCCAGCACTCAAAGTGGTTTGATGACAACAATAAAAAGAAATGAAAGGTTTCCCGGGATATGCTCAGCCTAACTATTTGATGTAGTCGTCCCTATGAACCACAAAAATGACGTTAGTATTTATATTAGTTATTATAGCAGCATATTGTTTACTGAATGCATTCAGAGGATTTCCTGAAAAGTACAATAAAAAATATTCCCGCGCAATAAAAAATATTTTGCATCCACCGGACAATGAATAGTTCATTTATTAAATATAATGTTATGAATTATAAATCTATTAATACTTTTGTTCATTGTAGCACAAACATATAATATTTTGCACAAACGGACTACAGAAATTGTAGGGCATATTGAAAATATTTGCAGACTTCAAAAGTATTTCCTCCAATTGTTTCATGCATTGCTATTATTACTTCCTGACTAAACACCAAGCATGCTGATATGAAAACAGCCATACAACGGTGCTAGTTCAAAAACTCAATACTATCCTCAACATAATAATATTCCTTGTGTAATTAAGTCATTATATTTTAAATCGACAAGTGAAAAAAACATGAAATAACAGTTATATTTCTATGGATAATAAATTTAACTAACACGACGTGACTTCCTGAACTCTGGTTTAATTTCTGAAATGTAATCTCGTGTTGCTACATTCATTCCCATACAGTAAAGTAAGATTGTGTAACTAAAGATTTCGTGCAATTCGCTCAAAATTTCAATTTCATAAAAATCACGTTTTCGTCAATGATTCCGACCGACTCAATCATAACCCTGAAATTTTAGCAATTACATGAAATATCTAATCAAAACGAAGATTTTACAAAATCTCTAGTTTCACAATCTTACTGTAACGAATATAACGTTAGACTACTCGATATATTAACTTACAAGTTTAGACTGAATACTAAGTAATACTATCAAGCATTCTACCTTTTGTCTTGCTATAGACCGTTCATACGTTTGTACGCTGTATTCCACATCACTGAAGATTGAGCTCATACAAAAGAATATTTTTTGCCTCAGCTATTCCTGCTGCACCCATCATCAAAATAACCTTGAATGAGATCTTAGCCGAGTTTAGACTGAATACTAAGTAATACTACCAAGCATTCTACCTTTTGTCTTGCTATAGACCGTTCATACGTTTGTACGCTATGTTCCACATCACTGAAAATTGAGCTTATACAAAAGAATATTCCTGCCTCACCCATCATCAAAATAACCTTGAATGAGATCTTAGCCGATAAAACCGTAGCCGTGAAGAAACCGGTATTACCTCTCACGCAACAGAACTCAACGATCCATGGCAAAACTCTACACTGAATAATACACACTGTCCGTGCCTCGTGCCTGAATCCTGAATATCGGAGGTAATATTACACGCGAATAAATTACACAATTGATGAATACAAGGCAAGGTACTAGTTTAGTGAAGGGGACTGAAATTACACTAAGACCACTAGATAGGAACTGATAGATAATAAATATGAAATTATATCTGAGCTAATTATTGAGTCATGTTTTCATTTGGTTGTCATTTGAAGAAATTTACCAGTAACTAGGAAGTGTGGTTTAGGTTACACTTAAATAACGTTTTTCAATAGGACTCCGCTTCTAAACTAGCATAATATACCTAGGTAACAAATTGCCTTAATCGCGTAAAGTCATCACCACTTAATCTAAGAAGATCGGATAAGGGATACATGAGAATTCAAGCTTTCTTGCAAGACGTCAATCCACTTCAACCATTACCCCTGGGCTATTCAGTTCACTCTGCTTCGTATCCTCACTCACCAACTGCTAGTATTTTACAACAACACACTCCGTCAGTACAATCAGCCACTAATACAGGATACAGCAACTTTACTGGCAATCAGACAAACCTTTTTTCCTCCGACTCTTCTGATATTTACAATTACAATGAAACGAATGGTTATCCAATCAACGCATTACCAAAACAAAATGGAAAAGATAATTTAAATTATCTAATAATAATAATCATCATCAAACTAATTTTGTTTCTGTAAATAATTCATCTTCGTACAAGTCTCAGACATCACCAATTTACTCTTCCGAAACTGGAACCGATAATAATTACTATAGTAATGATTGGTCGCTGTTTGGGCAAAGTTATCGAGCTGATATTCAGCCTCAGACATGTAGATTAGAATCAACTAACACAAAGCACAGTATTTCATCATATTTTGATCATTCCACTTCACAAACAACGATCCCTGGATCTACTTTCTAACTTTTTACAGAAACTTTATTTGCTATTTTTCTAATTCAGCATATGTATTTCTATTTTCTGTATTGAATTGAAATAAATGTGGTTTGTATTTACATATATAATATCAATCAATCAACATATTTACAAATCAGTTAAGAGCTTGCAACGGACACATATAGTGATGAACAGGTAGACCACAAGTAAAATTAATATCTAATTATTTGGTGTGAACTCTACGATGCATATTACTGTTCCAAATACGTGGTAAGTTTTCATTCAGTCCAGCTGTATACTACTGTTGAAAATCTCAAATGGGCAAGTTATTAAAATCAATTAAATCAAAACAATATAAACATTACACAACTACGTGCTAATGTGCTACGTGTCCGTTCCCTGAAGTACAGACAGACGATCAGTTGAATATAAAAGAATATCAGAGGATCATTTTAATTGAATACAACCTCATAAGGCTTCATATCATTCAGTTTGCAAGTGAGCTCCGTATTCCCCTTAATATCATCAACAGGTAAACGAAATTTTTCCCAAATATAACCAGTGCGCATGAACTGCTCGTTAATCTTAAAGCTCACGCTATTCTCGGGGCTCAATGGAATATCATTCAAATGTGTAAGAGACATATTCACAGATTCTTCATATTTTACACTAACCACTACCGTTCCCACAAATATAGGATCCAAGCCCGATCTTTTCATTGCCGCTTCACATACGTCTTGTACAGTTTTATCTGCCAAGTGGAAAAGGACAATTACGTCATGTTTACCTTGGGAAAATATATGGTGAGACAATCTAATGCTACAAAGGCCAATTTCGGATGCTTTCACAAAACAGCACCAATCAATAAATTCCGATGTTTTGAACTCAACTATATTTTTAATAACGGAACAAAGTTCGATTTTCTTCGCATCTCTGTTTTCTGTCTTATTTCCCATCATTTCTGCAATGATATCTTTGGAAGAAGTTGAACACCAGGTGGGGAGTTGGATTGCTATTTCCTCCTGGAACTGTGTATTCGGGTCACATCGAAAGATTGGAGTGATAGCTAAGTATCCTTCCGGCCAGTAGTTATTGCCAAATACAGTTGAGAGACCAATTGCAATTGTTTCACCTTCAGTAACAGCCTTTGGTGGAACTTCAATGACACAATCATTACATCCCATGATTTTACCAATGCTATCGATCTTGCCAGAGGACACTAAAAAAATTTCCAAGTTGTAAGATAGCGAAATCCACTAAGAGCAATCATTTTAAAATAAATATCAATTCATATTTATCCGTTGCAAGAATTGAGTTATTCAATCTTACAACAAATCTCTAAATATAAATAACTTAAGTGTTTAGCTTTTTGTTAGATCTGGATTAGACTATATCAGTATATTCACTTAAATACATTATATATTCAAACAGACAACTAGGAACCAACCTCAGATTCGTGATACAGAATTTTTTCTGTTTTTCTTCATGCTTTAATAACTTTTTGCATTGAAATATTAACCGCGCACGAATGAAATGACGGGCATGTTCAAGTTAATTTTTATTCCGTCTAATTTCACTTTATTAATTGAGATTAGAATGCGCTGTTATGGAATATTTCAATTGAAGATAAGAATCTATATTATGTTTCGTTCAACTTTTTTGATTGATTTGATTTGATTTTGGGCGCAAAGGGCGCTGAAACATGCTGGGGTAATGTGGAATCTTTTTTAAAAACTAACGCTGTAATGACATGTGCCGGGCTACAATAAGTCTGGGAGGAAAGTAAAAGTTTTCTCAAAAGGTATACATATTGTTGAACAAACAGTTTTACGAATTTTCGCAGTTTGCAGTGGATTCAAAATGATTAAATAAAATATTACCTTCCACAGCAGCTTTTCTCGCCAGTCTTTCTTTTTCACTTTTGCTCCTTGCTGACGACACAACGCTGTATATGTGAGTACCCACACCCACAACAGCTCCTCCCACTACGAGGCCAATTCCAGTTGTTGATAACGCTCCAATTACCCCTATGGCAGGGATTGCTCCAAAACCAACTCCAGCCATTATTCCGCCAGTGGCACTGGTGAGTCCGGCGAGAGAACTGAACACTCTTTTTCGAAGATTTGTATTTTGCTCATTGCACTCCTGAAAGGTTACGCGGAGAGAATCTAGCATCTTTTTTACTTCTTTTTCGTGCTTTATGAAAACTTGGAGATTGGTTCTGTAACTTTGCATTTCATCCAACACACCTTGTTCATACTTTTTAAGTGACCTCTTCAGAACTTTTCGCTCTATATAACCCTCATCCAATTTCTGAAATATACAGTTATTTCTGCTATGTTCAATACGCAACCTGGACTGTAGAATAATCAATATGAAAATTAAAATCGTTATTACCTGTGTCATATAAGTAACATAGCGTACTTCAATTTTTGCAAGTTTATTTTTCAAACAAAGACGGTATCCAATCTGTAGAAACACAATAGGACTTCTCTGAACATGTTGCAAAATGGCATGAAGAAATCAAACATGTGACAATAAGACAACCCAATTCATTAACTACAAGGGATAGACAATGGCATTGAGAATAAAGTTTTCGTAGAATAGAGCTCTTGTATACGGAAATTTATTTTCTATAATGTTATCTATTTATATCCCCGTTAACTGTATACGCGACATTTCTCCCTCTGCAATTTCGAGCAGGACAAGCAAGACAAGAAAGAATCTTACTTTGTTTTCAGCATTTTTGCCTGTTATTTCTTCCGCCTTTTCCTTCAAATGTTGTCCAACATCTTGACGGAACTTTGTTTTCATTTCCACAGTTGCCACTTCTTCTTGTGCAAGCGATGTTTCAATCAGATTCTTCATTTTGGAATCGATGAATAGTTGAAGCTCATCTTCCTCGACATATTCTCCATCAGCAGATAACTTCTAAATATAACATTGTGACCAGTTATACAATATCTCACTCTTGGTGGCAATAAAATTTATGCCTCAATTCCACGTTCTAATGGGTTATCATAAAACTAATAGTTGTCAGCAATAACAGTAAGAAAGACGACCTCTTCAAATTCTCTCTCAAATACACTTTCTATCCGTTTTCCTTCCTCACGCAGTTTGAGCTTTGTGAAGTTCTGAATATAAGGTATTAAAAAAACGTTTCAAATAATGCGTAAATATACTATTACTAACTGAGCAGCCCGATCTTGCCAATGTATGCCTTTAACGGACTTAGTGTATTTGAGTAATTTTCATCAATACTGGGCAGCCAGATTTCTGTATGCTTGTCTATACATCTGTCCTCGATACACATCTGCATCGATAGCGGCAGTGACATGAACTCTTCCGGGCATAGGTTCCCAGGCGATTTTTGAAATGCCTTACCAGGGAATCTTATTTGAAAAACCAACGCCATTATGACATTTGCTGGGGTAACTCTAAGTCACCGTACCGAATTTGGTTCAAATCAGTCCAGGGGAACATGACAATAAGAAAATAACAATAAACAAAACATACTCGAAGCACTTCGTTTTCTTTCAAGTAACTTTGAATGATTGTTTCCACTTTTTCCTCCCACTTTGGCATGAATGATTCTCTAGGTTTCAAACTTTCCAGAATTTTTTTCCAAAATTCTTTGCATTTTTCCCCTATACTTGTTTGCTCAGCAATTTTACCATCGAACTCCTGATGTAACGAGATATTTAATTCAACAGTTAAGTTTCTTTTACCTCTCGAAGATGCGTTAAAATATTACTTTTTCCATTAATTCGATAAGACCTTTCTCCGCTTCACTGAATGTTGAATCATTTTCAGCCTGAAAACAATCAATGGAAACGTAAAACTAGTAAAACTAGTAAGGCTCCTTTATTTAATAATAAAGGTTACCCAACTGAGCTATATATTACAAGAGAAAAATTACAGTTGAATACAAAAATATCTGGAAGGAATAAAGTTCTAAATTGTAGAAGTTAGAAGACGCATAGAGCCTGCTTTATATACTACCTTTCCGTCGAAGAATTACCTCTTTATTAAACATAAAGTGATTTATTTATTGTAATATCGACTTATCTTATTGAAAAATTACTGAAAGTTTTACCAGCGCCTTATATGGCTATTGGGAACAAATAAATCTAAATTGTTATTGCTAAGTTTAATACTGTGTTTCAAAAATTACGATATAAATTAACTCCCAATACCTTATATCTTTCATTATCTTCTTCAAATCTTGCGAACATCTCGTTTAGTTCTTTCTTCAAGTCTTCATTGTAAGGTTCAACCAAATGCTTACAGACAATCTTGGCTGATTTTTCAATGAAAGAACTCATTGCTTCATCGAACGAAGACTGATGTATACCATTCAATTCATCTGTCCACATTTCGCAGGTGCGCTGTAAAAGAGTAAATTTGTTTTTAATATATCTCAAGTTATTACAATTATTGTGAATAAATTCTGACCTGAATTACTCCCTTTTTGTAATCTTCCAAGCATGATGAAACCGCTTGTTGCAAAATCCTTTGTGCATCCGTCTACCATATGAAAATCATTTTTATTACAGACTGTATCTTTAAATTCGATAAATTTAATATTTATTACCTTGTAATCTTCATTCGCAGTACGGAGAAGTGTAAACTGCTTATTGATTTCGTTTACAAGAATTACTCTGTGTTCTTTTATGATCTTTTCTCCGCCGTAGTTCACGTTTTCATCATATAGATTGAGTGCAGCATTTTTTGCCTTCTCTTCGACCTCTTTCATTTGTTGATCAGTGAGGTAAGATACATGCCTCTGCTACATATTACAGTCAAAAAATATACAAGTGTTCTTTTATGCTTAGCCTAATTCTTAAATACAATATGAGGCTTTTCATACTTTTTTTTCTACATTAGCAGGAACTATTACTATAATCTAGTTTTTTTTTATTAGCTACCTCTTTTATTACTTCGGTGCATTTTTCGCGGCATTTTTCGATAAACTCGCGACATTTGAGTTGTGTTATCACCTTAAAGAAACAAAAACGTATAGATCTTTTGCTTCATAAGCATCTTTTATAATTCCCACCTCCATCATGGTGTCTCCTGTCGGCCAACCCTTTTTGCTTATTTTATCCCAGCATTCTACAATATATTCATGGAGCCATTTTCCTCTGACTACTTCGCCTCCAATTTTTTTAACAACTAACGATTCAGGATTCAACAAACAATCGACAAGCAGGGGAATTTGTTCACGAAACTCTCGATCAAATTCTGGAAATAAAAATATTCATATTCCAATATATCTGTATATCTATGTATACAGAAGTATTTCAGATAATCTCATCAAAATTTCTATTTACCTTCGATCGTAATTGGAGGTTTTGCCTTCTGGACTAGATTTCCAGGATCCGGCATCAAATAACAGTTGAAGGTTTCAAACGATTCCGTAAGATATTTTTGAAATGAACTATCATTCTGGCTTTCCAGTCTTTTTCTTAAAAACTCTTCCCCCCCTTCTTCTCCGAGTGAGTGCTCATCAGTATACGTAAAATCACGAATAAGAAACCAGAGTAACTGTGGAAAACATACTACGGAAATTAGAAAAATAGAAACAATAAATATTCTTTATATTACTTAAGTGTTAGGATATTCTTATATGACTTAGCACTGGTGTGTTAGTATATTGAGAGAAGATGAAACAGTATTTATCACTTGTAAAAGAAAGGCCGTGTTATGCTGAATGCGCGACATTCAATAGACTGTTTCAATTGCATTTTTTTAAGTTCAATTCCATGGCGTTCAACAATGAATGAACAATTTATCGAAATCTTTCTTTGCTAAATTGATAGCATCCCATTCCTGCTTAAAGTGGTTTGGAACTGAATTGGATATTCTGCTGTGAATAAAAATTTAATATTTCTATCTACATTTACTTCAGATTAACTAAAAACTATTCATCGATATAGCTATATCAAGAACTGCTGATAGCAAAATCCATTAAATCGAGATGATTGTTAACATATTAATCAATACTAGTTCATCAACTTATATATATATATCCTACGATATTAGATTTTTATCATGAGTGCGCATGTTGGAAGGGTAACATTTACCTGAAAACTTTTGGCTTCCGATCTTTTCCATGTTCGTACATGTTCCGTGTTAAACTAAAGAAAAGATCAATAAATATATCGGCAGCGAGTAAAATGGCAGATATGAAATTATAGAAAAGACGACCTGCACGGAATTTTGTTTTATTAAGTACCGAATTTACTAATTTACACCTGCTGAAGAGTTCTACAGTATCCCTTTCTAAATGCATGCTACATTAGGAAAGTCGAAGACGTCGACGACCCTACCATTACCACGATACTATATTGAATAGCCTGATCAGCATGTATGTTTTGTCATATAGCAATGGTATAAATTCAATGCGCTATTAGTGTGACATACCTGCAAGTATTCTAGATCACTGGTAGTGATATCCCTCCTAACATTATAGATGAATGTCGAACTAAGTAATGCACTAAGGGCAAAAACTTTTATTTCGGTTTCTCGTGAAGCAGAAAGATCCGAATTTCCTTGGGTATCGAGCAAAATCACAGCAATCTGTTTGAGAACAATATTTATGTCTTCATTTCGGAAACTACTAATAATATATTCTAGACCTTCTGACGGACGATGTGCTTCATCAAACTTTTTTTACCATCCACTGGAAATTATGAAAAGTTTTGACTTCAACATTAAATAGTAGCTACATTATGTTACCTGGACGGACGTACAACTGCGCATGTTTCGAATATGACGTATATCTTATAACTTGGGATTGGACGTCACAAGGTTATCTGTCTTTGTATTCAAGTAATAGTGTCAGAAATGATAATAAGTACGTACCGCTAGCTGGCGTATGAGTCCACTTATGTTATTACTGCATTACTAATGCTACTGTTACTGCAAGCAGTTACTGGTTTGAAACCAGTTCTACTATTTATTGATTATCCCCCACAATAGAATGAGAACCTTAGGAGTCGACTTTGAGCTTTCAGGTCAGATTATTGAAAAATCCAACAAATATGTGTTTCGACTTTCAACTACACATTTTCACTTAACGAAGTACCTCATGGAACGAATTAAATTCGTTAAGAGTACTGTATAATGTTTTCCTACATTGGTAAAATATGCCAATTTTTGTTTTTCTGTTTTATTAGCCACCTATATCGGGTCTATCCCAGCACTTTTCAATGTTATGTATTTAATGCTTGTATACCACACATGCACACTAACGAGGTCATTAATGAGACGTCAGTTAAATTGTCAGTTTAACTAATTACTCACTTCCTTCCCATCATTTTCAACAATAAATGGTTCACTCCAAATATTGATGCCACATGTAATAGCTTGTGAACCACCTTTCCACTGCATTCCATTTTCAGTCTGGTTTGAATCCTTTTTGAGCCAGTCTAGATTTCTATACTTTTGCGTTTAGTGAAATGAAATACAACTCAGTATTAGTATGCTCAATGGATTCTAAATATCAATTAAGATCATATTCAAATACTTACACCAGCATTCCGCAAATAGCGGAGAAAAAAGTTTAGGATAAATGATTTCCCTGATCTTCCAACTCCAGCAATTGATATAATGGAAATCGGACGATCTCCAATACTTGAATGAGTAAGGACAGACTTCAAAACTTCGGTATTCAACTGATAAGAGCCACTGTCCTTTCCCAAGAGGGATAGTTCCCTACCTGAAGAATTAGTAATATTATTTCTATTAGTAATAATAATTATTCATCTAGCCAATATGAAATTGAATTGCTTTTTCCATTTTTTTCAACTATGTTCATGCTTTGTTTGGGATTATCTTTAACTTGAAGACAGAAACTGAACTGAAAATATACATAGAAATACCTTGGGTTATTACAGACATTTTCTCTCCTTTATATCAACAAGATATTGTCAATCCTCCAAGGAATGGTTTTCAATAGATTTAATATTATATTTCTGCAAAAAGGAACGAAAATGTAAGAAATAATTCTCCCAGTGTTATTTTAATAAGAATA
Source organism: Halocynthia roretzi (assembly GCA_013436055.1). Taxonomy (NCBI): domain Eukaryota; kingdom Metazoa; phylum Chordata; class Ascidiacea; order Stolidobranchia; family Pyuridae; genus Halocynthia; species Halocynthia roretzi. The sequence continues at coordinate 1,264 of QRAM01000972.1, read as the reverse complement.
TTTCGAATTTGAGGAACACAGATAAATGAAATATACTAGGTCTGACTGAATCAGTCAGTTGTTTTTAATAATTCAACATAGAGAGTGATCTAGATAAATCTGAGCGATTATATAATTTATGTACTGTACGTCAAGAGGGTATACAGTACTACGAATAAGTACGATTACATCTTTACCACACCTATACTAGCGATTTCACCAAATAATCAAACACCGATCGAGTTTGAACTTTTTGAAACAGTAACGATCACAAAGTCCGCTATTACATAGCGGGAGTTCTAATAACCTTGACTAACTAACTAACCAGTAAACATTCACAAACTAACCTTGAACCTAATATTAACTTATAAAATTGTGCGCTGTTCTAGCTCCTGGCCAGTATTGAAAGCTATATATTATTAACTATCATCGTTGTATGGCCCTGATGGACAGTAAGGGCAGGTTTATTCCGATACTTTACCCTCATACAGCATTTGTATTTGTACCTCTACCTTCAAGAATGATGGAAAATGAAACGAAAGCATATATTAGACCAAGAGAATAACGCATACAAATTCTTGATTGACAATTTTGACAAATTGTGCTCGTGCGTCTGAAAAAAAGATCAAATATTTTAAACACAACTAGGGAATTCCCGAAGTAATTTTTTCAGTAAAACTCGGTATTGTTAACCACTCCCGATACTGTTTAAAAAAACTCCACCTGAAAATATTTTTTATTCTGCAATTGGGCCTATGTAAGTTTTAAATGTCATGCAACAATATAAGCAAGGCATGGCTAGTATTATTTTCAGATAATCATACAGCGATTCCGCAATGGTCGAATGACAAGTCCAGTCATGTCATTACTAATTCTAGTCCCTGAAAGTCAGTTGAATCCTTATCGAAACTGACACGATTGAAGTAATGACATTTAATATTTTCGAATTAGAATAATGTGACACCTTCCTAGCTTATACAATATTCGTGTCAGCAACAAAGCTGATGCGAAGTCACGCCATTAAGCTTTACTTCCTTCCTCAATATTAACGGTAAATATAAGAAAATAATAAATTTCAATATTGATGTACTTGATGATAAATAAAATTACAACAACGCTGAATCTCACTAAATTAAATCAAACGAAATCATATTGCATTCTTGTAAAAGTTGTTAAAACTTTCTGAACCTCTGTTGTTCGCTCAATTGTGGTCTGAACAGTAAGCAGTTCTGTACTGTACTAATGAGCCGATGATGATGCGTTCACTTATCAGCTTCCTCCACAC
>QRAM01000970.1:0-12242 GCA_013436055.1 Halocynthia roretzi | reverse complement strand
GCTCTTGCGGTGACCGACTTCCAAAGTAGAGCAAGTTAGGAGGCCGGACGCTGAGCAATGCTTTATACGCAGCGTTCCTCTGTTTCTGGTCGAGGAAATTAATGAAGTAATTCGATTGGTCGATGAGAAATAACTCGAGTGCGCTCCTGCGCAGATTATAACGACGGAAATGAGCTTCACGGAGATGCTGGAGTGACCATTTGAAATCTCTGCCAGTTTCTAAAAAAAGAAAATACAGTGGTGTTTCTACTTCGCACTTAATCCGTTCCGCAAGGCCGTTCGAACTCTGAAATGTTCCCATGGAAATATCTGTTCCCAGACCCTAATCCGAATCCATTTCGAGAATTCAAACAGCATATACAAATAATTCAAAGTAAAAATAACACAATGCCCTTAATACAGTCAAAGCTCGTTTTGAAGTCTCGACCAGCTGGGCATTTGTCCCTTATACCTTGGTTAGCTAGTGTTAACTTAGAGAAAACTGGGATTACAATTTCCGTTTCAACTAACCTTCATCTTTGTTAACACTTCCGTCATAGAAATAAACATGAGAAGTTGAAATTTCGATCTTTCCTGTACTGTAATCCATCAATGTGACCAGATGACAATCACCAGAGAACACGATCTTCTCTTTCTGGTTTTGACCATCTGCAGAACTGGAAAATAGCATGAATTTTATTCCTCAACTCTAGAGATGATCACTATTAGTACAGCATGCCTTACAAGATGTTTGTGATGTTGATTCATGGATTAAGTCCTCATTTAACCTGTGATTTAACTCAAGATATCTCTACTCAAGATAAAATGGAAATTATACAGTCAAGAGTAATTTTATATCTTTCATACTTTATATTGCTTGTTAATGTATTCCAATCTTCATCACCAACATTGTCATCTTCAACATCAGTTTGTTTCAATGCTGCAACTGGAATGATGGAACCATCTGATGCTGGAGCCTGAATAGTTTGTGAAAAACATCTTCGATTGACCCAAATAAACTCAAATTACCTAAACGTTAACTTGATTCAACTAATAGGTACTAATAATGGAATATAATGAGATTTTTTTGATCAAATAGAATCAGTAAAATCATTTGCTTACTGGAGTAATAGCAACATCTATTTCTAAGTTGTCTCTCAATTTACTAGCATCTGTGTGATTTTCAAAATTGTAATTTTCCGTCAGTTTAAGCCTCATTCGAGAAAAGTTCTCGACATTTGAAAGTTTCCAGTAGACTTTGCCCGGATTCCTGATGAAAAAACAAAACAATCTTCTATCTTCTATATCAATAAAAGGGAATGTGTGTCCGCCCTTTTAGACTATACAAAACACCGAACGGTTGGACCGATTGGAACTAAATTTGGTGTGGACACTGAGGGGATTCGAACAGGCATTATTTAAAAAAAAAAGACAACGCGGCATTATTTAAAAAAAATGCCCCAACGCCGTGGGACTGCTCTAGCAGCAAGAATAACACCTCAACCAAAACAATGCCTTTGAAAATTATTATGTGACTATTCTATTTTCGATTGGATTTTTACGATTAGTCCTTGGAAGGCTGGGTTTCTCTGTGATAGTAATAATAATGATATAATAAAGATGGGGGTTATTCAAGATGCCAGAGCTTGGAATACATAACGGCAAGGAAAATACATCCAATGGAACAATACACAAATTCCTCACAGTATCATATCGATATTACAGTATCATGAATTCACGAATATGGATTATATACGTATAGCGAATATAAAATTCATTCGAGTTGAATTCAGATAACTGAATAAGATAGCATTGTTTATAGTCCAATCACAAACCTTATTTTCCAGGGACCACGTCCACTCGTCAAGAATCGTTTTGTCGCTCTTAATTGCCTCAATGCTGCATTATGCTGATTAAACAATTGTTTTATATTCTTTGCTTGCCTGTCTTCTTCAGCCGTTTTACGAGATCTGAATGATGCTTCAATCTGTAACAGAAATATCACACATGAATTGCTCTAGCCAGTGGAAAAAATTAAACTGAAAATCTTGTGAGCATTGTGTTGAAGTTGCCGGTGCTGATTAAGAAGAGAGACGACATCAGGTTGCACGTATTCGCGCAGCATGGATGGAACTCTATACCAACAGGGAGCCTGCATTCTACGAGTCAATCAAATGTTCCCTTTACTTTTACACATACGGCAGATTTACCTGAGCTTGAAATCTCAATTTACTCTCTCCTGCTTCTCTGTCTCTTTTATGACAATCGACAATCGATTCTTCCGTCACAGTCGTCCAAAACTTTGTCATTGTGTTATGAGCGTCTCTGTAAGTGTCTTCCTCATGCTGACTTGATTTTTGTTGGACCTTAAGCAGAAAAAATAATAATTCCAATTAGGACACTAAATTAAACTAGTGAATGTCCCTAGGACTGAATCAAATAAATGCATGGCATTCGAATACTCAACATGCAATAATTGTACATATTTTGTGACTTTTATGATTTACCATGCCTACTTATTATTTTAATAAACGTATTATGTTGAATACTTGCATTGTAATATTTATATTGCCTTGTGATAATGTATTTGTGTCTTTTTGGTATGAAATGGTGGCTTAATCATAATTGTAGGTCGTTGTCAGTATACACATCACTGTTTTCTTCATTGAAATAAGTATTCACACAATGCGAAGTTATCTCGGAACGAAACCCTCGCATATATAACGAGAAATATAGATGAGAATATAGGAATAGGAAGTCATTATTAAGCGGTTTACTTAGATGTCTGAATATTTGTTTTAATTTGTCTGTTAGAACAAGAAACTGGTGTTCATCTAGCACCTACAGTAAATTTCAAAGAAATGAATAAGCACAAATTGCACATTGTGCTGCCTCAGAGCATGCACTCTGTACATCACCATTTTGAAAATAGTATTTTCCATTCGATTTTCCCTGGGGAATGTTTTAATTTAATTACCTGTTTATTAATGAATGATTCCCATTCACGAGATTGGCAATACTTTATGAAGTCGTCAAAGAAAGTCGCGCTACCACTAGTGGGAGGTAAATCATTCAAAAACTGTTGCAGTCCGAGTCGCTCGTAGTTTTGGTCAAGAATGTCTCTGATTATTGGCACAACGAATTCTACGATATGAGTTTCGTCTGTTACGTAACAAAAGAGAATTAAATTTCCATGGAAACTTAGATCAAAAATTCAATTAACGAAATTGAAACCACTCACGAACCTTGAATACTTTTGCACTGTGTCTTGTGTAAGTTGGCAAGAAGGTAACAAATTTCGGACGATGATCGTGGCGCCCTCGAGTGTATTAGATGATGAAGTTTGGCAGCTGCCATGGCAACGAGTTCCAGTTTATTGGTATTAATGCATCTGCACGAAAATATATATTAAGATATCTACATCAGTGTAGATAGATATTGAGAGTAAATCTAGGGTGTAACTTTTTAACGCATGGCTAAGGAATCTTGTGCAAGTAGCCATGTATGGTAATCTGGAAAGCTCCCTGGACCTTGTCGCCTAATTTTCATTCAAATTCAATTATAAATGTTTTGTACCAAGCCAAAATATGGAGCCTTCCTTAAGTGAATACACTAAGCATCCCAGGTTAAGTTGTGGTTTTTTACTAAGAAATCTTTAGCAAGTAGCCATGTAAGGCAATCTGAAAAGCTCCCTTGACCTGGAGTTTTGTAGCAACTTTTGAAGTCAAAATATGGGATAGGGCACACTCCTTCCTTTCTGGCCATTGCAGTCTCATTTTTCAATTAAAATTTCAACTTTGCAAATAAAAAAATTGAGTCCAACATACTGTAAGCTTTCATCTCAGTTAGATTAAAAAAGCCTAACCAACTTACCCAAGCAATAACCGGATCCCTATACTCGCAAGTTCGACCCACTCTGTAGATCCACTTATATTTGACTCTGTGTTATTGTCCCAAACCATCAACATATCCAGCAAATCAAACGTATTCTCCATTAACTGGAAATGTAAGAAAATTAAAAATCATTAAACTTCCGACTCTCTGAAGAGAGAAACGAAAAAAAAATAGGTCCTGAAACTTACAGTTTCTGACCAAACATGAGTTGCATCGGATCCAAGATTCACAAGAAAATCGTTGATATGGCGAACAAGCTCAGAAGACTTTTCTGCGATTTGAACGAACGAAGAACCTCCTGAGCCAGTTTTACCTGGGAATAAATAAATATTGAATCACAAAATCAGAGTAGTCTGTGACAAGGATCAAGAAGTCGAGAATTATTATTATGTTACTGTAAAATTGCAAAACTAGGCATTTTGTGGAATCCTGGTTTCGGTCAGGTATTTGTAATTCTTAAAAGTTCAAGGTTAGGGTTTGTTCCCTGATGAAAACCTGGATTTTAATGAACTCACCACCTGATGTCGTCTCTTTCAAATCAGCACCGGCAGCTTCAACACAATGCTCCAAGATTTTCAGTTTAATTTTTTCAACCGGTTGAAGCAATTCATGCGACGTGGAAAGCTTGTTAAGGCAAGCAAATGCTTGTGAACGTGCCTGAATGAAATATATCACAATTGAAATTTCCAATGCATGTACACAAATTTATTCTGTACAATCTTCTAACATTTTCCTATCGTAAATTCTCAGAGTGACATGTTCTTACTGGTGCTCAAATCCTACGATTGGTATTTCAAATGCGACATTATCCTAGTGATGCTTAAAGGTGCTACCGCTGATAATATGGGTTCTACTCAAGTTTGGATTACAGTAACAGTTATAACATTTTATAATGGTGAAAATTCCAATGCAACAAATGTAAAAAAGTTAATTCTGCTGTAAATATCTACGTATTCTGTAAGAGATAGTCTGTAGAAAATTAGATTCTGTAGAAAATTGTCGTAGGAAGAAATTCTAGAGTCTCTAGAAATATGTCATGAACTCAGATTGATGTTTAAATGATAAATAAATAGAGCGAAACTAAACTAAAGTCATGGTATATTTCTATCACCTTCCATGATTCGGATGAAGTTCCTTCGACTCCTCTCCACATAATGATGTAGAGAATTTCAACAACAGAATTCACAAGTTGTTCTTCAGCTTTATCTTGGAAGTTAGTTCCAAAGTCCTGCAATGGCATAGGATTTTCATCGTGGTTAGTAATTGAAAGTTCGGCTTAAGCCTAGCCTTCAAGCCTTCAAGGTCATCTAGGCCCAAGGGAGCTTTTAAAAAAGCCTTCAAAGTCATCTAGGCTCTACGGAGTTTTAAAAAAAAGCCCTCACGGTCATCTAGGCCCAAGGTAGCTTTTAAAACGAGTCGATTGCTGACATCTTCAGCCTTCAAGGTGGATCGTGGATTTAAGATGTTTGTCTACCCCTGAACTAATGAATTATTATTCCTGAAAATCAACATACGTTTTCCGAATCCAACAAGTTGCTCATGCTCCCTGCTGTGCTCGAAGCTAAATCTTCGTTATTCGGTGCAAAATTGAAAAATTGATCTGAAAATGTCGGGCTTGTATTGTCAGCTAGTTTCTTTAGACTCGTCGAACTCTGATAGGCAGTGTTGAATGACGGCTGCAAATCAGATATTTCTTTTGAAGATGGGGAACTCATCTGTGTTATAATGTTGTCCCTGAATGAAATAAAATTACAGGCAAGATGAAGAAAATATATACGAGATAAGTTCTTCAAGCTTGGGTTTCAAAAGCAATAATCGACCTTAATTTCCTTAATTCTTGAGGAAAAGAGATTGGCTTCTTCAGAGGAGATTCAGGAGGAGACGGATCCTGCAAGAAAGCTGGAGTCGATCGTGATTTAGGGAAAGCTCTGTTTTTATTCTCGTCTTGCGATGAATTATCTTCTGTTCGTCCTGATACGTTCAAGCTGTCGGGTCTCTTATGTAAATCTGTGAAATATTTTAAATAATTCAAGCTTACGAAAATATTCTCAATTTAAATCCTATTTCCCGTCTTCGTCATTCTAATGTTTAAAATTGAATTAGTTACTGAACAGTGATTAGCATAAATATGTGAATAACGTCATCATTTCATGACTATCAATTCCTTTCTTATTTTCTATAAAATAAATTTCCAGTATTCTTAATTCCAGTATTCCACTATTTTTATAATAAACATTCTCTGTTAACAAGAATTCAGCTGGTGAATTTTCTAATTTCAGGAGATGAACTCGATGAACTTGTAAATTGAGATAGTAGAGTTCTCCCTTATGTTATCATATATCTTTAGTCCTTTGAGTTCTATGAGTACTATGAGAAGATGTAATGTAGTTGCATTTTTAATTCCCAAAATAAAAATATATGAGGGCAGTTGAATTTGACACAGGAGTAATTCAAATTGACACTTTGACTGTATTCAGGTCATTGTGTTATTTTCACGTTAAATTATTTGAGTATGCTTTTAAAATTAATCGAAATGAATTCGGGCTCGAGTCTGGGAACAGATTAATTCATTTTCCTTTATTTCTAATGAGAAAAATTGATTCGTTCCTTGAACAATTCAGAGTTCCGGCGGCCTCGTGGAACAGATTAAGTATGAGGCATCACTGTACTCCCAATAAATCATATCTTAGATGTAGTTACATCTTTAATTCCCAGAATCATATTACATTGAAGGTTCCACAGATTATTTTTTATTTACCAAGTTCTTGAGCATCCTCCGATGTTTTCCCATCAACAGAATCTTCAGTGAGGTTCCCTTCATCAGTTGATAATTCTCCAACCAGTTCAGATCTGGAGACAAATAAAGAACGTCAAGAATCTGACACAGTCATGAGATGATTTTTAGAAAGGGACGAAAGGATTTTAAATTGTCACTGTTGATAGGTAAGATTTTAATTATAATTTTAAATACTTACTTCATAGAAATGCTTCCGGTTCTTGAATAAGAAAAATCGTTATCTCTCACTAACATCCTGGTAACTGTATCCTACAATAAACAAAGAAATATTTTTAATTTTGACATAAGCCAGACCAAATGCAGTGAAGGTATGATGACAGACACCTAACAGTTAGCCTACACAACACTCGGAAGAATAAAATTCTCGCCAAGTCATTTAGGAATTTAAAGATTATTTTTTAAATCTTTTAGTCTTGTTTGTAAAGAATGCCAAGATTATGATGTAAGGTCAGAGAAAATAAAGTTTGGTGAACAAAATTCACTCTAGAAAAGTATCGAAAGCCGAATTTGATGTCGAATGTCGTGCTTTTAAAGCAGAGTAGAGTGTAAATTATTTTGTTACCAAATTAGATAGCGAAGCACTTGTGTTTTTCCTGTTATTTAAATAAATATTCTATTGAAATATTTACTACCTCCGTCCAATCACGAACTGAACTTCCGTCGAATCACAATAACATTATATTATGCAAAGTTTATTGTAAAAAAAATACAACAGTTTTGTGAGATAGGTTACCTGCCATGCCAGTTGTTTTGCACATTGTACAGCAAATCCATTCTTTGAATAGAGCAGTTCAAGTAGCCGTTTGCAGGCATTTCGTCTACTCGACAGCGGTGCTTGATGAATAAATTGAAGGACGGAAAAAAGAGCTCCACAGCCAAGGTCTATATAGAAAAGTAATGCCTTGGTCACAGCAAGTTGAATTGATAATAAAAACTTAAGGAAGACTAAAGGAAAATATGTTAGATTTGTTCATCCCCCTTTCCATTAAATGATTCTCAGTAGAGCTTGATATACAAAATAATATTGAACAACAAGAACTAATAAGAAATTATTGCTTTTACATATTTGATGAATATTTGAAAAACAGCGTTGATTTGTACTTTGATCCGTTCCAGGAGGCCGTTCGAACTATGAATTGTTTGAATTGCAAATCAATTATCCCCGTTAGAAATAATGGAAAGTGAAATATTACTTCAATAAACTAGGCTATGCAGGATATTATTTTTACCAGAGCAACACTCCGTACTTGGCTGCTAGTATATGGGGGAGAAATTCTAATGCGATCTCATTCAGTAAGTACATTCAAGACACTTACAATCCTAATCTAGAATCCTCGTATCAAAAACTTGGAACTTTCCATAACAGTTTATGAGCAGAAGAAGCAATGAAAAAGCAAAGACAGACATTCACACCCACAAATCTAAAGTTATACAGTAGAGAGTCAAGATTCCGTTTGTGTTTGTGTGTTTTAAATACCACTACAGTCGTCTCTCGTTATATCGCGGTTCGCTTTTCGCAGATATACTACATCGCGGATTTTCATATAATATTGTATTGTATGCATTTTAATGAAATATTGTATGTATTTGTATTTCATGATCAATGCTGTGCCGTACAGTACTACTATGTTCACGCTAAAATATCTTAAAATTTTAAATAACAGGTCAAATGATTGTGGGAAGGGTTAATAAGGTAAATAAGAGTGTGTGAATGATTCATAATGGTTTAAAACCATTTAAATATATTCAAATAATTAAATAAACATGTGATTTTCACCTATCGCGGGAGGCTCTGGAACGTAATCCCCCAGATAGGTGAGGGATGCCTGTACTAAAATTCGACCACAGGTTATATCACTACCTAAGTTCACCACAGTTTATTTGCTAACTGTAAACATGCAATACAGCATTACAAGATGTTAATTATATACACAAGGCACCACCACTTCTTTCACAAGCACCACAAAAGCTAGCATACCTTTGCTTTTAGAGTAAAATCCACTGGAACTTGAGATTACTAAAGATTTTTTTTAAACAAAACTATTAAAGTACAAGATACTCTTTATTCATACTGATGACAATCATTCTCAATAATCTATTTCAATAGTCTTAACAACTTAATCACTTCACAAACTTAGAATTTTGAATGTAGAAAAAACACTGACTATTAAAGAGTTGTTGTTTAATCCTAATACTAATGGTGAATATGATTCTGCAAAAATATATACTGAAAAAAATGACTTTTTGAGAACTATAATTTCTGAAATTAAAAAACAGAATTGAATGCGAATACTCACCGACTTCGATGACAAGATCTAGCAGATGCGAGCAGAAGATCCTGGAAGCGGGAAGATCTTTCATCCTGCAAATGAGACCGGAAAATCCAACAGAGAGAAGTTTCATAAAATTCTTGTTCTTTTCGTAGACACGATCGGTCTTTAGGAGTTTGGTCAGAAGCTGCAAAGTCACAAAGTTAAAAAAATTTATCTGAACCAATTCAAGGGAGGAAGAATGAGAAAGAACTATTCATCTCTATGTTGAGGGAGGCTAAACAACAGGTTTGCATAATCCAGATGGATCCAAAGGCTAAATTTATTTTTAAATATAAAACATGAAGGAGAAACTGTGTGTGTGTTAAGATGTTCATGTGCCAATAACTCCAAGGGTTCTTGACTAGGTGTTCTGAAAACTTCCACAGGGATCGGTTTTAGGCAGGAATAAGTTATAGGTTAAAGGTTATATAAAATATTGCATGAATGAATAGACATACCCTGCAAACTTTAATTCTGACGATTTCTGAGAACTGCGGTTCTGCTAGCAGGACGTACAACGAATCGGCGTTCCCTTGCTCGTAAAGCAAAAGATGGATTTGGGATTTGCATAGGCAATCAAGTAACGAAGTGAGAAGATCAAGGACTTCGCATAACTGAAATGAATGAAGCATTAGCATTCAGGCCTGTTGGTAGCAACCAGGAGAAAGGTGCCAAGTTTTAACAGGTTGAAAATCAGGATGAACTCCATTGAAATGATTTTTTTTTTTCGGTAGTTAATGAAAAATAACCTGAGTTTGTTGCTGTGACTTTGCAGCAGAAACGAATCCCAGAAGTGCATTAACTTCATCGATACTGATGTCTCTTGCTACGTAATACTTGATCAGACCAAGAAGAGATCCTCTTATCATTTGATTGTCTTCTTCCTCAAGTTGAGAATCAGGATCGCTGATGAAGAAAAGGTATGTTAAAGAAGATGCTGGGTTCTGATATTCTTCGAATTAAGGATTGGGGTCAGGGGTGTGTTTCAATTATTTCGCTAAAAATAAAGTGGAAGAGAAATTTCATTCAATTAGCTTTGAACGAATTAATATACCCCACCAACAGCTGTACATGGAAATCAACTTTCCCATTCTTAGCCCTGTGTTAAATCACAATATTTGTACCCAGATTTATTAAAAGAAATCAGTGGTAAGACTGACTTGGTCTGACTTGATACATGAGTAAATATGATAATATTGACTCTGAATAAAATGGTTTTCTCGAATGAATTTACCAGTAATATGTCTTAATCACATCGAGCATGTATTGGACGCCGTATTTTTTTCGAAAATCCTTCCGATTGTCTTTGATAACGGTCGCTAGATACTGGATATGTCCGATTCGAACGGTGAATACACTTCGGCTCCAGATTCTTTGAATAAAATGGAAAAATAAATAGGAATAAACTTCATAAATGTTGGTACCGTTGACCATCGATGGTCTGGTATCGTTTGACATGGCTACAGATGGTGCAGCAAGCCACTCATGGATAGAAAATACACTTATACACTTAATACACTTATTGGCATTAAACCACCCCTGCAAATCCTACACACCCACAAAAGAACCCTTGTTCTAATGTTTCGCAATGAGTGATTTTGTATATTTGAAAAATAATTTACATTCAATGTAAGTGAAACTTAGAGGTTTTAATAAATAAAATGAATGAAAATACACTACCTGAAATCGAACAACAAATACTGATAGACTTGCTGCAGAAGTGTTGATCCTGTTGGTGTAGTCGCATCGATAGATTCAACTAAAAGTTGTGTCGCCATCAATACATCTGCATCGATTAAATCGCACGGCATCTGAGAACAAATTACATAGATTATTTGCTGCTATTGACAAAACAGATATAAGAAAATTGCATGCAGTCTGTGTAGTTACTTCTCGTGTTTCATTGCACATGTAAAAGTTAGGTTTGTGACGTAATTAGGAGAGATTATAGTCTCGTGAGCAGCTGTGTAGTGAGTAGCAAGTGTGTTACATTTGTTTTTTGGCACGCGAGACTCAAATAATTCATAATACGGTCCGTATATGAAAAGTTTGGAGACCTCTGGCTTCCTCAAAGGCAAATCTGACGTCTGTTTGTTTTTGTTACCTCTCGTGGCTATATTAAGCAATTTTAGTAGCGCTAAAGTTTTTCCTCATTCTCTTATCTCATCTATATCATGTATAATACGCATGATTGCAGATATGGAACTAAGGGCCCCTAAAACTGGATCCTGCATGTAGAAATCATCTGAACCCGGTATACACAACATTGTTTTTTTACCATAAGGTTGAAATTACCTTCTGTAACATTGCACCAATCGTTGCTATTCCTGTACATTGCACAATCATATCTTCATTAATTGCATGACGTCCCACGGAGCCTGTTCCCGCATGAGCAACAAAGTTTTTGACAAGAATGAGAAATCCTGCCACATGATTCTTCTGAAGTCGCAGATCTGAAATATATTTGAAAAGTGATGTGAAAGTGATTCTAAGAGGATGAAGATCATACCAGAAGATTCAAAAGATTGAAAAGTGAAGAACTAGCAATTCATAAAAAGTTTGGTGATTTTAAAATAGCAATTTTTAATTGGAGTTTTAGGGGGATGAAGATCATACCAGAAGACTTGGGGCTTTCTATGAGGACCCAGGATGTTTCAGTGTTTTTCAAAGGAGTGAACGTTGCATCTGCAAAACCCTCTTCTGCATCTCCAGATGAGTCGCTGGTTGGAGAACTGAAAATATTGTGATTATTGACAGGAACGAAACGAGAAAAAGAACATGCAAATTGTCATCAGAACTTACTCAGAGGATCCAATAGTCTCGTTCATCTTATTCAAATGCATTGTATTGATTTCTTCAAGAAGTGGAAAAAGAACTTGAATACCTCCAATTCCATTGATTGAATCCTGCGTACAATGGAATAGTTAGCATCGTGTTCATCCTATATATCAGGGTGATTTACAGACTTGCCATATAATTAGGGCTACTATATTTTCACTAACTAAAAAGCGGGACGCTTTAAAAAAAAACAGCAATTCAAGTTTGGTTCATATTTAGAAGTATATAGCTATTAATTAAATGCATCCTGGGCAGTCCAAAACTAATATGCAGAATTAAAATATTACCAAGAATAAACGAAATAAAAATATTGCATTGAATTATAATTTACTCTTCGACATATCATACTTTACTGTACATAGCACACAGCCTTAAAAACGGAACAATCCTGCTAAAAATGGGACATATGATAGCCCTACATA
>QRAM01000097.1:195395-263491 GCA_013436055.1 Halocynthia roretzi | reverse complement strand
TACCGCGAGGTAATACACAACCGTCCATGTCGCAAACGGTGGACTCTTTGTACTCCTGACTGCGCTGTTTTTACCTGACACATTTAGCTGAAAAGATCTTGCGATACTGATGATGTCTGTAACGGTTTTAGTTTTCATATTTGTAATCTGCTGAGAAAAGTGCGCCATTAACACAGGAATATACAAAGGAAAGCAAGTTGTCAACATCAATATTGACGGTGGAAAACATAAATATTACGGAAAGAAATGTATCCTTTACACAAATACTTACCCACGCCGTTCGGGACGTACTTACTTTACATCGACAATGGCGCAAGCAGGCGAGTGGGCATTTATTATTTATATAGTCATCAAATCTTGAGTGCTTTTTGATTTTAACTTCCCAGCTAAAATTAAAAAGTCTATTATGTACTCCAGTTCTAGCGACTGTGTTTACAGTAGCCATCATTGGTGTTGAATTTCAAGTACTAGAGAGCAAATGTATTGAATCGTGGTAAACATATTGATGCGATTGCAAATTCTTCGTCGCTGGTCATAGGCATGGCGTCCTTGACGTAATTTTAGTCTCAAGAACTCAATTATATAGTTTCTCTAGTAGTTCATTCTCTTGCTGGTCAAATAAGAATTCAAACTATAGCAATTTCTTGGAATGAAAATCACTTCATGTACTAACCATTTGAAACAATGTCTTTGAGGTTAGAGTTTAAGCCCAGAAAATCTACGCAGTGAAAAGCGAGCATCCAAACTATGAAATTGTTTATTAAAACTTTTGGGATGTTATACCTATTTTATTATCTATTTTACACCAATACCAATGTTAAATGGCTCAAATTCTAACCAAATGAATATCGACCGATTTATGTTGATTCCTGATTATTTACAAATTGATTTGTGTGTTTGTGTATACAACAACACACTATCAACCAAAATGTGATCCAAATTCCACCCCTGAAATGCTGAGATTACCTCCACCCCCGACTGAGAACCATTGTACTATTGTTTTGGATGAGATGACCTTTGCAAGTCGAAAAAAAGATTGCTAAACTTTAAAATAATAACTGATTTTAAAGTAGTTGTTTAAATTCAATATGGTACTTTTAAAACTCTTTTGGTGAATCCTCGGTTCGTGTAATTTGATCTAAAACTAGCAACATACTGCAATCCTCTCTAAACAATTGCTCTTTTGTTAATAACATTCAATACCGATAATATTAACCCCTAACAATACAAATATCCACGGCTGATTTCAGCACCACTTTCGAATTGTAATGTGTAATCACGCTCTGGCTATCTAAGCAAAGAATGGAATCACAGGTTCTCAATGAATCGATTCGAGTCGCATTTACTGTGACTCGAATTCATTGATTCACTCGACTTGTTCCAACTCCATTCATTCAGTTTTGAGTAGAGTTAACTCGAATATTCGTTTGAGTAAATGATTCTACTAGATTTGGGTATCGACTTGTTTTCTTTATTACAAAGCTATCGAATAGATCGGTTTCTTGAATTAAAAAATTGAAAGTTGAAATTTAATTGTACTTTAACAGAGTGAATATAGACAGATGGCCCCGGGAAAATCTTGGAAACCTTCCTCCGTATCAGAAGGTGAAAGAATACAGACGACAACAGCAGATACAGGCGAACCACAGCCACCCAGAAGTTAGGTATGAAAAGTTATACCATATGTATTTATTTCTAATTTTATAATTGAATTTTCTAATATGTGGGATGAAGCTCTCTTTATAGAAATTCCTCATATACGGTAATTTGACGATTATGATACCAAAATTTCCTAAAACAGATATTTGTTTTATTGTTTTTGTTTTCATAGAGTCTTCCTAANATATAGGGTTGGCTACGAGGGTATCTGGGGAATGCCCAGTGGGCTCGGCAAAATCGACACAGAAAAATCATACCTCAATATCCCCACTAGATTCTCACCTAAATATCAAATGATCAACCACGATGTCTAACTATAATTCTATAGAAGTGGAAGTAATAGCTATGCGCACTCGTTGTGGAATAATGTGACAACCTCTCGATGGAGAATACCCGGGCTAGTTCTAAAACCCAGACCGCCACTGCCTTAATACGTAAAAGAAGGTGAATTTATGTAGGTAGTGAATTGTTTCGGTATAACTGACGTCAGAAACACAGCATACTGATGTGATAGTTGGTAATTTTTAATCAGATACTGTATACCAGATTGCCTGAATTGGGAGGTCAACCTTATATCTAATATGCTACGCCGCATATTCGGGATCTCAGCATTAGATGCCTTGCATAATTTGAAATAATGAACAACCTTATGTCAACAGTAGCGCACAAGTCAACGCACCTCAACAAAATCCGCTGTACTCCAGATCAGAGAGACGAAAAGAAGGTTTCAGTTCAAGTAGCTTAATGCCAACCTCTATATGGAATCCGAAAGTCAAGCGACAGAGGCCATCATACAATATGCGTTACCTGTGGCATACTGGGCAACCATTGATAAGTAAGTTGGTTCACGAATTTTGGGAATTCATCAACTGATAAACTGACAGATAGAAGGCAATATCATATCAGCATAAATGATTGTAATGAATTTCCACGTGATTTAGACCAAGGCATATTATTATATCCATAATACATTTTTCATCCATGTCCAGAAATCTTCCATTGGCTGCTACATTAGTCTCAGCTAGCACGTTGATACAAGATCAATATCTGGTAGATATTACTCATTTACAGAATCTTCATTATATTCAACAGATCCGCCTACTTCAGTTGTAAAGGTCGACAACGTAACAGGAGCAGAAGTTCAATCCGATACTACTTGGTTTAAAAATCGTCCTCAAAAATATGTAGACATGATCCGCTTCAGGTAATTAGACATAGATTTTTCAATTCAATTAGTATTTATAAATATAATCGTCTTGTTATATCATCACCAATCACTACCAACACAATACTGCCAATTAGCAGAATTATTCGACCTCATGCTCTGTGGTTTATAACACCTGCTTTTGAGTAAGGCGTCTTAGTACATCCCATAATCCAATAGGCAGTCCTATATATGGAACTTGTCAAATGTGAGTTAACTGAGTAAGCTATGACTGAACTACCGGTAATCATTGAAAAATCTGGATGTTTGGTTGTCTGGATTGAATAGAACAAACGTGGAACTAACTACTCGAGTACACTTCTTACGAAATGACTTCATCATCAAGTCAGTGATACTGTATTACCCCACTGTAGCCTCATTCTAGCAAGACTCCAAGGTATTTGGGACTGCAAATCCAGTTTCTGTTCTCCTTTAACTTTGGCAATGCTATTTAACATAGGTAAGCTGGTCATCTGTTTCAATACATACAAATATTTCACGCAATTTCTTCAGTGTTACCAACAGCAGTAAAGCTATGGAATCGGATATCGCCGTTTGCCAACGGCAGACGGAGGAGCTACCAGAGAGCAGAAAGATTACACGAGAACAGGCAAAGGTAAAAATGAAATTAAGTATTCATATATATTTCGATTTTAAAGACTATTCAATTCCTGCAGAGTGTGCAGCGAATCAGAGCACCACCGAAAACCGTTGCCCATTCTCGCCAGCTTACCGAATCCTACAGCAGGAGGGCTAGCTCGCTGAGAACCGATATGGTTCCACGTATGCAAAGGAAAACAAAAAATTCAAAACCCACTAGCAGGGCCCTTCCGAGACAAAACAAATGGACCCAAACAACACCCGGAATAAAAAATACAGTTACTGCCGCTATGCAGGAGGGGGAGTCAATACTGCCAAAAATCAGTATCAGTGCTTTGGAAAAGAGATCACGGTATGAGGACATGGCAACTCCACTTCGCAGTCTATCCGTTCCTCTGAATCGAAGTCCACGTGTCTCGAGACAGCCTACAGGCGATGTAAAATCTAGAGACTGCCTACAGAAGACTGGTTTACCTCCGATTGTTGAAGGAGTGGTGCCAGATTATCTTCAAGTTCCAAAAACGGTTGATGTCTTGTCAGATTCCACGAAAAACCGGTTTAGACGAGTGCAGGAACAAAGAAGTAACTCCATCTTTTGCTTAGATAATTTTCTAGTTACTATGTACTACAGCTATCTACTTTACAGTATTCACAGTATAATAAGCACACTGGGAACCCGACCATAGGGATCCATCTTCCCCTTCCCGGTACAATCCAACTGATGAGATCTGTCAGTAAATAAAATTTTAACGTCAGGTTGAAAATACAGGGATTTGAATGTTTTCTCTCGTCCCCAGGGTAAAGTGTGCTTATTATTATGGGCGTAGTTGGGTATGTGCTATGTCAGCATGCTGAATCATAATACAATTGAAAATAAAAGATATAACTGGTGAAAGAAAACAGTCAAATACCGCTTTATAAATCAAAAGACCGTTATTATTTCCCAGCAATATTGTACACTGAATTTTTTTTACTTTGGAAGAGGATAACATAACAATTTAGATGTACTCGATTTTGTTACAGGTGCCTCTCCGACATTCCCTATAGTGTCCAAGCAGGAGTACTGGCAAAAAACAGGGGAACGAGCAGTTGCTCTTGGTGGAAAAGGCGAATCAAGCTTGCTACCTTTTGCGTGGAAAGAAAGTAAAAGAGGAGAAACGTTAATAAATGGTCACTAGAATCCCTTCTGTTTCGCGAGTTCCTTCGAAGGCATAAATGGTCATGAAATATTAATAAAAGAAAACAAGACTATGCGTTTCTGCTAAAAGAAAACTGAAATTCGTTTGTGTTTTTTCGTTTATCACATAAAGCATTGAAGATTCCTATTATTATCAATGGTTAAACCTGTTTTTGTTTGTAATGAAAAAACAAAGGTCATAAATCAGAGATTAAAGGTAAATCGATGAACCCCGACGAACCCGGAAGAACGTAGTTGGAAAGGTGACACCCTTTTGAACGTGTGTAGTTGCAGTATATTGTTGATTTCCACTTTGATCAAGGACAACGTGAAGAAATGTTCACTTAATTAGCTTGAATGTGTTCAGGTTCTGGAGATCACAGTGACATCTTTCCTAGAATGTCTTGCTGGGTGAGTTGACTATTTATTCAAAAGTTTTCGTATGGAATAGCCTACTTCGTTACTACGAGTAGTATGGAGAATCCACGGTCATATTATTCTCTTCTAATAACTGACCATCCTCACAGGAATATTGTTAGTTCTGGTCAATTCTTATTTTTTCAATCCAACCTTAGCAACAAAATCTTGTTAAGATTATGACGTCATCGAGCAAAATATTATCCGTTAGAGGGCTGTCACTACATTTTCATACCTTCATCCAATTCCTAAATTCACTATCATCCGGGACAAATCTAATCGTCATGTCAATTGACACAATTATAAGGTTAATGAACGCCACGTATAACTATTGCTTCAATGCTAATATCATGAATGGAGTACCTCATACGAATATTCACGAGGCAGTCATAGCCCATCGTCGTTTGTATGTTTCAGCTAATTTGTCAATGTAAGGAAACGTAAAATACGTTTCTAAAACTCATAGCTGCATTCTGTTAGAATCTCTGATAACCCTGAATGGGACTGAATAATTCTCGTATGCCTACCGACATATTTGACGGGCGTAAAATAAAAATACAACTTTTGTGAGGTCGTAAATCACTTTTACAATTGCCAATCTTTTATTTATTACCACTTGTACATGTGGTTACTGTAAAAAAAAAACGTTTGGTTTATGTAACGCTACACTGCATTCAAAAAGGTCTTGGTAAATTAAAATTTAAATCTATAAGTACCGAAGTTACACACTACACATTTTAAGGACAAAGATATGTCACGTTTATGCCTTTCGTACCAATTAAGAGAAAACAGTATATATTTCTAGTATTTTTGTAAATCGAAACTTTAAAATAAAAACAGTCAATAGTAGAGAAAATATGTTGCGAAATATCTGCTCAAGTTCTGTTATAAAGTGCTTGAACGAGCGAATAAATTGTGTTGTATTTTCGACTGCTTTGTAGTAGTAAAAAATAACAAATAGCAAGCGGAACAGTAGTATACGCTACTAGAAAATAAGGATGTGGATGCTGGGATAGCGTTTTGGTTTGAACACATATCGAGCTAGAGAAGATCTACAGCCACGGCATGCGAATTAGATATGGTCTGATAGCGAAATAGAAATCGAGATCATAAAATTTGAGTGTATACCGATACCCCGAAAACGGATGTCCCTAAAATCTATACTACGACCAATATCTACTATGCCGAAATTTTCCTTAATAATTAATAATAGGCGGTAGTAACTTGAGCCGATTGCATTTGGCAACTTCCTCTGGCCAAGATGCAATCGCCGCACATGCAAGAACTCTCTATGTGGCCTGACGGAAATTCGTAAATTGGTTCGGGTAAGGGTACCGCGAGTGCAGTTTCTTTCGTCGAGTTATGTGCAGCAGAATCTCTAGGACTCATGTAAATAGACGAAGAATCCGAAAACTCCTCATCCGATTTGGCAGTGGTTTTTGTCGTATTCGCAGATTCATTATCTTCGCCTCCTTTGATAACCGAGGTACTGTCTTCCATTTCGCTTTCCTCCGTTTCAATCCGTTGTCTGACGGTCTGGGAAAATCGGACCGTTTTTCGTTTTCTAGCAGCGTTTGAGTTGCAAGGTAATACCATTTTCTGACCGTGGCGATAACGGAAAGATCCGTACGACTTCAAGGTCTGCTCTTCAGCCATCTGAGATTCTCTCACGACCTCATCGGCGATATTTTCCATAATAGTTGGAGCTGGTGTCGCATTCGGATTATAGAATATATCTTCTAGTCCACCGTATTTATGCGGCGTCTGTGCGGGATATGATGTTACCGAGTTCCATGCTGGAGGAAACGCGTTCATTTGCATTGTATTTTCAACCTTTGGCATAATTGCTGCGCCGGTGTGGGCACTGTAATGCTGTTGTGCGCCATGAGCGCCATGTTGGTTTGCAGGAAGCTGGTACCATCCGTCACTGTAAATCTCTTGGTCGTTCACACTAGACGATGCGTATCCATGCAGCTGACCATAGTTTCCATAAATGCTTTCTTGTTCGATTTCGTTACCGGTCAAACCTATTGGGTGATACGTTCCATATATGGCGTAAGGATCTTGTTCGGCTTTCATACCGTAGCAGTTGTAAGGTTGCTGACGGTAATATTGCTCGTTTTGCCAATTCATCGGTTGCTGAGTATTATACGGATGTGCTGGAATCACCATGGAATATACTGACCTGACGCTATCCGTGTCGTTGGCTAACGGAGATTCGTGCCTGCCATCTTCACTCCCGCTTCCAGTAGCGTAGCCGCTGCTCATACTGTCTTCTCTGGTAATTTGCCTCTCCTTGCTCGGCAGTGATATTATTTCCTTGGTATCCCACAGCGGCATCATATCTGAAACGGACATGGGATACGGTGCATGAGTGTATGGACCGTTCGGGGGAAAGTGTGGGTCTCGTCTTTCGTCGTAAAACTGCCTTGCGTTTCCTCTAACTTGGGGAGCAGTGTTGTAGCTATTATTTCTCAGCCTTTTGTCTAGTGGACGGCATGTTCTTATTGACCCTGCCTGTGAGGGAGGATCACTGCTTCTTCTGCCACTATCAGTGCTGTTGTATCCGCTGATTCGACTGTCCAGTCGCCCAGGAGCACTTTCTCCGACGCAATCTGATTTCAAGATCGATTTCAAGCGTGCAGACGCTGCCTCCGCCATATCTAGTTCCATCAAACGACGCTGAAAATTAGGAAAAGAAATGTTAGATTTGTCCTTCTACAAGACATGACCACGCCAACTGCTGATGCATAGACTATTGTATGTGTAGATGTTTCACCTATATATTGCTAGCGATATACTTTGGCAATCCGAGTGCAGTACGCGGCTATGTCAATGGTATTACGACTATTTTACTTCGTTAGAAGCAGACAACAAAAGCCTGATTGGTACGTATGCTACTGATGTAAACAATTGCGACTTTCCAAAATTCTCCAAAATTCAAAATTTGCTTGAAGGTATGTTGGTTTGTAGAAGAGAATGGTGTCGTAGAAAATAAGTTCAGATCATAACAATATTAGAGAAAAATTTAATTAATATCCTTTTTCGTTTTCCATTGTGCAGATAAATTTATCCTACTTAAATCTAAAATCCGCTCAGTGAGCCAACTGTATTTCTTTGGGAGCCCTCACCCTCCCACCGGAACTTATAGATACGTTGTGTTATCTGAGAATAATTCTTACCTCGCGTTCTTGCACAGGCAAGGAACCGTTTTTAACTCGGCTTTCTACTTTTTCAACTCTTTTGGAAACTTCTTTAATTTCTTTCACTCGCGCAGACAACCGATTGAGAACATCCAAGCACGTTTTCATTTTCATGTCAGCGGATACGTTGTTGTTATTTGACGATGCCCGCGATGACGTCCGAAGAGATAGTCGATCATCTATCATTGAGTTTTGAGCCGCACTCGAAGAATTACTGACGCGAAAAGATAACGGATCTTGTAAGAAATTATCGTTGGATAATAATCGTTCGCTCGATCGCCTCATCGCACTTTTAGAAGACGGCACCGAACGCTGAGATAATTTTGATGCACTCGAACGAAGTTTCTCCTCTCCGAAAAATTCTCTTTTTCTATTTTCCCGCTGACTAGTTCGAGTGTCCTCCCTCATAATTTGAAAATCTGTTACTTTCCTGGGATGACTCCATGATGTCGTGCGTGGAGGCATAATAGAATCATCATATCCCTCATCGGTCAATCCAGCGGCATCTGGCGTACAAGATTGCGATCGCTTCGTGAGTCCTTCGTTCCAAACTGCGTTAAGTGAGGTTGATCGTGGAATCACGGGAGTTTGAAAATTGTTTCTAGAATATTTTAATTCATCCGATCTGGAAGCAGTTGCCTGAAGGTCGTCTTCAAACTCAAAACCAATGTCTCTAACATCTCGTGGCTCATAACGCCGAACTATTGAAGGTCTCTGACCGCCTACAGAGGATTGCGAGCGACGTGGCAATGTCCTAGATCTGGAAGTTGTGGATGAAACTCGAACTATATTTTCTTCGAAATTATCCTCTACCAAGTCATCCGCACTCCTGTGGTGTCTTCTTCCTTTGTCAAGTTCAAATTCTACCACATTTGGCTCTATTGATGACAGTGAGGACTTTGTACTATCTTTGTTGCGTTTCTTAGTGCCTAGTAGTGTGTGGACGAAATTCCTTATCGTTTTAGGTGGCTTCATCTCACGATATCGTATTGTAGAAGTAATTTGCTCTTTTCCTCAAAGAGCCTGAAATTTCTCTTCAAACTTCTTCAAAAGTCACCATACACCACCGGATGTAGCTTTCTTCGCGAAGTAAATATTTAAATAAGATTTGTTGTATTGGATAAGACTCTCTTCCTTGCGTGTATGCTTGTTGCAGCAATTTATCCTCTCGTCGTCGTAATTTATCAGGCAAAACTAGAAAGCTTTTTGCTTTTGCCTGGTACGTGACGTTATGGATAACGAAAATAAGTGTCTGAAAAAAATAAGAGAAATATAAAGTTCGATAGTATATTTCTAGAACAAGTACACAATGTAGTGTTGAAAAATATTACCATATACATCTATCATTCAAGGCGTGGACAATAATTTCGCAACTGCTAAGTTTGGTATCACCCTTCCTTAATCACTAGCGACAATATCCCCGGTCTTGTATAAGTAGTGGATAATCCGGTATTATCTTTTGTTTTTAACGCATATTACACTACTGTCGAGTGTATGCTATGGGTATTTTCTCAGTAGAATAGCGGTCAATGTAATTCATGAACCCTATGTTCTACACCTCCCATTGTAGTAGAAAGATGTTGTGTTTATATCCAATGACGTGGATTATATGTTGAAACTTAAGGGCTTGTCGCCGCGAGTTATAAAACCTATCCGTCATCTTAGCCACAACTCGAAATTTAAGTTCAAGTATTATACAGAATTAAGTAAAATCTGTATTTCCCCTAGTAACAGTATCGTTCGCCAAAAAAAAGAAGTTTACTGTCGAGATACAGGCTTATATGTGAATATGTCACTACATTACATCCACACAATATCGTATCCATAACGCTTCTACAATTGAAAGTTCTGTCACTTGGGTCGCCTGCACACCTTACCGCGCATTTCAGTTCTAACGCAATGGAACTTCGAAACTATTGCCTAAGTCTGTCTTGAACTCCAGTATTTTCATATACGTCTCACTAGGACTATCAAACTACAGTACTACATACATGTAAACACCACTATCCTTGTTCGATCCTATCGGGAAATTGCAATCCTATTTGCTGGTTTCGCTATCATAATAATACAGCGCGGTATCGAGCAGACATCACGTAACTACCGGTTATTAAAATTTGGCATTGCAATTTCCCCCTTTGATACATATCTTTGGGCGTTTGGGAGGTGTTCTAACCAGAGGCACAACTCAAAGAGAAGTATTTTCATTTCCCGGGTCCATTCTAGATACTGGAACTGACCGATCAGAGAGGAAAATTAACGCTTACAAATTCCTCTATTGTAGTAAACACTCTGAGCTGGTATTAATCTTGAATGACTTTTCCTGCTCTAATGCCACTCAACTGCAATACAGTACAGATGATAGACGACGACTGGGCTATTAAATTTCTCTGTTCTCTCAGTAAACAATGCCAAAGGCCATATACGCACACAAATATTAAGACTATCGGGACTATCAGTCTGTTATTATGTACAGAGAAAAAAATGCAACGACATCTTGATTCTTACTGCGGTACTGTGACCATATTCAATTTATATGCATGAATTAACGTATACTAGAGAGGTACATATATAGTTTCTTGCTACCAATCTCTGATTGATCTGACGGTTAGATTCTACCCAGTAATATGTCTTGTATTCGAACTACTCCGCAATCCTAGTGATTTTAATCAATTCACACCTACAAACAACAAATTCATTATACTCTATCTCTAATCCATTGTACAGAGTTTTAAAAACTGTATAAACGCACGTATCCTGTCTGAATCTCATTCTGAAAACCGGGAACTAGTCTTCTCCTACTCTCTTAGAGTCGTCCTACAACTCGCTCAACTTTCTCCTTCTGTTACCAAATTTAGTTCATTAAAGAGACCTGTAATTAACTAACTGACGCACGGAGAGAGGAAAAAATATCGTCAAAAAAGTTCCGTTTGATATAGTCTTGCCGCACTCCCTTCTTCGATACGTTTTAAAAGTAATTCTCAACAATAGCCAAAGTAACTGACTCATTGTACTAGTCAGATACAGTAGTAAGAATTTTACCATTTTGCCAAAGAAAAAGGTCCCTTTCTCTTATCAGTGGTTACCATGAATAATTGTTTACCTTACGTTATTGTGAAACTGTTCTAATAATAACGAATAATTAAATTTGATATGATTAAAAACTTATTGATGTAGAGTTTACATTAAACGGCGATGACGAGTGGGAGAACAACGAAAACATAGCACTACAGAAGTAAAACTGAAATTATTGAAGTAAATTATAAGACTATTATAATTCAATAGTAAAAGGTGAAGAAAAGTCACAAAAATTTGGCAGAAAAATTCAAGCTTTTCTACAATCACCCTCGCTTATCCTGGCCGGGTAAGACTTTAACGAAAAAGCTCCATAGGTATACCCCCATCGCGTGAGCCGCAAGTGAGCGTTACAGTAGGCCTGGGTAGGATTTCAACCCCTCTAGACCCCGGATATTCTTTGCTGATACATTATAATGGAATGAGGTAATAATTCGTAAAGAAATGGCGACTTTCTTTCAAGACAAACAAACAGACTGATTTGATTTTTGCATTTACATTACGAGTGAATATATGATGGTTAAGATAATATCCATCAAAGTTTTACCGATGAGAAATAGATAATACCTTAAAATATATATAGAATTGGATTAAGAAGATTAAGGTGATATTTCTTAAATTAAAACTAATTCTTGTGTAGTCAAATCTATTTCTTATATCGTGAATATTCAGAAGCTCATTTTTGATTGATCACAACCTTATTTTATTTTAATACCGATGCAGACTAAAGCTGGGTAAAATTAAGTTAACGTGAATGAAAAAATTGATACGAAAGTGTTTGGTGTAAATAATTATCAATATTCTGTATCTGTAATAAACAAAATGGCTAGCGAGACAAAATAGCAAGTGCGACAGTTTTTTATTTATGTAAAAAAGACTCTAAATAAATCCATATACTGTATATAACTTCGACAGATACGGAACTTTTGACTTCAAGAACAGTTTTATTGCACCCGGTGTCTTGACGCATGAGCTCTTCTGTCTCATTTCAGATCCCATCAATCTCCCTATCCGTAGAAACATTTAATGCGACAGTGATGCGATTCTTGGGAACCTTTTCCGCCGACGTGAATTTCTCGATAATTCGAGAAACATTTCACAGCTCGAACAATGGAACACGTCACAGAGTAATTTATGGAATGATAGCTATTCACGTCAGATTAAGATTATCTCATCGAAAGTGTATTAGAGTTACGTCGATTCGATTGGACCAATTAAAGTTAAAAGAGATATTTCCGCCACTGCGAAGATAACTTGGAAACGCATGTATATTTCAACGGAGTGTATGGTTTGCTGGTATGGGAATCCCGACATTGTACAGATTTTATCTACATATCTACAACATTTCGTTCTTTGAACAATACCGCCAGGTATCGGTTTTAAATGCGTTTCAAAATCTTCAGGCGTTCTATGGAAATTACAACCGCATAAATGATAATTTGTAATTGTTAAAATTTTTAATCGTAATTACCGAAATTGACTTGATAGTTTATTAGACTAGATTATAATTATATGGATTATTTCATCTTACAATTCATAATTTTTTCTGTTTATATTTTCCAGATATGATCTCTACTGAATAGACGTATTGTTAGTATTAGTATTACTATTTGTCTAAATTGAAAAATCAATCCATTCGTAGAAGATGTCTGAATTCTTCGATAGACAGTACTATAGATCTCGAGCATTTTCCTTCAATAATTCTTTTCTATTTTCCAATATACTTCTCAATATTTTAGCTGTGTCTAACAAAGCTGTTTACTGATTTATTCAGATTTGAATCCCTAACCATAAAAATCATTGTACGAATGTGCAATTGATCCTATATCTTAGTTTTTGCTGCTGGTGCAGGTACATAGCTACAGAGCTTCCTTGTCTATGTAACGGAGTAATTGTAAAGCAGAATATAACCTTGTGTATAGCTAACAATATAGATCTTCTAAATGGGAAACTGTATACTTAAACTAAGATTACAGTGAATTACACGAATACAATGATTTGAATCTGGCTTGACTTGACTGGAGTAAAAACTAAACTTTGACTTGCCACTGCACTTCAGTGTCCCAATCCTGTGCGCACAATCACAATTTTGTACCATAGAAATAACAGTACACAGAAGTTCCTTAGTATATTAGCGTGTGGTTTGTAAGTGTGTGTACTGCAAAACTTTATTGCCACCATTAATCCGTAAACGGTCACGTTGCAGCGCTGAGTTTTACGCGTAGAAAGTTAGAATTATCGTTTCTGTAATCGTTCTCCCAGAAGCAATAGGAACGAGCACTTTATTAGCCGTTTGATTTTGTGAATGTTTCTCGTTAACCGTTATATTCGTCTTCATCGAAATTTTTGTCGCAGTTTCCTACTTCATAAATGTCGCATAGCCGCGGGATAAGCAATTCATCACCGCGGTCTCAACATAATACATATCTTCCAATTTGTTACTTGTGCCATTTGTTTATTAGTTTTTATTGTGAAAAATAATCCCTTCTAAACTATATTTACTCCGGTCAATATGTAAACTCGTGCTTATCGGTATTTATAAAGATTGTAGCAAAATATGCAATACATTATTTACCTATTCATGGAGTTATATAAACTAAGGTATTTTTATCACCATGTTCTCATTGGAATTTTGTTTGTACTTCTAATGTGTATGGGCGAATAAGTTCATTCTAACGAATTAAAAATCCTGTATATTCAATATAATCTACCGAACTGGTATGATATTACAAAGGATTTTCATCCTGTGCGCTTGTTGTTAATAACACGATTGAATTACATAATATATAGTTATAGTTTTTTATGTAATTATATAATATAGTTTTAGCAGTTTTTTCGTTACCGCAATTTTTACTTGAAATTAACGTAAAATCAACGTCTTTATCATTGTCCTTCACTACAGGGGATTCACATGATGTGGCAGTGAAATTAACAGAAAAGGAATTTATCGCAACAACTACGTGTTCGCCCTTACTGATCTAAGTGGTTTTCTGCTTCGGTTCGTTGTTTAACGTTTTCTCGGTCATCATGCCTGCGGTGCGTGATCGTTTCAACAACTTTTACTCGAACTTGAGAAACTGGTTTAAAACGTAATAGCGAACAACGCCGACCAGTGAGCGAATATTTGTATCGGAATTTTTGTCGTCTATCTATAGATTCTTACCCGTTCGCGCTAAATCGCCAGCCAATAACGAGAGAACAAGTTAGTTAAGCCTAGGCTGACATGATTTTCGTACCTGTTGGCGCAACCACGCTTGTACTATATCGATAAAGAGTCGAGAAGCAGTTAGTAAATTACTGTAACATATCAGGCTCATATGATACATATCAAATTCGAATGTGACACTGTTAGACAAGGTCTTGTTATTATCAACATATGGTTCAACATTACTATAGAACACAATATGCTACGAAAAAAATGTCCCAATACTATTTATTGTTTATTCCATTTCACTTATACTACAATAAGCAGTAGCAGAACAATTCACAATTCTCAAAATAAAATAACACGATGAAAAATCCTGGTTTAGTATGAATTTTCTATTTTCTATAAAACTTGATATATTAATTTTATATTACATATTAATCTTTTTTCCAAATTTTTTAATCAAATAACTAGTATTTTGCATTCTGTATTTTCATATTTCCAGTATTTCAGGAGTTTATTTATTTTTACCTAACTTTTTTTCATGTCTTAATTCTGAAACACGCCGTTGTATATATCATATTATAAAACGTAATTAATATGTTTCTACGAAACCAGATCAAACTATAACCTCACTTCAACCAGGGCTCGTTGTCAAGTACAAAAAGTAAATTTTAATTATTTATGTTTAATTATTTTTTATCGAAAACTTCGTCAGTTAGTTCACGTGTTCGCCGCATGATCGCAGTCATTGTTTAAGTATAAACATTCGTAGCCCGACATGCCGAACAGTTCATTCAATTCTAATCTAGATTTCGTAATTCGCGAGTGCATAAGAATGTTCACCGGCTAACGAAACAAGTAATAATTTGCCGACATGCTTTAAATGCGTGATTAAGCATACGCGCACTCTTAATCTTTTACCATTAGGAACAAAGTGCTCCGAAAGAATGCTCTCAGGGCATGTCACGTTAGACCAACGGAGGAAGTTAGGGAACATTACAACCTCGTTACTTCAACGAGTGAGTGACATGTCTGCAACTAAAATTTGCTGTTGTATACTAGATACTCGAAATGAAGAACAATTTACAACAAGTTTCTAATATTTTATACGGCCAAGTACATCATAGTTCACACGCAGTGTGCTATTTTTACTTGTTGACAATAGGATATACCCTAAACCCTGCAAATCCCTACAAAAAATTGCAGGATTTCTAACAGCTAAAAAACGTGCTCTAACTATATTGGTTTTCATTCAAATAGCAAAATGATAATATATATCACGTTGAAAATGCAAATCCGTTTTCAAAAAAAGTAATTCATAATTTTTTTTTCCTTTCAAAATTCTATAGTTCTATCACCAGGATGATTGGGTAATACATCTTTTTGAATATAATTTCATCTATGTATTGCTCGTGGAAATAAAACTTCATATTTTTATGGTTAACGTGGTGTAATTGGGATGCAGTACTTATGAAACGTACATTAATTCAGACAAATAATTATAAAAGTATAACGAGCTAATGAAGAATAACCAAAGTAACTGGAATATAACATAATTGGGAGTACTGCAAGATGGGAATATAAATTAATTTTGGGTTTTGTTCAGGGGTGATAATGGTATTGGGATTTTAATATTCATTTTATAATATGACATATCTATCACCATCAGAAACGATTAATTTTTCATTTCAAAAATAACCATGACTAAAACATTTATGAAAAAACGCTGGCATTGGCCGATTCAAATTTACTTTTAAAATTTCTGTTAACCGGTATTTCCGGTCTTAATATATGTTTAATTTGATTAATTTTTCGGTAGCATTTATAGTGTGTTATTTCTAGGAGTGGACCTTCTTTGATGTAATTCTGCCCTTTGATTTCACACGATATAACAGACTCCTATTTTAGTGTGGCTAATAATTACTTAAACGCTCCTTCCTGTGTTTATTTCGGATGTCATTACTCAATAACGGAGAGGTTTTAGGTCCATGCTAAATTAGGATTACGTGACGCCTACACGTCGTATTGAGTATAATAATTAGATGCGATTTCCATAATGTACTAATCATGACCATTAATGAATGAAATTGTCGCACACATGAAGTGTTAGTGAATAATAGTTACTTCATCATCGTGTTCTTTTAACAAAAATCGTTACTGGAATGTGTGAGCGCGGTGAAGTCTGTCAAACAGTAGGTAAAGTGTTTACGCCGTATTTATTTAGAATGAAAGGTTGATGGTTCAGTTCTGTCATTAACGTGGTGCAAAACGATCGATCTGACTGGGTAATTGTTACTTTTAAGGGCAAATCTGTGGCATCAAGGTTAAAGAATCGACCCCTAATCGCATTTAAAATCAGTTAAAGATATGTGGTAAGTGGTTATGACTACGGGGCAAAACGAGAGCGGCTAGCTTGCTGGCTTGCCTCCTTCCGTAGTACGTGGTAATACAGGATTTCTTATTCTAAATAATATTTTCCAACAGGATAAATAAAGTGTAATATGTATCTACTTGTAGCCAATATATCTCTGTTTCACCAACGTACCAAGCAGGGTATTCCCGACCAAATTACAAGCAGCCCCTGAGCGATGATTACCTAAACGAGGAATGCCTCTATCTACGATTCGGTATGGATAATTTCTACCGTTTAGTTCCCAGCGGGCAAGTCACACCGGATGGTTATCTGGAGCGAAACAGAGGATTTCATATACGAGGTATAGCAACAGTAATATTATTAGACTATTTTACACCATGTCATTATTTCACTGTACTGAATTTTATATCCAGCAATCCATAAGTTAAGTTGTTCCGATTTAAAGTCAATTCGCACTTAAAAAGTTCACAGTTATGTTGCTGAACCCGAACTAATAAATCGACACAAAAGGAACCTTACTTGCTCAAGTTACCTGGAATAATTCATGCGGAAAAATACTCTTTCAAAAACATATGTAGTGGTGGCAAGAAATAGTTTCCGGAACGCTCGTGCCCTTGTTATTGAGCTTATAGAAATCAATCACATCTAAGATATGTATAACATGTAATTCTAAAAATACACCGTGACATTATACGCAGGAGTGTTGGTGTGTGGGTGTATGTCGAAACGAATTCAACATTCCCGTTAACTATTGTTATGTTTTCAATGTCATGTCTATTTTAAATTAACCAAATAAATAATTAAACTTCCACATTTTAATTTAAGATATCATCATTTCCATTCATCTGGTATTTCGTCAATCAATACTGATTAAAGGGAAATATTAATTGCCATACTATGAAATGCTTCAATTTACATACGAAAATCGAATTTTGCTCTCCGTCGAAATTATATTGAACGTTTCAATAAGCAACGTATCACGAACGCTTAATTAGGATGAGTTCATAACAGAGTCGACGCATCCCAGATGCGAAACTGGCCAATTACGTTCAATTTGATTACGACCACGTAAACAAACGTGAGGAAAGCAAATGGAATGCAGTTTCGTACTAGATGTACAAGTTCTTGGTATCGAAAACCAATCCAGTATGAAAAACCTTATTTACAAGTAAAATTGAATATTTGAACAGTGTGTAATAGAATATGAATAGCTGAATTTCGCATTGCGTTTTAATATTCTACTGATGTTGATAGATTGTCCTATAAATTGCTCCTGAATATGTTGACAACGCATCTGCATCTGTATGTGCATTGATCATTGTCCAATAACAAGATTTTTGGTAAATGTTTTATCTTTGATGTTATTGTGCCCATCTAATTTCCATTGGACAGCGTCTTCTATTCAGTTAAGAATACACAGAACATGAATATAATGCGAATCTTATAAACTGTGACAGACGATCTAATCCCAATCCCAGAGCTAATCCTAAAACAGTTATTTCGATAAAATAGCCAGTATAGATCAACCTCAACCTACCCCCAAAGCAATTTGTGTATTTAAGTTACGAATACCTGAGCAGCAAGGTACGCTATTTTCAATCTGAAACGAAGCTCAATATCGAGTTCCTTATCCTATTATGTTGCTGATTGAAAATCTCAGACTAAAAAACTCCACCGTAACATCTATCACGGTTATTCGTTCGCAATACATTTTCTCAATAGAAAATACCCTTTGCGTGAATTAATTTGAAGATGGAGAATAAATTACATAGTCAACACATACGATTTTTATCTAGTTGTTTGTTGGTCGAAATAAAATAAAATAAATAAAAAATGAGTAATATGTAATGAATATTAATAATTCACTATTCCTTGAAATAATTTGGCCATTGTTTGGCCAATCTGGTGTAAGATTCGCAATCATGCACATAACATCTTAAAAATCGCCTCGAAGATTCAAAATTTATGTGGAGTTTAGAAATCTTTTGCAAATGGGAGCTCCATGGCCATTGTGGATTTCATATAAATTTTCATTGTAAAAGTTTTGTACAGTATTTCAATCACTCACCTAAGTTATGCTAGTCAGTCCAAAATCTCTACAAATACCTAATCACTGTAATATAGTACTGTAAACTATGTAGAAACTTTCATTAATCTCCCAAACGCATCTAATTCTATAACAAATTTAATTCCTAATGCAAGAATGATGAACTCTTGTTATTTCTCTTCAACCTCAGCGAACACCTTGATGTTAAAATTAGCCTATGCCGATTATACTGCGAACGAATATACAGTAATAACAGATGAAATCACTGAAGATTTCAAGATTTTTTCATGGGAAAATACACTGTCTGCTAATTTTCGATTAGCACCTACCTACCCCGAAGTAACTCGCCTGAACTAAAGCGACGCGTAACGTTCCTAAGTCTTGAGAGCAAAATGTGCATGTTGATGTTCACCGTTTTTACATATTGATCCAGTTTGATATCTTGCAGCTAATTAATCTCGGTAATTATGCTACGTAATTCTACGATCATTTCGCTTCGTTGTTTGAACTCGTTTGATCCATTTCTGTGCAGTGAGTGTTTTGATTGCAACAACTGTAGCCAATAAAACACTTCCCATTCGTCAAAATATCTAAAGAACGCCTGTATTTACTCAAGTCAAGTTCTAATTAATTGATTATTTCAGAGCCCTAATCGAATTCAATTACATAGATTAGTTGAGAAAATCTATACTAGCGCTATAAAGCGTCAAAGCGGATTTCATATCGACTGCGGGAACATAAGGATGGCACAGTTATAACATAAAAGCATTACTATCCCATTTCGTACATTGCATGGGGTCGATACGCACTTTTAGGTGGATGAACTTGCATAATTAGGGTCTTTACGTTTGAAGATATAGTCTGGGATAATGCATTAACAAAGAAACATGGGTCCAAAGGGGATGAAAATCCATTTAGTCTCCCTATCGGCCAAAATGAAGGTATTCAGTTGAAGGCTCACCTGGGCAAGGCGGGCCATTTTGGTAGTTTTAAATATAGAAAAAAATGCCGAGATTATTTGAAATGAGATTCAGATTTTCTGTAAATCACGGTTTGAGTATATTTCATCCCAGACTCCAGAAACACAAACAGTGACGTCGCAATATCTGTACTTTCAAATTTTAATAATTGCTGAATAAAAGTCAACGTTTGCTGGATTACAATCCTCTCGACCTTCAATAGGTTTACCATTACATTTTTAATGAATTTTCGAGTTTTATTGCACATAGAGTATGTCGCCTAATAAAAATCATTCCCTTCAGAGAAATCCGTTTCATTTCGTTGTTGTATATATATATGATTAAATCCCTTCTATACTTTGTATATTTTTTCAAGGTGTGTTGCATAAGTAATTATATTTTACGTTTACGGCGGCGTTCTCCTACTTTCCAATTTCGTTCATGTCCAATTCCTGATTCCATGTTTACGTAATACCTATCTTTATTATATGCTCAAAAGGACTTTAATTTAAACTAAAAATTTACCATATTACAAAAAAAAATCTCACTGTCTACCCCTCTTCCTGCCCAACCTTAGCCTCCCGAACCTTAGTATACTGTAGCTCATGAA
Organism: Halocynthia roretzi; assembly: GCA_013436055.1. Classification (NCBI taxonomy): domain Eukaryota; kingdom Metazoa; phylum Chordata; class Ascidiacea; order Stolidobranchia; family Pyuridae; genus Halocynthia; species Halocynthia roretzi. The sequence goes on along the minus strand of QRAM01000097.1, from coordinate 243,021 downwards.
AGCATTCCCACCACTGGTTATACTAGATATGTATGGCGTATGGTGTAATGATTACTGAAGTGATTATTTGATGAGAATATTCAATGATAGACCCCTCTCGGCGAGGCGCCACAAGCAATCTAGATCTGGAGATTAAATGGATTTCTGTAATTATTATTGGTCTACCAATCACAAACAGTTAGCCTATGTATATATTTAGTTTAACCAGAGTTACTGTAAACCTTGCAGCAGTAAAGGAGTAGTTATACCACGTAGAAGAAGTCACACTTGAATGAAACTAATATCACTTAACAGTCCATCCTCGGGTTTCTTAGCTACACGACTGCAATTGATGCACTTTCTATTAGCCTATTACAACGCATACGACCATGGGATACTGTTATTATTTCAATTAAATTAAGTTCAACTATTTCATTTACCTCTAAAAGTTATCGAAACATTTAACGTGTAGATAATAAAAATTCAACCATGCAAACTATCTACTTCGTTATAACGTTTTCTTACCTTTTAGATGCCAGCTCTTTGTCCAAGATCCCGTAAAAATGTATTTAAGTGGTCGTGTGATCTTCTCAACTGCCCAAATATGACGGATGACGGATGACGTTGTGTTGCTCTCGCGACGAAGGGCCAGCAATATGAGCAACTAGAAATGTTTGTCCGAATCCGGCGATGACATTCTTTAGCAACGTGCTGCTACCATCCTCCTTCGCGGCGAGAGACGACTGACAGACTTTAGCTTGGTAACGGAGGTGAAAAATGATAGAAAAAAGTCGTTTCGCCGGTCGTGCCTCGAAGGTCGAAACAGGTAAAAAATTTCGATTGTTTATTTGATAAATGCCTGCGTTGTTAAAAGACCTCGTTTGTGCTGGTTTTTATGGCTACATAGAAAAATGTTCAACGTACATGATCTGTGTACCGACTCGGGGGCATTTAGCCTTTTACATTTTTCTTTTTATTTCCTCTTTATTGCCGTGGAAACTGCTACTTTGTAAGCAAAACGTGAATGATGATGTTAGAATCACGCGTGCCAAGCATGATTAACATAAAGCGGACGAAACCTAAATGGTATAATTACATGATTGTTTAAAACTTAATATACATGCATACGTGGATAGTAGACCGTTTTTTCTTTTATGCATATACTTTTGTGATAGCAATAATATTAACCTAACCAGCAATACCAAAAATATAAATGTACAATTAATTTTCGATCATCGTGGATGAAATTCTTTTCGAAATCGACTATGAACGGATACGTATTTCAAATACTGTTGCACTGTCACTCTATCATAAAAGAAGAAATTCACGTTTCGTACACTCCAACCACAACCTTAATTTTATTAAATTGTAATAAAAATACTTTTACTAGTACAACCATCCCTATCCCTAAGAAAAATTGTAATCACATCAATCACAAGTTTTTTCTCTATACACATATTTTTTACAGTATATAACCCACTTTACTGCAAATGTTTACTGTTATGTTACTGCAGTGATAATGCCATTGATGAGAGGATTAAAAGAAACTTGGTCAAAGAGTATTTTACGGGTTTAACCGCATCTGATCATATGAAAATATCTCTTGAAGATTTTTTTTAAAGCAAAATTCCTAATAGTAACATTTAAGTACGTAGTGACCTGTTTCATGGTTGTAATATAATATAATATAATTCTGAAATCCCATGATAACATACTAACCAGTGTCATACTAGGTAAAATATTTACTTGCTGTTTTTCTACTTAATCATTAAATACAACTGGTTAACCTTCAACCAAAATAAAATTCAGTAAATTCACCAGACCCCCTGCTTGTTGTGTTTATGCACGGTTCAATTTTGCCGCTCCGAAGCCCCTTCAAATTTCTCCGTTCAGGTCCAATGCATTGGCGCGCTTTGGTCAGTCTTCCTTCAACCTCACTTTTATGATGTAGCAGAAAATCCCGTGGATATAAATGAATCCTTAACATGGAAAATGTATCATCCATAAACTCCTACATTTTATACCTTCCATAAGCTAGGTAATCAAGCGAATTCGACTATGTATCACAAGGCAACGACGGTATTTCAATCATTCATCAAGAAGACCGAAATGGGAAATGCAAATAATATACTTTATAATATTGTAAATTATTCATGGTATATGCATAACTTTAGGTGTTCTCATTCGATTATTCATTTATAGTATTCTCCATTTTCATGTAGATACCCAGTTTTTCTCTATCGACGTTCTAGTCCGTAATTACATTAAACTAATACCTTCTTACGAAAGGCTGAAGACCTCATGAAAATTTCAAACATCGATTGATAAAGCTAAGCTCAAACTCTCCAATACCATCACGACACTGTACTTGATCCTTAGTCGAATGTAGCTGCAATATTGGTGAATACGGCTTTGACAGGTAGAGGTCTGCTTGCATTTTATGTATAGGCTATGCAGTTTAACGAACCAAAAATGCGATTTTTGTTCAGATAGTAGGCTTGAGGATAAGTATGGCGTATTCTTCTGATCAGATAACATGGCCTGAAAGTTTTGGCTTCTCAATATATGGAACAGGACCTTCCTATATTGTAAAGGTTTTGCCCAATAGCGTCGCAGATGCTTCCGGATTGAAGGCTGGAGATCAACTGCTAGAAGTAAGCTTGTCCTAGCTTTTTTGTGTGTTAATATGGAGCACGGAAATAGTATGTTAAGTGCTTTATGAGTTATTTTAAAAGATCTATCGAGTTATCACAGTGTACTTATTCAAATTTTCCAACTTCCATCCATGGCTTCGAAAGAAAACGAAATTTATTACGATGATGGATTTTAAATAAACTAACTATAAGCTGGAAACTTAAAATTAATTGAACGTGGAGCAATATCGAGATTTTAGAGGCCTAATGAACTATTCATTATATGTAAAGCAACTTCCGAGCTGCAGAGGTTAATTGGAAACATTTTTTACGGTGGAAATTTCATCCTGTCCCTTCTGCTTTGAGTCCAATTGAATCGCTCACCAGGATAAACATGGTGTTGACTGAATATAGCATTTATACTACCAGACATTGTAATGTCCTATTAATTGTATTGTTCAGATTAGTTTAATGAAGATATAGTTCTATCTCCAAATCACGACAGAGTACATTAAATTGAATTTAATATTGATATTAATTTATTAGAATATCATTCTGAGCTGATTCAACAGCTGAGGATATGATTCGTTCAGAACATAAGGATGTCTATTTCGGAACATTTATTGCTGCATTTCAATATTTCATTACTTGTTCATTATTATTTGCTATAGTTTATTTTGATGTTATAATACAGAACTCAGCAACATTTTCAAGACTACCTAGATTTCCTTGTTTTTCAAATACCAAATTTGTAAATATTACATTTATTCCTAATTTTTGTATTTTCTATTGAAGGTCGCTACAAATGACGTCAGTGGTTGGTCTACGACGGACATTATTTCGTTAGTGAACAAATTACCACGGCTCCCACCAAGTCTTGGCGTGGTCTCGCGCATCAAGGAAATTACAGTGATGTAAGAAAAGTCCTACTGTATTTGTTTTGGTATCTATTGATTTGTGCCTTCCCACAGCGCCGTTGCGTTATGTCAGACATGTGCTGCTCATCTTTGTACGTTGAAGAATATATAGAAAGCAGGGTTTAAAGGATGTCGTCTATATATCGTGGCATGATATTATATCTCCTGAATTATTTAGTAATCTGTGTTTTCGATGTTGTACGTTCTCCAGATCATAATATCGTTTTAACGTTCATTTGTGTATATTGTACACATAGATCCATATTCTGATTTGTAGGATTGTCGTAATTTGTAAAAAAAAACGAGAAAGGTGATATGGTGTTTGAATGAAATGTTCTAATTCAATAGCAACAGTCAAACTCCAGTTTTAAGCACGACCAAATACACTGGGGACCTGCTTTTTGACATAAAATATATATACAAACATCTTATGTAAAGGACACTTGTTATATAATTTGTACTCTCTGTACTGTATTGGAACCTTCATTTCACAATCCTTAATTGGGTATTCTGTATATATTGATCGTGGCGAAATATTCTTGAAAAACTGAGCATCAGAGAGATTTTTACCTATGCAGAACTAACATTATTACGATATTTCCTAAAAGGAAATTCAGTTGAAACTTGTTATGACGTTAAATGTATTTAACGTATTTCATCAGCTTTTTATCGATGTACTGTCATGTTTTATGTTTACAATTTTACTTTTAGTCCCTCCAACACAACAAGAGAATTCGGATTCAGCCTCCTCGGGACTTTTCCGGTGAAGATTCATCACGTCAAACACGACAGTCCGGCGTATGCTGCGAACCTGGGGCGAAACGATCTCGTAGTCAAGGTAGGTTCAATTTGTTCATTTTAGACGACACACTATAAGAAAATACTCCGTCCTTGATACCATCTGTGATCAATGCATGTTTTTCTGATCGTTCAATGAATTATTTATTGATGTAGTCGAAATAAGAGCTTTTATCATTCCTGAACTTCATATTTGTTTTAACGAGTGTCTTCAAAACTGCACCGAAAAAGATGGCACGGTATTAAAAAATAAACGTTATAGAAGACAACTTATAGGCTTATAGATAGTGAACGACCTCAGGGTCGAATTGGACTATTTCAGCCCCTGTAAAAAACTGTATCTTATCTAGGAGTATGTATGATAGTAAAATTACATGGTTTTCATCTGCTTATCAGAACACAAACAAAATAAGTGTTCCGAAATAATTAATTTAGTTCCTTATTGAAACTTGCAAGACTAGGAAAATTAATATAGATGCATTTGTGCCAAAATGCTACCAATAATACTCCAGAAACTAAGAGAGAGGTCTCCGTAAAAAGTGTGGCCAATAGCATTCGCTACTCTTGCTACTGTGTTAAATTGGCTCAGTGGATAGATTTTATTGACACGTTGGATTGAATGCATTTATATTAGAGTAGAAGTAATAGGCATTCACCAAAAACGAGGGAAGTAAACTAAATCATACACTAACTACGTTTTGAACAGGAGTTACTACATTTATTGATTTTTCGTGATGTTTTTCGCCTCATTGCACTGCAGTGATAGACATAGAAATGGGATTATATTATAATTTTAAATATGATAATATATTTAAGAGAAGACAAAATATTAATGTACGTATTCATCAAATAATTTATAATATTATGATTTCAGCATACGAAAACCAATCTGATCTACAATAACTTTTGGTTTCTTTCGATTAGCTGAAATATTTCCATTGTATTGGAATGTAGGCTGAATTTAGTTAGATGAGGAAATAATCGTAATCCGATTTAGTATTTGAAATTATGTCAACATAAACTATCCTCGAAACTAAACCTCAATAGTCATAAAATTTTAATTATTATTGGTCTACCAATCAAGGTTTACAGTATTTTATGTGGTTGACTGGTGACGGTGATTCTTAGCAAGGAACGAGAATTGCGTACCAATCAGATATAGGGTAGATAGGTTGAAACCCATGATTTGTACATTCCTATCGTATTACCAGTCAGTTCCTGAAGTCAAAACTTCTTAAGTTTTTATTTTGATCTGGACTAGACCAGAGTGGTATTGGTTTCAGGAATACGGTATTGTTATAATGGAAAACTATGAAATGGAAAATTAGTTGGAATCCGATTACTAGAAACATGTACATGAATAATTTCAGAGGATTTGTGCCGGTATGTCCAAGACACGGCCATGCTTGTTTATTTATATATTTAAATGGTAGCTATTAATTGAAGAGAAAGATTAAAAAAATCACACGCGTTGACTCGACCAACCTTTGTCGTAGTACAGCGTCTCAAAATCGTTGTCACAGTACAACTATCAAGAATAATCTTAGTGAAGCATGCTGTTGACAGTGGAGACTGTTTTCAGTTATAACTTCAACGGAATTTAACTGACGAAAATAAACATAGTTTGTTCAATTTACTTAGTGCTGGATGTGGTTAACTGAGTCACTCACACACAAGGTAAATATGAGACTAATTTACGACTACTGCGGCTACTGCAACTCTTCACTAGTAATGATTACGACTATCAGAATACAGCTTTGCGCCATTAAGGCGATAGGAATGTACAAATCCTGGGTTCCAATAAGTTACAACGATTAGGGGGCTCCATGCTAGGATAATCATATCCATACAGCCTACACATTCCACACCTATCAGCATATTGTTGGTTTAACAGAAAACTGCAACGGCTTCAGCTTTCTTCTGTACTCAAAAAAACAGTATGGTTTGTTTTATCCATGTAATATGTTAAACTTATATTCTTGTGTCGTGGTTCGTGGATTAGTTATGACATCATTTCAGACCTCGACCAGACGATAGCGGGCGACGTAAAAAATGTTTTCAATTAGGCTCCGTATATTTCACGGCAGCAAAACTGTAAAGTGGCAATGAGGTGTTTGAGCAGTTCAAATTTCAACTATAATATATATGTCAACTATAGAATCTCCAAAATGTATCACAGCTGGAATTTATTCGTGTTGTCAGATTTAATTGTGGCCTTCAGGTTTATTGAAGGAACACATTCATCATCATTCCTTGTAATAAATTATCAGTACGAGTAATCTGACAAACCTGCAATTAATGTCGCACTGCATCTCCATAGCAATAATCATTGTACCAATTGTATTACCAAGATCTTCTTCGTATGTGTGTAATTAGCAACAAGTGAACCATAGAGAACAACATTGTTTAATGATCATGATCATTAATAAAGTTTCTGTTAACTATAAATACCATTTTGTTATCTTTGTTATCCTTTCTCGTTAAAATGACGATTCACGAACATGCCACGTCTCTACATGAACGTGTATTATCATAGGTAGGTTGATGAATGATCTGTAATAAAAGTATATTCCTGAGAAAATTCCATATTACTTTATTTCTTATTGTTGTCTGGGGGTCACTAAAATTATGTAAGTAGCGGTAAATACTTTATTTCTTATTGTTTTCTGGGGTCAGTGACATTATGTAAAGAGCAGTGGTGCTACTTTACGACATGTCGTTTATGAGCCTCAACCAGGTAGCTTGTCATTCTTGCTCTTCGAAATAGGAAATACTGTGTTAAGCTCGTTGCCTCGACTTCGTGTAGCTCGGAATTTCAATTATCCCGAACTGATTTGATTAGCCCTAGCAAAATTTTCACTAGAATAAATTTGCAAGCTCGAAGCTCGAAGCTCGAAGTAACTTGCTTGGCCAATTGACGTCGAGTTAACGAGCATATACTGTATATTGTATGCGACATCCAGTTTACCTTATTTCAGGCATGAAGAATGCTATCCAAAATTTCTAGTAGATCACCAGATGAAAACTATGTTAATATACTATATATTATCGCTATCCTACTCGGGATTTTCGACAAGTGCCTTCATGAACATTGTATTTTTTATAAGTGTCAATACCACAATTTGAAATTAATATTTTAGAAATTTTTTTGCCATTGCATTCTATTAAGTGATGTCATGGTTACCATAAAATATCCATAAAGCATCCTTTTTTCAGTCCCGTTCATTATAGCCCATTATAAAATATTCCACTAGACACTACCATAGTCTTTTTAGGCAAGAGTAAGATTCTATCAACATTTTTGTAAACACTGTTTTGTACTAGTGCGAATAACATGCATGTTTCTAAACTTGTTCGTTAACTTTTGACCGTCTAATCGTGCAATTGTTACACTTCCGAGACAAGCTAAAGAGCACTATTGGTTCGAGTATGTACAATGCATGACTGACCATAATTATACAGGGGTTCCAAGGCATTAAAGCCTAAAATTTTCTTAAATTCACACTTAGAATATAACGTTAATTGCTGGGTAGAAACGCACGAGTTTTTCCAGATCACTTAATTTTTGTTGCTTGCGCTTGATTGCGGAATTTATTTTACCTTGCTACAGGTGCAAAAATTAACTTCTGAAAGCAGAATTTGTTAAGTCGCCAGAGTACTTGTATGTTGTGTGTAATTGTTTATACTTATTTTAAAACATATAATAGATTGAAAAAGTCTTAAAACGCGTAATTAGGATTCCTAATCATTTGTGTCTCCTAATCAATTTTGCTTCCAATTCATGGACTTCTACAGATACGTACGATAAATCATATATACATACACATATAGGATTTTGGGAAATCTGCAGATACTGGTAGATTCCTAATAATGTTGTACCTAGCTTGAACGGCCTAAACTATCCATTATCAATAATAATAATATTATCATTAGAATAAAACATGCAGAATCATACATATTTAAACCGAGACGGAAATTGTTTGAGTTAGAACATTTGCATTCTAATGGTGAAGCATAAATCCCGCTACGATGCTCCGTTATTGCAATCAAACATATTGATATTGTGCAGTCCTATCCTAATGGAATTTAATAAGTTAGACATATAAGTAACCTGATGACCCTTAGCACAAGATATACAGCTATTGAACCACATCATAATTGTCGTCGCCTCGAACCAGAGAAACATTCTATTTCGTTCATGCCGCGATTATGTTTATATTGCTATAATGCATTTTTAATTAAAACAAGCTGATTTAATCAAGTACAATGTTGAACTATGAACTTGTCATATATTTATGTCATTGCATTGATGAGTACTTTCATCATATGTTAAACTAATAGCATATTTCCCTTTGATCTTTATGCTAATCTCCGTCGTCAAGGTCCTGTTATTATATACTATTAACAGAAGAGTACGTGACGTTTGAGTCTCCATCGCATTCAACCGAGTAAAATTCAGTAAAATTACATTTCCGAACAATATGTACAACGAGATGTACAGGTAGCTGATCAGTTATCAGTTACTAAAAAAACGTTTTTTTTTAAAACGTTACACTTTCATTAAAGAAAAAGTATTTCGAAACCAGGAAATTCAGACCTTGTTTAATAAAGGAGTTAATATGTATTTGCCAAATAGAGTTTCGTTCTTTACTTTTCATTACTTATTTTATACTTTAAGTTTACAGCGGAAATTCTAGAAATCCGGGTCACCTCAGGTACCAAACTGACCGGCTAAATGATTTGGTACCTATATTAATACGAAAAAACACAAACTAACTAACAAACTAATCACAAAGAGTCAAATGAAAAGATAATTCACAACACAACGTTTAAGTTTTGATGAGGGCGAAGGTGGTGTGACATACGTAACGATTGTAGCAGTATTTCTCATTTCTCATATGGATTTGTTTCGATTTAGTTTTCAGTTAGTGTTCTCCTCAATTTATCCGTTTGGTGACATGTTTCATAAAGTTACAAAGCACGTCAATCTGACCGCTAATGACAATGTGACGTAAAACCCGTGACTGAAATCCAGAGCCAACTACGCTCTACTTTGTCTGATAATAATTATTGACTTATAATTTTAATTAAAGGAATATGAAAGCTAATTAGAGTGTCTTAAATTGACTTCTATTACAGATCGACGGCGACGCAATTACATCTCTCGTACAGGCTCGACGGCTCGCAGACAACGCCGTACGAAACGGAGGCATAAAGATCGGTGTGATACCAGCGCCATCTAGTGTGCCGGAATCAAGCTCAAAATCCCCAGCGCCTACATCGCGCGTTCGCGAATACGTTAAGAAACTGGAGTCTTCGAGATCTGGACAAATGAAAGCGCATTCATTTATTGAAAAGGTAGACTATGGCTTTTATACTTAACTGCACAATTCCTATTATAGATTGTTTGAGGTACTTATGATGTACATTGCAATACACTGGGCCTCAGTAATGCAAAGCAACGACGTTTACATTATCTTGAACCAATCACTTCTGTCACGAATTTGTTTGATTGTATCCAAGACCGGATAATTAATATTTTTCAAATTTTATTGTCTTGCAATTAATAATTTATGGCATAAACTTTACCATATGCACGTAACGTAAACGAAAAGCATGTTATATTTTGAATTTCCACCAAGGCACTACTGTTATTGAGTCTGATATTCTGATATGCATTTGCGTAGCATTTTCTACTCCTGTATACATGGTTGGTATTCATCGATGTGTTCTCCAATGAATCTCTCTTAAATCATGGAACTTGATTTCAGTGTACACGGTGAAATGCAATTCTCCAATAAATCTCTCTTAAATCATGGAACTTGATTGCAGTGTACATGGTGAAATATTACTGTACCGCCTTGTAATCATGGTTTATGTTTAATCAACAGCTTAAGGAAGTGCTCCAAGACCAACCAGCTCTGGTTGAAGGTGTCGTCCGTGCTATCAAGTCGTATTCATCGGATAGAAATATCAGCTTACTTGTGTCGACGCTCAGTGCAATACTGGATCCCCCAGAAGAACCCCTAATACTCGAACAGCTAAGGTAATGCTCAGCTTACTATACAACTCCAACTACAACAACAAATATTGTTTTCATTCACAAGGGTCTTCATCCCCAGACAACAAAGAGAAGGATATGATTCCCTGGTCAAAGTAGCCTTGAAACGAAAAGCTTCAGTAAGTGTGATTTGTAGTCCGTGATTTGATTATGTCGATCTATGAATCACTCAATTAAATTGAGAATCTTTGTATAGCACATTAAACGTTCGCGTTTGAAGACCTTTGACTGGGACTCTCTTCTGCCACCTTTGGGTCATCGCAACGCTGTTGTACAATTTGATGGTGGTCAGCATAACTTCATTGCAACCTTGAGGTAAGTTTTCACCATGTTACATATACCAAGTAATCAGAAAGCCACCAAGTATTCGAAAGAGATCACAATTTGAAATGTTACCATGATATTTACCAAGGATAATCATATCGCGTACGTGAATAATATATTATTGAATATGGACATATATGGCTACCGGGTTTTCAACATTACTCTTTGAGTGAAGCTCCCGTTATTCAGGACAGAATGTGCTATGAACCCTGGGTATGCAACTCAACCATAATCTGTTATATTTACGCCTTGATGATTACAACGCAGCAAGCTAGGCATTGAATGCTAAAAATGCATTGAGTTGTTAGAAAACGTGCACGCTGAAAAAATATCTACCTTGACCAGGAGGAAATGGTATAAAATTTCTTCGGGGAGCTAAGAAGGATGTGTTGGTTACGTTTACTACATAACTTTATTCCCGTTGTCAATTCTTTGTATCTATAGTTGTCTGCTCGTGAAGTTAAACATAATGACAATATGGTACTGTATGTAAGTATAGTGATGTATAGAATTAAATAACATAGTTTTGTAAAATATATGAATGCGGATAAATATTCCTAGCAAATTTATCTACCGCAGTTTCAGTCTGTCCCATATCACTTGCGTTGACGCCTCTAACAAAGCTCCCTTCAGTGCCTTGATTTTTTATCTTATAATTATGATTTGCGTTACAAAATATCGTATTCGTGAAGGGTATTTGTATGAAGGCAATGAGATACAGTGTTGTTATCACCGGTAACAATCCTGCTATTGTTCGTTTGCAGTAGCGAAACTGACAAATATAGTGGTGGGGCTATGCAGGAGTAAAATACCAAACCCTTAAGTGGAGCAATGTCGTAAAGTTAACCTTACATAAGTTTACACATGATCTCCCAATTGTAAAAATTTAGTTCTTCTCATTTGTAAGAGTCAATATTAGCTGATAGCACTCAACTCTAATCTTGCTTCGATGCTAAAAAAAGCTTTGAAATGTTAGTAAATGGTAATACACGTTGTAGCATCAGTATGATTTGTGATTTTCTTGTGTCTTCCATTTTCTTTGTGGTTCATTTCAAGTAATATCATAATAACCAAGATGGCTTATAATTATAGTTTCCTAAATTTAAAAACATCAGTCAGTCATCAGTCTCATTGCCGGTTTCTTGCGGTTTACTGAATGTTATTAAATTTGGGATTGTGAAATGACCCTAGCTTAGAAATATGATAAACTTATTCAACATTTAATCCATTCGACAATTGTGTCGCGCGGCAAAATCGTTAAGAAATTTCTTCCATGAGATTTATTCCGGTAATCGGTATTATTAGGACACTACAGGTGATAATACTACAGTTTGCTTAATAAATATAAATCAATAATTGAAAACTTAAAGGATTATAAATTTTTATACTGACTTAGCGGTGGCTATGTAGTCTTACATGAGTATAAAGCTTGGTTTAGAGCGGAATTCTAGTTAGCATCTATTCAATAGGATTCTAAATGAAATAATTCTTTTGAAGCTCCATTTTTATTCTTGCTGCCACACCCAGACATCTTTAAATAATACATTGTTTGGAAAATTCTTTGCCATTTGAGTTTTCAGGCGGTTGGGAGTCTTGTTAAATTTCGGGCGGAAGTGGGAGCGCCCTGGCTAGCAACCGTCAGAAGAAATAATCTAATATTATCTTTCTGTAACAACCCCCACAATCAAAATAAAAAATTTTCAATATAACAGCATCTGCAGAGATTCAGAACCATAGCAACCATAGGCTAATAGAAATGGGCGAAGTGATCATTTCCTACGTGTTGCTCTTGGACACGCTATTGCTTGGACGGAAACACGCGTCGTTCAATACAATACAATACTTGAGCGTCCGTGTGATTGCGAGGAAATGTGCCACCATATGGCAGCAAGATCAATCACTGTGATGTTTTTACAAAACCTTATCAGATTTCCGTTTAAAATCGAGTAAAATGAGTTAAGGTCAACACAATTGAATTCATTATATTGTTACTGTAACATTCCTTCCATTGGTAAAATGTCCATATGGTTCTGAATTGAATATTCATAAAATTTTCTGTATATAATTGTCTTGTGAAGCGAACTGTCGTTTCCAGCCGCTGGGTAGTATTGTTTTTTCATCAGTTCGGTGTGAAGCCTTTTATCTTGGTGTACCATTGGTTTGCTGCCATGTTTGAATGCCAATGCATGGAAGTGTTGAGTTATTCTAATGTCTCTGACATCCGTTCAAAAATAATTCAATAAGCCGAGATATGAAAAACTATGCCTGTTTGAATGTTGGGTTATATCGTGTAGCAATCTTCTATCAGTAGTTCTTGGTTGGTACTTGATGATTTCAATAATATTATGTTTTATAAGCATTGTCGTACCTAAGGCATGACATGTCTGACCTGTATACACTCTTCTCACATAATTATTATACATAAAATGCAATTTGAAGAAAATTTAGGTCACTTGAAAATAATCTAACTTCTTCTAATTAACATAATTTTTTAACAAATTCCCATTAAGGATTACATGTTGACGCTTCAAACAATAGTTGATTCGTGAGTATAAAGTACTGCTTGTACAGAAATCCCTGTTGTCTGATTTATATGTGGTTCCAATTCTATATTTTTACAATTGTAGGATGAATTCACATATCGTAATAGAAATGATTTCCTTGTCAAATGTTTACATAATCTGTACAATATCATTCAACACACAGCTTGTGAATAACGTTTATTAAATTCCGTTATCGTCCAGAAAGATTGTAAGGAAGAAAGAAGTGGTTTGTAGAATGTCTTATCATTTTGGAGGCTTTCCAACAACTTGAAACATGTAATATAATATCACATTGTTATTAATATTTACTACTTGTATACAAATTTATATTTAATTCCCACAGTAACAGTTCACATGGTGGCCAGGTGTTCAGGTATCTCGTAAGTAACATGTTTGAAGAAACTCGATTTGACTGAATAAATCTTACTTAGCATTGACATAATTACTCCAACTACTTGAATGTTTTTGTACCATATCTTTTGAGCATATTTGTAGTCGTGGTGCTTGCAGAATTGTGTTGGCCCCGGAAAAACTCAGAACCCGGACAACTTTCGTTAAAAGCTCACCCTATTAAGACCGGGTCGCTTTCCTAGTACTACGTATAATACTGGTCTATTTCTTACAGATGTTGACTTGGGCAATCATTCAGCTAGAATTGCTCCTATTGTAGCACAAAAAATGTGACTCATTTGTAGTAAACAACGTCTATTTTTAATATGTGACATATAGCGGTATTTTATACGGATATACAATTCTGTTATAATCGCTAGTAGTGATTTGCCGTCCCACAGGCATCTGGCTGGGGTGCTTAATTATGAGGAAGCAAAATTCGGCCACTTCAGAGTATTCATATTCATCTCCACAACTATCACTGGAAGAACTACTGTTTACGCTTTCTAGGTGTTCTTTTGGTGACTTTATGATAAATTAAAAGAGTTTTCCGGATAAACAACCTACCTGTTCTTTGTAAAAACAGTATTGCTATGTATCTATGTCAGGATCCTTAGTAAAATGTCATTCAACCTACTCAAGGAAATCCACTATTGGCAGTTTCGTCTTGACCTTCTATTCTGGTTCAAGTATAAATTCTCAATCCCTTTAATGGCACATACTTTAAATAATTATTATGGCAATACCCCATTTGTCGTTAGTTTAATGTAGAGAACATTATATATTTCTCTCTCTATATATATATGTTGTTATAGTATCTTCGGTAAATCCTTTGTATAATGCCATCCAACCTACTCACTGTAATTCACCATTAACCGATGACTTGGAATCCTTTTTGCAGATTTGACTTGACCTTTATTCTGGATGAAGCATTAATTCTCAATCCCATTGAAGGCACACGTTCTAAATAATTTATTTGACAATACTCTTTCGACGTTATTTTAATCTGGAACATTCTATAACCATGCAATAAGAGATATGGTATTGTTCATCTACAGTTTAATATACTACCTGATTTAAGCCTAAAAATAGTCCTTATTGTTGTGATAGGATTAGTTTCTCTTGCGACTCACTTACAAGTTACAACTCGATGAAATAGACTTCACCTTATTTCTTCACTCTTTTTCAGGCAAGTTTGCGTCCATCGACACGGTACAAGCTTTGGAATCACCCTCCGAGGAGAATCGCCTGTTCAAGTACATTCAGTTGATCAAGGTAAGATTTTTCACCTATTCTCTGTACTGCAGTCATGTGGGAACGGAAATTAAATTTCAAAAGGTATACACAAATTCTTTAAAAGACTTACCCGCATGACCGGGTCGCTCTGCTAGTAAACTATGAGATTAATGTAATATTTTTAGGCACGTTCCCAATTACGAACGGTGGTTGGCAGTATGTTACATACGTCGTAAGTCGACTACTGCCTATTCTGCTTTGTTATTTAGATAAATTATACACGCGTCCATGTTGAGTTAGTTAGCATTCTACGATCATAATCTGAACTTGTTTTACAACATGGTATTTCATCTAATTGCTAGGCTATTTAATAGACTACAATTTTGCTTGTAATTGCCACCGGCTATGCACCACGCTTATTTATTAAGATTAGTAGACGAAACGACCAGTAGAGTGGGGGAATGTACATACTGCTTTACATATTGTTAGTGTTTCGTAATGCGTGGCTTATATTTTGCCTGTGACAAAACTGACTGCAAGCTCTCCAAACACGTGCACACCGCATTAATTACTAAGGACTACTAACTGAATATATTAAATGGGTTCCTTGTTTGATATTGGCCCAAGACTGGTAATATCACCCCTTCGTGACTCGGGTTGTCGACGAGTGCTATAGCGACCAGCGTAATCCGAGGTAGACTTAAGGGGAAATATTAGTGTAGTCGGTATAAGAAAATGTTGGGGATAACTCTCATGAAGCAAAGAAAAAAGCTGTTGTGCAACGACTGCTTTAAGGTCCTGCTTTTTCCTTGAAGAAAGTAGGCAGTCGAGGTTCTAGGCAGAAAACGATAGAATAAATATCCCAAAGAGATTTCGTTGGAGTGTATAGTAAGATACTATCTGACTACAGTTATTCCGGACGACGAGGGTGTCGTGACGGTCACCCACCGTTAGCTGAGACTCCGCAATTAGGAGCTTTGAAATTATTCAGTGTTTGATCATTATAAGAGTATGTTATGAAAACGTATCACATAAATATTAGATGTTACAAATAAAAATAATTAATGATTTATGATTAATATTATCAGGTCAAAAATGCCGTTGTAATGATATCAATAATATAAGGTTACTCTATGAAATATCACCACAAATTAAAAAAAATGTAACCACTTATTTAACAATTCCAATGCTACTTTAGGATGAGTACCATTGCCTGGGTATCTAATGATTAATTATAAGCTGTCTTCATGGTGATAAAATCACAATTGCCTTATACGGCAAGGACATTGAGTCTGTAAAAATAGATTATCCGATCGAATCAGTTCTGTATTTAGCTCCCTAATAACTGAGTTGTAAAATCATTGCGGAAATTAACTTGGTTCCGATAATTACAATGATTGTTCGATTACTACTAATCACAAACGCTCTACAATATTAAATGTTCTCAAATCTTTCAACCATTCGGAAAAATGCGATGATCTTAGTCGTACGATTTCGGTGCTGACGTTATTGTCGTGAAGTTTCTAATGTTCACCGTAAGAATAAAATTTCAATAGCAAGAAATAACTGTAGAAACTTGGAAATGATGTAGTTAACTTGTAGTTGTCATGTGTCTCGAAAATGCTTCCGATAATATGATGTGATGACGGTCGTGTATATTTTTCTGCTTTCGTGATTGTTTGAGAAGTTTTGACATTGGAAACGGTGACAAAGGTGCTTATTAAAATTGCGCTACTACGATTATGATTTAGACTTTGTCATTTACCTTCAATGCAAATAAATTTTGAGCGACAAATCGCGGTTACAAAGGAGCCAATATGTTTTACAAGTAGAATCTGTAATATAATTCTTTTCGCAGAATCGTTCAATCGAAATTTCCTATTTCATGAAGTAGTAAAAGTTGGACTGTTAATTATTCTACCAAAATTTAGGTAGATACCCTGTCCCAGAACGTAACGAGATTTTTTACAGGATTCCCATCGTCAATAGTGATCTGTGAAATTAATGGTTCGCGATAAGATTAATAATATTAAATATAATAAATTGATTTGACGAAGGTTCGGTGTTGATATAATAATTTAATACAATTCCAATTCAATGTCTTCAACGTCTTTAGCTTTTTCCAAATATGTAGTATTAAAACGTTATAATTATTCTATCTTAAAATGTCTCATTTGAATATCCCTGATGCATTAGTTTTCTGTTATCTTGATATAATAGATGTCACACACATCTGAAATATATAAGTTATAAGTTGATAAATCATATTATTTAAGTCATCCGGAAAAAAACATTTTCCAAGATTGCTGTCGAGCCATTCAAAAAAAATTTGTTTTATTTTGAATTAAAATTTCCCCTCATCTCATCCTGAAAATCGTCTCACCAATTTGTTATTACTTTCGAATTTCTCTCCATGTCCAAAAGATCTTATTAGACTTTCCCCTGGTCTAAACACTTTGAATTTTTGTTTGGTAACTCATGGGGTCACACTGGAAGTTTAATTAATACTTCAGGAAGCGTTGTAACAATATGCTATTGCTCCCTTTGTTCTTCTTGATTTCCTGTTTAAAAACGCTCTGGTTTATATTACTGCTCGCAACTAAAACAAATCACTTTCTTCTCTATTTTCAAATTACAATTGAAGTCTGTATGTCAGTGGTAAAGTTGGTATGCATGTTTCGTGTTGAAACAAACTCTTTTGGTTTGTGTTACTCACTTTTACGTATCCTGAATATGTGCCAGTGGTAAAGTTGGTATGTGTTTCGTCATGCTGTATTAACAAAATCAAGACCGAGTGTCTACATTTTTTCGGTAATTGACGTGTGGTTCCTAGCAAAACTTTTGTTTGTGATTTAGAGGATCAATACCTCTTAAGTGTTTTTCCATAGCGTTTCATGCAATTAAGGAAGAATTAGTTTCTACGGTCAACAAGACAGGTTGTACTAACTTAATTTGGATATTTACTCAGTTGACTACTTGCCCCCAATAGAGCTTTAAACAATTTGGGCATTCTAATTAACCTACATTCAGGTACCTAACTAAAATGTTCGGCATCCTTGAGAAGGATGCGTATGTGGGTTACAATTTAAACTTACAAAATATGTTTCTGCTAGCTATATCCTATGTCCAACTGATATCCCAGCAAATGTCGAAGTCGATATAATTTAGTTAAACAAGTATGGGTATAGATTTCCGTTGGCTTATCTTACTGTTGGTTCATTCGCTATTGACGTTCTGTATATGGAAATTACGTTGTCTAAGTCAGGACTGGAATTCGATTATGCGGGGCCACTAATTGAAAACGCACACTGTGATTTCTGATTAATAAATCTAGGGTGATTTAAGAATCACAAGATTAAAATATATGGAATAAAAGTTGAACACAGTTGTGTAAAAATGTTATTTAGTTTTTAAATGAATCTGATACACAAATTACTCCACAAAAATGTACAACAGTGGAGTAGCATATGCTACTTTCGCTACTACGTGATTCCAGTCCTGTTCTAGGTTGGGAGTACTAGGCGGCTACTTCGTATTCTACACCACGGAAGAATAAGCGACGAATTCTGGTGCTAAATGTAAATGTCCTTTAGAGTATGCGTATAAGAATTATAGTAAAATCGTTTGACCACTTGAGATCTGTGAAATTTATAGTAACCGATTTGTTATGGTTTTTATTTGGTAAACATTACAGTGCAGGAAAAGTAAACTCGATGATGTAATGCTTTTTTTTTAATTTGCGCCTGTCAACACGCTCGCGACGTAGCCTTAATTGGATATGAGACATTTCGCATTGCAGTAAATGTGATAGATGTATCACACCGTCTTTCGTTTGCAAAAATGATTTTGATGTGATATAGATGGATATTTATCAGTGATGTAATACTATTTCATGAAGAATTCGGGAGAAACAGATTGACTAATTCAATCCCTACTGTAGTCATTTTCTGATTTTCCCTTCAACCTTTGACATTTGAACTTAACTTAACATCTCTTGCGCGATATTCTTCCATTACAAAATATGTAGAATTTTTAATAGTCTTCCTGTGGTGGAGAAACACCATTCGGAGCAGTGTACCACACAAGTTGTCGACGGGTTTCATGCGTTCAAAATTGTTCTTTTTCGTCTCATTTCATGATGTCACCGCTTATTTGTATCCAGTTAGTTCCCACACTACGGTTCTGTGTAGACGCCATCGATAACGATCTTTTGTACTCCTTAGTGCTTTCCTTAATAGAGATGATGTATTCTCGAACACACAGCATTGTTATTAGCCCACTGTAATGCAGTTGCTTCAAAAATTTGTCATTCGCTATTCAACCGGTACTTCACTATAATAATAAATAAATATTATATAAATAATTCTATTTGTGATAACCCCCTAGCGGACAAGTTAAGACTGTGGATAAATACATGAGAGTTTTGAGGTTTACCCGGGCAAGGACGATCGGTTTGATAGTCTTAGAGATATATAAATATGAAGTTTATTGTAGACTTTATACCCTTTGTGGAAAAACTAGAATGTGTGATTAAAAAGTGCATATTGGTTATGAACCATATGGAGAAAGGAGCCCATCTCATTATGAAAATACCCGTGCTTGGAGTACAATTGGTCGAATTGGTTTAATGTCTGCTCGTATGTGTATAGATACATATTGTAGTTTTCGAGAGTCATCAGCAAATTGGAAACTAGCGAGCTAGCTATAGGTCATGTTTAGAGAGACATGAAATTCTTTACATTCTCGTGAACTAATGTATAACACCTGCTTTATGTTATGTATCCAGCTTGAGTTTTTCATAACCAACTGAGTGTGATAACTATGTTCCCCAGTGTTAATGAGCTTAGTCGTTATGTGTAGTGATTGACTCGTGAATTAATTTTTCGCAACAATGGATACTCGGCTTGCTTGGCAGTGATAATTCGCACTTGATATCTAATTTCAATCGTGTTTGATAACATGTAATTATCTAGAACGTTTAGGATAAGACCGGTCGTGGTCAAGACTAGTGCCGCTTCAACATGTAGCCAACTAAATTTTACTACTAATTGGATAACTGGCTTGGTGAGTTGAAATACTGTGGTTGTTGTGTGCTTAATCTACTGTTACTGAATAGCAAAAATCTAATGGATTTTTTGATAGCTTTAACATGTAGTAACCAGAATAACCTGTTTTTACTACCACTGTCTGATGTAGGTAATAATCCGCTATATCACCTATTTCATTCATTTGATTCATTGATAATCCAGTGCAACACTGGACAGACTGAACGACTTACAAGCCTTGAGGAAATTCGAATAAAAATTCACGAACGTAATTTCCTTGCGATAATTGATATATTTGCAAAGTAGAACAATCGATGATAAACTGTTGCATTATGGAGATTATGATATTAATAACATAAAACATTTTAATCGACAGAGTTGGGATTTCGGATTAAGTCGCGATCAATTCAAATGTGTCGATAAGAAAGAACTTGGGATTCTGGGAAAAGTTCTTAGTTAACATGACAGAGAAAGTTAACTATCTCTGAAGGTTATTTTGGTAGTCATTGTTGAAAGCAAAGTGAATCTCAGGGATTGAATATGTGCGCCTTCGTAGTTGAACCTCAGAAATGCATAGCTGACACGAAAACAAAACCTAAAAATCACTTACATATCGGAGTGAATACGAAATTCTTAAAATATGAGTTGCTTCTCTCAGAGTCTCATTTTTACGCTTTTACTTTTTTCGTCACCCTCCAGACTTTTTCCTCGGTGTCCAATCGCTCTTCTGCTGTGCGAAGAATGTACGTAGTAGACGTGAGTTGTCGTAATACAGGAGTGAAGGCTCTGGAAGTATAGCACATGTACAGTATAGTACTTCGTGTAATCTTTAGTAAATCGCCCAAGCTGGTAGTAGCCAACAGAATAGTTGCAATAAAGAATGTCGAATATATATTCTCGAGTGAGTCTGGTAAACAGGGCATGTCCTAATGGGCGATTTAAATGAGTGCACTCGATCAATGTGACTCACTTTGAACTGTGAGAT
Organism: Halocynthia roretzi; assembly: GCA_013436055.1. Lineage (NCBI taxonomy): Eukaryota > Metazoa > Chordata > Ascidiacea > Stolidobranchia > Pyuridae > Halocynthia > Halocynthia roretzi. Next base: position 222,110 of record QRAM01000097.1, on the reverse strand, counting down.
AATTGGTATAATATAGCTTGTTTACTTTAAGCTTCAATGCAGCACTAATCTTCGCACTGAGAAGCAAGGCCTTGAGCAGTATAGAAACTCAGCACATATCAATTGATATTGCTTATATTAAGTGTAATTACTCTATTTATACAGTAATTTAAAACTATATACTCTGCTACAATTTCTGTATAGTAGGATTTAAGGATACCTTGTATTTCCCACGTCAATCAATCACGATCAATCACGATCTTCGAAGCTATTGGTTGCTTTGGTGAATTATATTTCTTATTTCTTATTGGAAATTTTGAGACGTCGCTTTCAGCTATTTTGGTAAGTGATTTTCTGTAACCTAACTATAATATATTCACATTATAGTATATATACACCCTATGTAGCAAAGATATTTTGAATTGAATACAATATTTCATCTCGGTGTTGTCCATGTGTATATACCCAGTGACAGATGGTTCGATTCCTGGGCTATTATTATCCCATCTTAAACTGAAAATTAAACCTCGAAGGTGACGCATTTTGAGTGTAAGATTTACCTGGAGAATTGAATATAACTTTGAACTGGTGTGTGCTATATTTTGGGTCAGATATGCACAAAATACATCGAGGCTTCGGCGGAGATAAATGTACCGCTAAGTAAAACAAATTTGATTTGCTTCTACATGCTGCGGGTAATTTTTGTTTACAGTCTGTCAGAAAGGGAGAAGGTATGCAGTTGGCAACGATAGATAAGGTATATATTTCGCTAGCATTCGAGATTTGTGGGTAGCACCCACAGCGTACTAGCTAAGCGTACCAATATATGCCGAAAATAGAGATTTGCGGGGTATTGCAATGTACTTTCTGCATCGTTTACGAAGCGATTCATGCTATACATTCCTAGTCTTGTTTTTTCCGCGAAATATTTCGTCAGCTACCGCAAAATTTCTACAGTCTAAGTCGATCGGAGTCTTTTATTCTATTTTCAAAATCTATTTCTTCAATTTGTGATAGTAGGCTACGAAAGACAGTTTAATTGGCTTAAATAGATGATTTAATTTCAAAGGCAAGCTGTGGCAGAAAACAGGTGTTAGTATTTATTCAGTAATCACAAAAAGTCACGCTCTCAGTGAATCTGAAATATTTTCTCTCGTGGTTCCCTTTTATTTCTGCGCTTCTTGCTTTGCATACGTATATCGCATTTTCGATATATGTGATGCATTATATGACGGAAAAGGGCTGAAATACTTCAATATCCTGTGGTAAATTGTGTGACTTGCTAAAACTCTTCCGTTTCTACTCTTACTCTTGAGATATCACGTTGAGCGGCGTTTTTGTATTTTTGTGTATCGTAAAATCCACGATGACACTACCACGGAATGCAGTTTAATTGACCAATGTGGTATCCATATCGCACCCCGGGCGTTATGTTTCCTGCAGGAACGGTAATCACTTCCTATTCTGCTTCGAATAATGTTACTCAGATTTCTCTATAATTATATCTCTAATATACGAAATGCGAATCTCAACTATTGTACTGTGGAGTGCTATACAGTACAGTAGTTTGTTTTCATAAACCTGCTATTCTTGGGCATGACGTAGCTTCGAAGCGACCGTTTCGGCTATGCGCAAAGGGAATTTTGTGACGTTATGTCTCAAACCTTTTGAACTTCACATAGCAATAAAAAAACATGATTCAGTCCAAATTAACTGTCTATTGTATCAATATATCAAATAGACCATTTAATATATGCAACGTTGCAAATCACTATGAAGAATTGTTTTTTTCACACTAAACAAATTAGTGTTTGTGGTGATTACCAATGTGGTGTAACTGCCACAAACAGTACTAAGAGTTGGATCTAACTGTTGTACACTTATTAGAAATGAGAATTGAGAAATAACTATAAATACTAAGATGTGTGGCGTAAGCGGATGCCTTAGTCGGTTTACCTATGTAGTGGCACCCACAGACCAGCTGGCCCTATTAAATTTGATTGGTCTACTAAGGAGGGAAATTGAAAGCAAGCATAATTACAAAGGCTACAATATGTCCTGTCCTACTGTCCATATTTAAATCACTGCTGTTAAATTAAAGTTACACGTTTTGCACTTACAATTAACAATGTTATGTGGACATTGATCACCTTGCGTGCATTTTGAAAATTTCGTAGGATTCATTCTTTGTTTATTGGGATAGCTGGTTATACTACGAACGGATTAATAATATATGCACCGAAATGCGTTGGAAACTGCATCTCGTTCAGCTTTGTAGTCAAGGCTCAAAGCTTAATGGCTTAAATTGGCGCTAAGAGCAAGATCAAAGTAAATTACAATCCTTTACGAAAGGATATTACCAACGTTCAACTGCTTTGAACAAAACAAACATTCATTGGGACACCTGCAAGTAGTGTAGACTTAAAACGCAGTCTACCGGTCTGCAAGTGAGCGGTTTTGGGCTGTGTTTTGGTGATCTCTTAGCATAACAGAATTTTATTTTAGTCTCGTTAGCCTGCAAAGAGAACATAAGAATATAAAAATAATAGCTAAGCGAGAAGAATTTTAAACCAAAACTTTAAAAACTTGTGTACGTGCTGTATGTCTTGCTGCGCAGTCGCGATATTTAACAACAGAGGAACCGAGATTTGGAGAAACGGAAGATTCCTTTATAGTAATTATAAACCAATTTAATCAATAAAATACCTAAACGGTACAAAGTTTAATCCTGCAGGAGAAAGGCCACATGTGAACTAATTATCTTATCGGTGATTATACTTACCGTATTATGGAATTAAATGGCAGTGACTATGATAAATTGTAAAGCATCAAAACTCCATATTTGTTCATCACCACAGTAATTGTTGGTATGCGTCCTATGAGCTAGCTTCAACCGACGACTGTGATCTAATAAAACCGCTCAGCGGACAGAAAAAAAAAAAATTAATATATATGTTTCTGGGCTTTTCACTTTTCGATAAGGAAGACTCTTGTCGTCAGAAATAAAATATCCCGTTTTGGTTTGTTTATTCACAAAACAGCATGACCAACAGTTGACCAAGCATTGATACACACACCTATATACTAATGCCTATTATAATCAATCTGTTATTATATTTTCAATTTATTTAAGGTTCACCAGCAGAACAGGCTGACTTACGGAAAGGTGATGAAATTTTATCAATAAACGGACTCGATATCACGTGAGTAAATCAATATTTGCCACCTATCACTTTTTTACACAGCCAAGATTGTTTGGATCCTTGACAAACTTCAGTTAGGCTTAATGAGGCTATGATCGACTACGGCAGCTGGCTCTTCAATGCTTCCCTTTTCATGTTTGTGTATGTTGTTATTCTACGTCCGTTATAACAAGAAACTGTCAAAGGTCAAATTACATTCGCTCACGATTTCGCATAAAACGAGATTCTAGTTAAACTACCAGATCGTAATTCGATGCTGCCGAGGAATAGATTTGTTGCAGGTGAAGTCATTAACTGGTAAGGTCAACTGTGGTCGTTGTGAAGACAAAATAAATGCCGTGTACGCTTATTTTGATTCGGGTTGTTCATGTCATGCGAGGTCTATTTTATTTATCTTTCCCAGAGAAAAATTATTCCCATTATGTAGGAAAATACAGTGTAGTTATATAGAAAAGACCGAACTGAATATTATGTTCAACTGTTCGTCAGATGAAGTTTTTTTTCTCCATAAATATAGACTTGCACTAGGAATGTTAGACTTGCACTAGGAATGTCCAATTCATGAGAATATGGGGATGTCCACAGTCTCCTGTTCAATGAAATATTGTAACAGTTTGGCTTCGAGATGCACTAGCGACATGTAGCACAGTCTATACAAGGATCATAATTAAAAACACATACACCGTCCGCACTCAATGAAAGGGATTTTTATTAAACTATTTTTTAAGATTTAAAAAGATCATAAGATACACAGATAACAGGTTCAAATCAACTTATATTCGATTGGCCAGAACACAATGGGGTCATAAGTCGCCTACGTCATGTTCTAGTATTCAAAATGTCTGCAATCCATAGCCCGCCCACTCTTCTACAACCCGTTAAAAACTAAAAACTAAATCTTTTTTTGAAAGCTGAGTCAAATTTCAACTTACACGAACCGTTATTGTCTTCATCCATCGTACCCCATCATTTCCTACGACCACCGCTATTACTTTCTTCTACGCTGCGGCTATTTGACCCGCGACCTTTATTGTGGAAGATTACTGTAGGATAGCAATGGTTTTGATAAACGCCGACTTTGAACGGAGCGACGGGCAAATTTTGCGGTTCGAAATTTAGTATGCAGTTTCAGGATTTTTCCGTTTATTATCTTCTTGTATCCGATTTGAAGTTCATGGATTTCCATTCTTGATGTTGAAATCCGGTTGCACTATGTCGTTTACCACAGTACATTTATTTAAATGTCGTGAAATTAATGCATTACTAAAGTTGCCGGTTAATCGCGGTTTTATTCGGAGGTTCCTTAATGCATTAGCAAAAAATATTATATTCAGATTCAAATTATTGTTATTATTATCTTCGTATTTTTTTCTAAATCTTTCCTAGCCGTTGATTGGAGATTAGGTTTTGTATCATCTATTCTATTGGATAAATATAGATACTAGTTTTAACTGCATTTAAGGCTATGTACATAACCGGAGCTATATGTATTGGCATTGTCCTGGTGGTGTATTTTAAATTGCATTCATTTCTGTCATATTCCGTATCATTGCCTATAATTTTTTTATATCACGCCTCCATAATTGGATTGGAAGGAAAATTGGATTTAAACCTAATGGATGCGTTAGGTAAGCCATGGTTTGCTTACTCCGAACTTTTGACTGATCATACGGTTTGATGAATCGAAGCAGAAATAGCTTGGTATGACGCCAAAAACAATGTTTTTGAGTATTTTGTGTTAAATTATCTCCCTGCGCTTGGTAATTGAAAGTATGCCCTGTTGCTTCAAGTCTGGTCTAGACGGAAACCTACTCGATTCATAGAAGCGTTTAGCTATGAAGCGAGGGTTATTCTTAGTATCCAGCTTTGAGTCGGTTTGATAATATCTAATAGGTTTGAACAATAAGGACAGAATGATGTAGCGTACATGCAAGTAACGCGGTCCACGGAGAGGGCTGTTAGGGCCCCTTTCAGCGTTTCTGTAGCATTTTCACTTTCCAAAAAATCCACTTTCCAAGTTTAATTGATGAAGTGTCGCAACTATTAAAACGAGTAGGTTAAAACTTTATCGTTCATATCGAAAGATATTTCAATTGTGATGTATTATTTCGAGATTAGTCCTTTCATTTGCTAATTCAATTTTCCGCTCTGAAGTTAAAGCTTTAGCCTGTAATGAGTAACGAAGGGATGAAAGTAACCACCCCTAAATTGCCCCATGTTTAGGTTAGGCCATCTCATTAAGTGGCTGGACTATTATTGGTCACATGAGTCATGGAACCACAAGCATACATAGAACCTCAGACGCCGTGTCGCTGCGTGAAAATAGTTGATGGATGAGGGGTAGTTGACATAGAAGCAGAAAGAATAATAGTCTGATGGCGTAAGTCCAAATCTGATACCTATTTAAAAGAAATTTCTTATTGTTATTTAACATCGACTGGACGTAACGTCATACTAGGCAAAAGTATAATCATATGCAATAATAGCTAAGTGCCATCAGTACTGAAATATCACAAATTAAAGGCATATGATTCAAGAGCAAAAAACGGGTTGGTCTTCCTGAGCTATACTAAAATGCTGTGTGAGGGTAAAAAGGAAGTCACTAACATACGGAAAATCGGAAAATGTATAAAATTAATATACGTTTAGGATTAAAATTGACTATTTTTCGTCTTCCGTCATTCTCGTATGTTAGGAAATGCCATTTATCCACTGGGAATTCCATAATTTGCATACTCCATATCAAATAATTGAAAATATCGTGTATTTATTATTAAAGAACATAGAGATATACGAATAAACGAACTCTTAACTTTAGTAGGTAGATAATAAAGATTAAAATTTGAACCGGGATAATCTTTCAGAAACCCACTCACCCATAACAGTCGTAACTTTAGCAGCGGTTCTGAGTACTGCTGGTACGAGTCTTCATGCTACAGCAACATACAAATGAACGGCGAATAAACATAGGCAAATCTGTAATAGTTTTATCATTTATATCATCAGCAAACAGTAAGTTGTTGTATTCAGGTGTATTTTAATGATGGTCGCATATCTCGGTGATCTTATCCGACAGTGTTGGCTGCACGAATCATTAGCAAGGGTTTTTATTTGCGTTGGCGGTAGCTTCATAGTTATGATTGTTTTTACCGAAAAACTATTTTCTCTTTTCCTTCGTTTATTTTTATTTCCCATTCGGCTAGACCACGCCTGGATTTGAATTTGATAATAGCTTATTTGTTCAGAGCTTCACCTGGTCACTTAAAAGTGATGGCTGTATATACAGATGCAAGTGATATCAATATTTGGAATATAGCAGAAAAAATTTCTCAAGGATTCCATCATATAATATTCACTGCACTTAATAGATGTTTGCGAGATTATATGATGCTGTTACTATCAAAAACTTGTACTGTAATCCAAACTTTATATTAGTACCACCTTTTGATTCTAAAACCCACTTGTTTAGTGCTGTTGGAACGCATGCGAATGGCGTTGCCTCCATTTCAAATGAAGTTACAAGTTTGAGTACGGGTATTTTTTAATTTAACCCGGAATTTTTTGATGAAATTTTGATCGTATGATTAGAATCAAACTATTTGAACACTTTACTGATAAGTCAAATCAGTCAATATGGAATTAAAACGTTTCTATTCATTTTCGAATTTGCTTCATGTATTCTCAACATCTATAAGACAGCAAATAAGATTTATGATAGGAACATCCGTTTGCTGACATCCACAAGACCTAACATAGAGTAACCTGCTCGCTCTTCCTTCCCAATCTTCTTCCGGTTTTTATCGAATCTGACATCTAATCATATCTTCGTCATATCCCCTTTTCGAGTTTATGGAGAAACTCTCTGTGACTTTTATATTTCCCATTATAGACTTCAGTCGTTGCTTTTGAGCAGAGTTACCCAGCAGCGTCATCCCCTTTTTTCGGTTTTCGAGAAACTCCCTATGACTTCTATATTTTCCGTTATAGACTTTATTCAATGAATTTGCATATGAACGGAGATACCCAGCAGCCCTACTTACTCAACATTTTAGTATTACTGATTACTCTCTGAAATCGGTTTTCCGTTTGTTCAGCTCATTTAAACAAATTGCTTATGTTATGATAAGTTCGACGTATTCGAATTGACACTGTCAATTTTTTCCATAAATTTTCATATCAATCGTAAATATACGGATATCGCTCATTTTAATTCAAAAAGTATAATCCATTCGATTTATATTGAATTATCCTATTTTTAGATCTGTTTCTCACGAAAGGGCAGTTGCTTTGCTTCAAGCCAGCGGTTCAATGCCAACCCTCGTAATTCAAACCACGTCCGGTGCTATTGCTTCACCCGGTAAGAATTTGTGTTGGTATTATTTATAGGTCATACGTACCACTTCAGATGCCGTTCAGGTGGGTTTCCCAAATGTAATGCGATATGATTTTTCCTACGACGAATCATACCCATGTGCTGTAATTTGGTATGCTTGAAGTACGTGTTCAAGTCTCACTCCTGGATAAGTCCCGCCCCGTATTTTGACTTGGAAAGTTTGTTGAAAACTTTTGTATTGAAATCATTTATTTTACAAGTCACACACCTAATCTTTCATATTGAATTTAGGTGCAAAATAGCGCCTTATTCACCAACATATATGGTATATGTCTTTAAGATGTAAGGTTTACCAATATCAACAGAGCATAAATGTGACAAGGTGATTTTTTCCTAGTAAATAATGTTAATGCCACGTGAGGGCACAAGCTTCAAATACGCTTGAATCAAGTTTGCTGAAACCGAATCTACAGTTACAAGTTTAGCAAAGAGCACAATACCATTAATTCAATTGCGTGTAGACTGTGCACTTCAATAGTTTAGTCCAGTAGTTCAAAACCTGACTGATATATTGTCTTTGGTGGCACGGCAAATTTAAAACATCGATGATGAAAGTAATTCCAAGAAATATGGAAAATGATATGAAAATTAACAGTTTGGTTACTCAGGATTTTAGATTTTGTTAGGATAAATAAAATGTAACTTAACCTTTTAAGTTGTAAAAAAAATGGCTCTTGAGTATTGTTGCAGGTAGATAAAATTCCTTGCAGGTAGATAAAATCAAAGGGTTGAATGGTAAGAATCCAAATTGAAAGGGAGAGCGGTAAAACAATTTTGAAACCACTGCAGCCCGTCGGAAGCCATTGATCAGCTATATAATATTTCATAGCAAATGCTATTTGAAACGCTTCAGATCCGACCTATGGTCCCAAGTTTAACCACACAAAGGGATGATTCTTATATCCGAGAGGAACGGACGAAAGTTAGCATACGAAGTTATTGAATTCCTTTACTCTCGTTCAACCTCGCTTCGGTTATACTGAAAACCTTGCTTAGAATAAATCCATATTTTAATAAAATGAACAGGTGGTGTGAATGAAAAAGGGAAATATTGGAAATGAATATTATCGGACTCGAGTGCACAAGCCTTGTTTATTAATTAGCCATTAATGCTAAGATACATTTTCAAGATGAAATACAACAGTATAATAAAGGTATATGGTAATCTAGCATATCAAGTGCAGAAAGAATTCTGCTATAAAAACTGTAAAAGCTGAAAACACACTCGAAATGCCAAGAATGCTATTCAGTGAATCAGTCCTGGTGTAAAAGTACCGTATTTCATCTCTTTGCCCGTTGCTTTCGCCAGAGAAAGATACTTTGCGTATCGGTGTTTCAGCGTAGTTTTCCTTCACACCTGGTTTAAATTAAACGAATACCTAGCCCTTCCTATGAAACGCCGTCGCTTGTTTTGACGACAAAAAAATTTCCGCTATTCTATAAAAGATGATATGTGTGTCGTTACGTTCGTGTCAAATATGGGAACAGTACGCGAATTGGATCTCAATGGAGAAAAAACAATTGCTACGTTGAAGTATCGATGAATAATCGTGTGTGTATTTCTTTGCTTGAGAAGTTTTGTTTAAATAGCCGTATTTTTACAATTACTTACCATTGAATATCAGCATTCAGTTTAGAGTTTATATCGAGAAAGTTGCTATGGATTTCGATGCTTTCTGTTATCTCATAAGTGCCTTAAATAGCTTGTGAGTGTGAATTTGAATGAATGAGTGTTTGAGAAATGTAATTTAATACCTTTTTTTTAGTTACGAGCAGTACCTTAATTTCACTAGATTTTCTATATTTTACTTCACTCGTATCAATATACATCAATCTACTTATACTGTGAATATATTTAAAATTCATTTACAATCCTGAAATTGCTTGAGACGTGGCTGACAAGTATGGGTGTGATATTGCTTGGACTATAGTTAAGCTGAATTACGTCTAAACTACTCTTAGTTTCTTACAATCGGCACAGATTCTGGGAAGAATAATGTAGTGAATTGTATATAAAGATATATTTTCAACTTAATAGATAATCTTCGCAGTTGTGTATTTTATATGTCTTTGGTATACCAGTTCAGCAGGCACACTATTATATTCCGAATCATAATTTGATATACTTGTTCAATTTGTGTTCCTTCAACGAATCCACAGGTTCGCTGCACCAAATGCCTTGTCACGTTTCACCAGCCATCGATCCTCAGATATTTACAACCTTGGAGAACATGTCACTCGCAGCCAAGCCAACAGTCAGTTCCTCGAGATCCACGAGAACAGAAAGGGATCAAAATAATAACAACAATGCAACAACGGTCGGAAGTAGGAACACGAATTACAATAACTCGACGGGGGAAAGTTCAATGAAGGAGGTGGAATGTTGGACACATCATTTTGTTTCTCCAGCTTATGAAGTTCATGGAGAAAATTTTGACCATAATGTAAGCCATTTACATATACATAGTTTCTCGACCACTCCCCAATCCAAAATAGAGTAGCAACTATTTGGTGCTACATTGACACCCTGCCTCATGATGTTTCATTCTCATATGCACATGCTAGATTGCCACTGAAAGTCACATAAAATGAGGTCACTAAAAACTCCTGAAGTTAAATTCGCTATAATATTAACTTCAAACCCAATTTTATCACAATCTTATTTCAACCCGCATGCCAAGCCCGTTTTTTATTCAAAACTTGACCTGCCGTAATTGGAACGGAAATTATCTTATTCTTCAAGTTAGAGAATTAGTATGGTTACGCTATAACGGAAACTCCGCTGCGTTCGGGAGGTAGGGTAGGCTAGGCTATGGGTGGAAATGCGTCATAATTCCTTGACTTGATTGGTTTTGAAATTGTTTTATTCGGCACCATTGTTCAAATTTATTGATGCTTTTATAAACAACCAAATGATTTTCCAGCTTTACTACTATATGGATTACTAGCAGCGTTGCCTGGGTTGACTATTTCAGAATAAGCGACCCGGTGTTGCCCACGTAAATCTTTTATCTCGAAAATCCCACTTAAGCCTTTAACAAAATTCGAATAGAGTACCGGCAACACTGGTGTCACCGCAGCGATTATGGTGGCCTCCATTGAGGGTATATTTACCTCTTGGTGGCCTCCATTGAGGGTATATTTACCTCTTGGGTCCACCTTCACCCCGTCAGTGACCATAGGTAATACCATCTCACAAGATCCCGAATAACATCTAGGGATATTTTAAAAAACTGTGCTAGGATACCCTAAGTAACCACGCCAAATTTGACTGCTTGTTAAATTGTCACGATGCTAATAATAATACATATTTTCTTCGAATAATTGGACATGATGTCATTTATTAGTATTTTCATTTCATCCACAGCTCCGTAATCTTCTTCGCTCGAAAGATATATTCGCTATGAGACGAGCAATGGAACAATATGCTAAAGATAAGAACTTGGAAACGCTCGTTCTTTCGGTGCATGCGATCCTTAACGATCCGAAGAAATGGACGTTATGGTATTTCGTTCTGCAATCCCTGAAGACACGTGAACGCCTGATATGTCGCGCAAGGCTGATTGAACTTCTACAACAATATTCAGAAAGTACGGTTACCACTGTTTTTCAGAAACCTCTCTAAGAATTAGGCGGATGAGGGTCCCAAGGGCCCCAGGGCCTTCCAGCTTTTAAAGTCAATCTTCCCGCAATTTTTGTCGGGCCCTGACAACGGTTGTCTGGTCAAGTAATGTGATGAAATATCAAGGAAAATGATGACCATGTCTATAGTACATTAGACTATTATCCTGAGTGGTATCAGTAGGATACGGTAAGGTTTCAGCACCTCCGACCCGTCATGGGGCCTGAGCACCATGCAATATTATTGCATGCGTTCGTACCCCAGTACCACATTTGGTACGGACCCCTTGAGTATAAGCGACGTTGTTGCAAGACAAACAACCAAATAAACGAACAAACTTATATGTTATGATTATTATATGAATATTGTATTTTTAGGAGAAGAACCTTCTCGAAGCACTTCACCTGTTAAAACGACAGACGAAGATTGTCAAACCAACGTTGAAAGCACAGCATGCAGTGATGGTACTGGCAACGTAAGAAGTCGCATTCGGAGGCGACGATCAGAAAGGCCGACCTATGTAAGAAGAAACACTAGCCACTGCATATCTAGCACGACTAGTCAACAAGAAACCACCTCAAATCCGTCCGCAGACGAGGCTTCAAATATAACGGAAGTACGAAGCACTTTTCGCGTTAGAAGATGCCGCCGTCAAAGAACTGTAACTGTACTCGAATCAGATGTTGTGGATTCGCCGCTGAAAAGCAACAGCGACATCTTGCGGATAGATGAATCCGAAGATGATGATCTGTTTCAGTTGGTTTCCAATCTCGACAAGTTGACAGAAAACTTCGAAAAACCTACTGCCGGCATGGGGCAGGACAGAGCTTTGGACATTTCAAGACGTCGACGACGTCGCGATCCTCTTTTACGCAGACTCCAGAACGTGGAATCGTTTTCAAAGAAGGACATAGTTACGAAGTCGGTCGGTACATGCTTCACGACTTGTGAAACTGGAGCCATAGCCAAACCACGCGAACGCAGACGTAGATCTTTGCGTAGATCGTCGGACGATACGAACGGTAACAGAACAACAGCAGAACAACCAGCGGGTGATTCAAAGCATGGCAACTCTTCTCCGATTCCTGTTACACAAATTGATGAAGTCATAGTAACGGGTATGTCGTATATTATGCGTAACTTTTATAATTAGCATTTCATATATCTCACTCAGATATGAGTTTGATGTTCGGAGATAAACCTATAGCGACATATGAAGAATAATATCAGTAAGATGAACATGGTAGTATAAGTTCACATGTGCATGTGGTTCGTTATACTGACATTTCCAACAAGGTCGAATGGAATTGAATCGTTTGAAAACTAAGTCAATTTTTGCAGTACCCGGTGTTAGTATATCCGCCTATTGTCGCATGGAATTTACAATTTCCCAATAGAGCAATGTCTTAACATGAGGATATTTTTGGCTTCGACGATAATCGTAAATTGATTTAAGAACGTTTTATCAATACTGCCAGCACTACTAGTAAGAAGTACAGTACTGTATAGTTTTGTGCTGCTGAAATTATAGATAAATCCTACATACTGATCCACGTTCTGAAAATCTTCCCGGCTCATGGGGATCAACCAGCCTTACATAAGGTTATTTACTTACCCAACTCATTAAAACTTTGTTCGATGATCCGTTTCCTGGAATAATCTAGCTAGTTGCAGTGCAAGTCTGCGAGAAATAGTGGGGCATCCAGAACTATTTGAAATATTTGAAAAAAAATACTCGACCCTAAATTGTATTATATATGTTACGCCAAGAGAAACTATTCCATTCGAAATAGTTTTCGTCTAATTCAGTTTTTGGTCAGTCTTGAAAAGAATTCATTCAAGTTGAAAATGTTGTCTCTCGTGTGGGTCGGTATCTTCCCCCAACTTGACTACTTCTCTCCCTTTGCATCAAACGTAAAAGGATAAACAGCACTGCGGTTAATGAATTTTTCGCCGCTCTGTCGATCAACTCCACAGGAATGCGAAGCACTTGTAATTGTATCTTCTATCCGACTGTGTTGGGCAGTAAACAGGGTGACTCTTGTCCGTACCGTAATTTAACTCTACAGCTGCGATGGATCTCTTCAACCTACGTGGGATAGATAGGTAATAATAGGGGTGAGGTATCTTAATTTTGTCCCCTGAAAGCATGTGACGTCATTCGTATGACGTATTTCGTTATCTCCAGGTTTTTCAAATACCTCCATTAAAATTTGAATTTGAGTTTGAGTGGTACAGTATAATAGTAACTTTGTCATTTTGCTTCCTATTTGATATTGAGGCAATTAGTGGGTTTACAGTGCATATCTTGAATTTGAAAATACTCACCTTCTCTATGACGTACCATAATTGTTGTAAGTACTGTTTTTAGAGATTTTAGCCTTTATTTTTGGTGAAGTAAGAACAATAATGAATGATGTGTTTGTGGGTAGAGAGACCTGTATTAATCAGTCACGAATTACGTTCATTTTTAGTATTATTATGGGAAATTGAAAATTAAACTTGAAATATCGTTAAGGGATAACCTGACTTTACTGCACCGTATTCAGTAAGAAAATACATGCTGTGGTGTACGTGGTATTTAGTAAAAATTCCGCCAATAAATAAAGTTCTTCACGTCGATTGGCAGCGACAGGGGAGAGATTATATTTCGAAAAACCATATCCACTTACTTACGTCATTGCCATGGTCTATCGATGGTAACCCGTGATTCCGCTCGGCAACTTCATTACCTTCCTAAAATTTTTACTTATCTTCACATTACAGTTTAATTAGCCCGTTCTCTTCTGGCGCTATTCTCCTATTTGCGAATGCAATACAGCGTTGTAGAGTTATGTCTAGCTTAGCGGATTTTCAATTAACCTTTGACCCGCGGGTGAAAGATCTCGTAATCCGTGACAAGTAATGAACAGCGTTGTTTATATGGTGCCAGCGTCGTTTATTTTCAGTTGCTGATATATTCCGTTTTCATGTTATTAGCGCGAGCGTATGAAAGCAGACAACATGGAAACGTCTAAAATTGAACCCATTTACTTCCTTGAACCTTGCAATTGTTGTCGGTGAAGGTAGTGAGAAAACATGTCGCCTTTAGTCGAAGAAATGTAGTGGTTTCTATAATAGAGGTGGACTAGCGTAATGAGGCTTCATAGAAAGGCATTGAGTAAGTGTATAACAAACATTTTTCTTCTCGTTGGCACTACAATGAGAGCTAGAATGGTAACTTGAGAAGCTGAGATTTGATATGAAAACATAGTGGTTTGGGCCCTTCACTTTTTTTATTTCGAAACTGGTAATATAGATACCGGTATTCTATATTTAAATCCCGCCTAGTTTTATCCACCACCATATTGTCGTTACTCATGCTATCAGATTTCTCGCTTAACTATTTGAAGCAATTTGATATTTTGATTCGATGCGTAACACTGACGAATTTGATAAATTAGCTTTCACACGATAAGTATTATTATCAAATTTCAATGGTTGGCTGAGTGAAAGTTTGTGGCGGAATGTTTATATTTTTGGTAAAAAATGGTCTCTCAAGAGAATACAAACTTATTTTTACTTGTTTTAAAAGGTTCACAAGCCTCCATCGCCTAGGGTTGCCTAACTATATAAACAAAGTACTCGGTATCCTAACTTTTTATTCTGATACAGATACAAAACAATCTTAACCCTTGATGTCCCATCCCAAGTCTACTGTGCAGTTTATCTTTTTTGTAATGTTGGTATTTGGGTCAAGCGATCACCCCTTTACGCTCAACTTAGCACGTCGCTAAGAATTCCGCGCTCAGCATTTTTCTCCCCCTTTTTCACAAACTATTTTTTGAAATCGCTCTTTAGCCAGAGATACATTAGTGAGGTTCGTCCATCAGAGCCTAAAAATTCCTTACAGAATTCTTGTAGTTACTATGAATTGTTTTTTCATTTCGATATAAGGCTGTCGTAAGAATTTTAAGTTAAGTTTTATATTGAATTGCCGGCGATAAGGAATATTTTTATAAGACCTTCGGCTATCGCTAACAACTGCTACGTTTTTCGCCTTCCCCGGATATAGATTCGACACCGCCGGCGGAAACCGCTCGAAGACGAAGGAGATCTAGCACTGCGTCGATCGCCGTCCGTCATGAAAGGAATTTTTGTCCTCAGACCAGTATAGATGGTAAGAGTACTTTTATATTATGTAATATACTGTTCATTGACTTGTTTCACATAATATGTACTACAAGTATCTTGTATATTTCAAACTTTTCTACTTTCTATTCATGAAGTTGCTCATGGTATAGGCTTAAGAGAAGAATTTATGTTACTAAAGCAGTTGCATTAAGTTCGTACAGTATATGAAAATAATTACTTTGTATAAATTGTAAAATTCAGAAAGTACCAGTCGAGTTGACAGGCTAGTTTATTATGTCTCGGAATGAAAGTGTTTGATTACGTACGGTAATGGTTGTTCGAGTAGAAAATTGCTTGAATTTGTACGTGGTAGAGTTTGTAATACTTATCAATTCATTTCCAACACAATGTTTGATTATATTCAAAATCAGTACTGTATGTTATTCTGAGGTTCACATATCTGAGAATTATATAAAATAGCTAGCAGTGGATAATAAATAATAAGATCAATTTGAATTAAACATTAAGTTTAGTTTGCAGCCATCGGTAAGAGTATTTCTTGGTGCAGTATTTGTCAAAAGTTTAACGTGGATCATACACAGTTTTGTTCTACAGATACGTAATATATATATATATATACTGAATATAATATATAATTCTGTATGTTCATTTTTGTCTCTGCTATGTCTTCTAACCTATATCACAAGTTTGAGAAATTACTGGATAATGTATGAAAGAATTAGTTTCGTTTTACAATGTTGATAGAATGCGTTGCCACTTTCCCAGTCATTATCTTTCGATGTATTCATAGCTACAAAGTTTAACATAAAATACACCAAAGTTGATACCAATATGTACGATCTCGTGAAGTTGAATTTTCCAGACAGAAATTATATAAAATTTTGCCTGCTTATATACTGACACATTAGTCCATCTGGTACTACCAGGCCATAGCACGTGAAAAGTAAAAGCATATTTCCGTAGTTGGTTTATTAGGAATACGTTCATGTACACGTGTATTTTTTTATACATGCCTTACAGCTATTCATCACCCAGCACTATTAAGAAGATTATGTCCGTTTATGTTTATTGATATTTATAGTTTAGATTATATAAAGTACATCTCAGCTTGTAATGAAGTAAAGCCGGGATCTTTTCTCATAGAATCTTGACACAAAATACCTGTAAATCCGTATTGATCTTCGTTCAATGAATGACGCTTTACAGTAGTTGTATTGAGCGTGGTCATTACAGGCGCTCTCGTTCGCTTTACTGTCTAGCCGTAGGCATAATATTCATAAAGAAAAATATACATTAAGCGATGTTTCTCTTTATTCGTCAAAGTTTGTTTACTTGATCTTGTAGAAAGATTGCAGGTATTGGAAGGATTTTTTTGGAATGTTCGTTAATTATTTTATCCCAGTATTGACAAACGATCTCGAGCAAGTGATGCATGTGCTGTACCTCGTTACTGACTTCCTAAGTTCATCTCGACCCGTAATAGTATAGGCGTAGAAGTGCTGCTATAATGCCATAATGACAGCGTTCAAGTGTCAACTGAAGAAAGCAAAGATTGATAGTCGATAGGGTATTGGCCTAGAGGCGAAAATGATCTCCGTTATATGATGCCAATGTCGTGTTGATTTTTAAACCGCAAACTAGCTAGTCATCTGGATTGCTGCTGGTTATGCTTGTACTACCGAAAAAATAGTTATTTATGCACGGCGTTTATGTTAAGTTCTCTGCAAAGCTTACATTTTTTAGTGACGTAATTTATATTGGTTGAAAAAAAAGTTAGATTCTAGAAAGATGGAAAATGTACTGTCAGAGTTTTGGTTATGGATTTTGCGAAGTATGTCACGGGCTAGAACCAGGGAATTAATTTGTTTGCACGTAAAAATAATCATAGACACTTTCCAAACATATATTCAAATTATACTTGAAAGCTTTATCGACTCAAGTGGAGAAAGGGATAGCAAGTGATCAGTCTATCAAAAATGCTTGTTAGGATTGGGCTAGCAGACGGTTTGATGAGATACTCACGTCATTGCATTACTTGCTATAAAAAAGAATCTTCTATTTCACAATTATTGTCAGTGTGACGTCAGTCAGTCATCTGTCGCGTAGCTACAGCCTTGTGCATTGAGCTCAAAAATAGTATATGTGGCAACCGTATAATGTAGAGAAGGTGAAAGGTGAAATGCGTTTTAATTGTCATGACGTAATTCAAAATCAGTTGACTTCCTACAGATTGTTTATGGTGATTTTATTGGTTTTTACACTGGTAGATTTACTTGGTGCTCCATTGTCATGCGCTATCCTACGCAATATGCTTTCCCGGAAGTGTTGCAATGCAATTGAGTGACTCTTACATTCTTACAAAAAGCGGAGAAATTGCATTACAGTAAATGAAGGTTATTATAGTAGGTACTTTACCGAATTGCGTGTCAATAGCATTACAGTAGCTATCTAGTAAACTATCACGTGACCAATCCTTACTGAAATTGTATATAAAATGGTTACTGGAGTCAGATCAAAATTAGATTACTCTGAAATATACTGGCTAGCTGACGGTATACCCAGTGATTATAAAGACGTTGTTTTGAGGAGCAGCAGACTGTTTTTATTTATTTATTACAGTTCAGTACATAACAAATCAAGCAATGTTATGCGCCGTATAATTGTCGCTACTGTGATAATAACAATATTCTCCTGCACTTACTTGGTTATGAACCTGTAGATTATTTTAAAATTCCAATGCTTCATAATAGGGAGCTGAAAAAATCGCAGCGTCTGTTTGGAATGCTTTATAAATATGGTGTCGGTTAGAGTAATAGCGTGTAACATAACTGTTTCTCCACATACGATATTCCTTATAACACTGGCAAACGTTAAAGTTATCCACATAATGCATCAAAATAAGAAAAAATTAGAATTCCCTTGGCTATATTATTCACGGGGGATTAGTAGTTAATTAGTAGTTCACTAAATATTCTGAAATAATTTACCCTTTGTATTGAACATGTGATATCCTTTACATCGAATATACTATAGAAATATTTTGATTTCATATTCGGACTTTTTTACTTACAATATATCATTATAGCATGTAATAATATACTTACAACATATAATCTAGTATCTAACTACCAAATCAATGTATCCCCATTCATATCGATACCAGTAATCTTACGATAAAGCTTTTGATAAAGTCTGCAAATGAGTAGTACGAATATATTTAAAATGCTTTCTTTCCGAGCTTCTTCTTAGGATTCAATATTACTTAACGTGTAAAGTACTTTGTTGACGTATACACTACAGTTCAAAGCGGGATGAAAACGTTTAACTTAACGAGGCTGACAGTTTCTCACGCTTGCTGAATTCGGCTACGTTTTTGTAATCACAAGATAGTTTTGCTTTCAATATATACTCGAACGATACAAAATTTCACCAATAAAATCCAAAATTTTCAAAACTTTTGAATCTCGAATCGAGCTAAGTGAGAAATACCTAAGAATAAGCTGACGTGCTGTTGCATAGGTTGTACGACAGTTTTTATTGCGATGCACCCTTGTCTTTTCGTGACGCACAACCTCGTCGTCCACTACCACCTGCTTGTCCCTTCCTCATGCAAAGTTTTGAAACTGAATTGTTATAATCGATTGACATCTTTGTTTTTTATTCGTAATCTTTCTAAGATTCTAATATTTCGTTCACAGATATTATAACTTGTTCTGAAAACGACAGCAACTTAAACGTCAACAACAATACTCAAATATCCAGCAGTTATTCGGAAGACAGCAACGACACAGAAGCGAACATGTCTCTCAAGTCGCCATTGAGCAAACTGAGATCCAGTTTCAGGTTGCCCAAATCGAAAAGCAAAGAGCACAATGAAAGTAAACACATCGATATGACGACAACGAGCTCCAGCGACGACAAGGGAGGAGACACCAAGAAGAGTCGCAAGGGCTTACTGGAACGCATGGGTATGGGGAAAAGTAAGCAGGGAAACGCGGAACAAAAGAAACAATCGAAAAAGAACAAATCGAGTTCGAAAAAAGAAGATAAAGCGAAAGACAAAACTCCTGTTTCAAAATCCCAACCGCCGGATGTGAAAACACCCGAAACGACGAACAATGGCTTTTCAAAAACAAAGAGAGAATCTCCTAAACTACTCGCAGACAACATGTTCATGCACAACGTGACGTCAACCACTCCGGAATTCTTGCAGGACGATATTAAGCCAAACAACTTGACGAGGCGTCTTACGTTTTCCCGTCCGCCAAAAAACGCTGACACCGAAACGTTTTTGAACGAATTATATGCTCAGTTCGACAAAGACATGAACTTACTGGGAGACCTTGATCTCGATTTTGAGAGCGCCACCGAACCCTCCAAGTTCGGTTCGAAATGGAGCTACCTTCCCAACGGCTCCATGCCGGATGCTAAAAGTCAGCAAGTGTTCCAACCTGACGAGGGCTACGTTCGTAACGATTTAAGCGATCTGAACTTGAGCGATTTGGAGAACAATGTAGACTCTACGCCGCCATTTCCATTGCTTTTGGATAGCGGGGACGAAAGTGGGGTGGGTACCGTGGATACCGTATCCTCTCCTTCGCCTGTAATGCCCGTTTTTAGCGGCACGAGAGATCGCGAGCTGGAGTGGGAGAGGAGGGAGAGAAGAAAGAGACGGGGTAGGAGGAATACAGCTGAAACAAACCCACCACAGTTCTCCCAAAACGAACAACAATATTCTCCTCAACATAGCACACAGCAGCAAGCACTCCAACGACTCCACTCTGCCCCGCAGAATAGTTATTCATCCGTGACCAGCGACACACAGGACGAAGAAAACATATATCAGATTCCCAAAACAACAACGCGGCAAAAGCGGGGCGATCGTAAGCAGCGTCGCGCCGATTTCTCCCGCTTCTTTTCGACACCATCTGATACTTCTCATCCTCCCATTACTAAAGTGACACGTAGACAGAGGTACCCTGGCTGCACGCCGGAATTGGAAAAACAAAACGCATGGAGCTCTCACTCACAGGTGAAAACTACCCATGTAGATCAAACGACCACCAATGGTTCGCCGGAACAAGCAAGAGTTTTCAATCGCACTCGGGTAAATATACTACCTACACCCTTGATTGCAAGCTATGACTAGGCCTTACAATATTGTATACCGATACCATACCGATGTATGGTACATGTCCCAGAAGTGGTGCATTTTAGAATCAGAAGTTACGCATCGTACCCCACTAAAAATAATAAAAAAAGTACTGAAAACTGAAAAATAATTTGCAGAAATAACATAAATTCAAGTAACTTAAAGAGGGAAATGTGTACTGATTTACATATCACGTTAAAACGATAAATATGTTTCTATAAGAATTTAATAAGGGTTCAAGAGTTGTGTCGCTCGTCTAAATTCAAGCGTGAACAAATTGACGCATGTTAAGGTCCCGTCGTGAACCTTATAGGTATGCTGGTTCATTTCTCTTACCCACTCTTCACTCACTTCATTCTATTCCCTGGCTTAGCCATTAGACGAATTAAGCATGATGTTAGGACACCGAAAGCATTGGTGTCTCATAAAGTTATATAAGTAAAGTTCTGTAAGTAAATAAGTATTAAGCACTACACAAAAAAGTGGTACCATTGCACAAAAACCTTTTATAACTTTGGTGCACTTATTTTCTTCGTAGCATTAAACTACCTATGGTATATAACTTGATAATACATTACTGATGTGTTATGTAGAAACGAGGACAAAATAAATTTTCGGCAGCTGAGGATTCAATTCAAAATGGAAACGATGTAACAGATGGCCTACATGACGACTTTGCTGGCGAAGTCGGTGATCGGTCGGACGAAAGAAGTGAAAGAAACAATGTACCTGTCACTCATCTCCCAGCCACGACTCATGGAGACGTCTACCTATACGTCGACGACAAAGTTGTGTACGCTTCTCCCCATTCGATAGAATCCACTGCCGTTAGAATGCGCAGGCGCTCCCGCAAAAAATCCGGTTCCGAACAGAGCGACTGTATGGAGGGAGACCTGTCCTTCACCGACATGAATTCATTGCTCAAACAATGCGAAGACGAAATGAATTCGGAAGAAGAAAGACCTCCTGAAGTTCCACCTCTACCGGACTCCGAAACCCCGCCACCAATACCACCACCACCTGACGGCTCTGGTATACACCCGCCGCCCATGGCACCACCTCTCCCCCCTCCGCCTCCACCTCCCCCTCCTCCTCCTCCTCCTCCTCCACCTGTGATGTTCAACAAATGTCCTGCAAATAGTCCTGAGCATCAACTGAACGTTAAACAGATAAACTGGCAGAAAATCGAGGCGCGAGATCTAAACGAAACAGTATGGGGACAGATGGAAGATTTTGAAACTGTTACCGATGTTGTGAAATACCTGGATCTGGAGCAGCATTTCGCTACGAAGAAGGCTAAAGATTTAAGTAAGTTTATAGATTAACTAAGAAGAGCCGATCTTAGGGGTGTGTGAAGCGTGCAATGGGTGCATAGGGTTCGCAAATTCCACAGAAATTAAAAACAAACCACCCGTGGATATCGAACCACGTGGCAAGCGACTCCATTCCCAACAACAGTCTAGTTTATTGATGATTTATCCAGTATATATTTATGTATGTTTAGTCATTTAAAACAGTAGGTAGATAATGAAGTAATAAATAGTGGGCTGTTGGTCTTTTGACTTGAAAACTTGTGTAACTCCATCTGGTGACAGACCGCATTTGCCTTATTAGTGATGAAAAGCATTGCAAGGTGTATCTTCGCTAGCACTTCATCACTCTTCCAAAATCCAGTGACTGGAGAGTTTCTTTCTTCATGTTTTACTGTCATTATCAATAGGCAATCCAAATGTACCAACGTGCATACAAAAAACAATTACACTAAAGTTTACAATGACTTTTTCACCACCCAGTTCTAAACTAGTTACTAAGCAAGTTTTATATTAAATTGGGAAGGACATCACTCTTTATCCCAATATGTATTGTTTATTTCGTCTCTGTTGTTTTTACAGGACGCCTTTCATTGCCTGTGAAAAGAGAGACCACAACTATACTTTCCCATAAGAAAGCCTACAACATATGTAAGTGAAATAATACTAAGTTGAAATATTGCAGACTTTATCTCACATCTTAATATCTTCCCTACAAGGGGGTTTTGTATTTCTGAATTCTAATTACTTCTATTTATCTTGTAGCAATTTTGCTTGCCCATCTTAGGATGACTGTGAGCGAACTTCGAGGCATGCTGCTTTCGGCTAACGATAATAACTTAGATTCAGAACAGTATAAACAGTTGCTTATGTACGCGCCAGATGATGACGAAGCTGCAAAGTTACTCGTCTTTAAGGGTAACGTCTCTAAGTTGAATGAAGCCGACCAGTTTGCAAGAAAGGTATTTAGTTATTTATTATTTTACTTCCAACTAGATAGTCACTGACTAATAATGTGCCTAATTGCTTACCAGTAGTTATATTATACCAGTGAATATGTGCCACAGTGACCGATTACGGCTTTACTTCTTATATTTTTATTCCCGTTATTACACTACAACAGAATTCACTTAAACAATAGTTATATTAAGAAATGGGTCTAAGGAACTAGGGATACTATAAATGCAGAGGCTAGGAAGGTGATGGTAGACGCCATCCTAGAAAAAAAAACGTGGAAAAAATTAGATAAAATACCTGTCTAATGTATTTTACATTTAATTGATATTTTATGAAGAACTTAGTTACAATGAAATTGAAAATTGAGTTGGAATTTATGGACATATTAACTTTCATCATCATCATCATCATCATCCAATATAATTTAATTGATCTATAATCTTTAGTTGATAATGATCCAGTATATTCAAATTCCTCATATTTTATTCTACATTTTATTACACGTCATCATCCGCATCCGTTATTCGTACAACAATAAGATATCTTTTGTCTTCGCTAAACCACGCGAGGCGCGCATTATAATCTGACAACCTTTCAATTACCATATTCTCTTTCAACGCGAAAGATCTATCTCAGAGATAGTTCTCTAATGTTATAGAACTTATAAGTTCTAAGGTTACTAGCCCACAGGCTTTTACACATATATACTACAAACGTTCATATATCGGCAATATCTAGTATCGCATTAAGACGGTCAATCGCGTTTCAAATCTTCAAACTTTCTTAAAATTCCGTATTGAAATTATACAGAACAATAGAAATTCTAAAATTTGAACTTTCACCAATTTTCGTTTTTGGCAATGTGGTGGATGGTAAATGTAACTTGAAATGTATAGAAGTCATAGGCAGAATTCTTCCTCTACTGATTGGCATTCGAGGTGTCCTATCCAATACACTCAAAGGCAAAGTATTGAATCGACTCATTACCGAAGCAAAATAAAAAAATATTAACGGGAGCAGGATACAAATAAGATCTGCGCTAGAACTTCGTCAAGATTCCCAAACCGGGTGCTAAATAAATGGCAAACTATAACTCCAGATCACTTGTGATAGCTTTAACCATTCTATAGTTCCGTTCTATTCTTCAACTTGATGAAGACGAAAGTTATGTGTTTGTAGCAAGTTATTCGTGAAATTACAGCATAATCTTAACCATTATCTTCACCGCTAATCCTATAAACTTAAACTAGGCGTATTTTGATTAAAGTTATCGCCATGTCATCCTTTTCGCAGTCACCTGATGGTTATCTTAACTTCGCCCTTGTATAGCTAAAAGGCGTTTGCAAGTCAGTTGCATGACGTAATAAAAAATACGTTGGTTCCGAGAATGAACTATTGACAATATTTCTACAGCGCCCTGTATACAACTATCCTAAATCTGTTGATGTTATCTGCTGTAGTAGAGCACTGCAAGTAATAGTCACAGCGAAAATTATAGTAAAATCAACAGCAGTGTTACCACTTCTGCTATACCTATGACCTATCTCCTGTTCAATACAAGGATATTAGCATTCTTAATAATCTTTCTGATAACACTTTCCTGCGGAAATTAATTATTTTTTCTTTCTTCTGACTTCTGTCTTCTTGAGTACTTGCAGAGCTTTACTTTTTTGCATGGATTCAATTTTTGTGTAGAGCCACCTCCGTTTCCCTATGCTAAACGTATTTACTTAGTTGGTAGACGACCCAACCGTATAGATAGGGTACTGGTATAGCTAGGGATAATGATGAATGAGGTTATGGTTAGGGTAACTTCTATGGTCCATCATATGGTTCTCTGTATCCCGTACATGGCGTATTTTTTTTTGAATGAATTGTTAAATAATGTTCTGCTGATTATCATCCATGCTCACACAAACTAAAAAGATGACAAAATCTTGCGCTGATTTGTCAGATAATGGATAAGCTGCAAGTTGGTTAGCCTAATTGACTTCGGAGACGTGCGGTATTTGTTTTAGAAAGCCCCATCGCACATTCCTTACCCATTTTTACTGTTCGCGCCGCTTCCCGGGGTTTACTTTAATCACTGTTAACTCCGTCGGCTGAATCTCCGCTTTCGTTTGGTTTTTCAGTTGGTAGCTATACCCGGTTTTAGGCTTCGTTTGCAGTCCCTGAAATTCAAGCAGAGCTTCGCTGAGCGAGAGGAGGAAGTAAGAAAGGTGAGTAAAATACATGCCCAGCTCACGACAGAAAATACTGCATACTCTGATGCTCAACACTAATTTAAATTCATGATAAATAAGTATACATCTATATACAGCTGGGTATAAATAATTACAATATGTTATTACTAATTTTCAAGTATGAGAGCTACGTTAACTAAATCAACTTAATTTATATCTTTTGACACATAAAACTTGATTGGTAAATGAATTGATTACTTGTAGCCCAACGGCAAAGAAATAATTCTAAAATAAATACTGAACTTCCGTGACATATAGTTGTTTTTTACTGTCATACATTCCAAAACATGGTTTATCTTTACTGCAATCACCTGTTCCGGGCTTTCGAACTTCTCGACTGTTTTATTATCTTTATCATGAGGATTTTTCATTCACGACATTACGTCAACGCGGCTGATTTACGATAATGTCAGTTAATAACTGCTGTGATGTAGTTTTTATACAGCGATGCATTTTTATTCGCCTTATCTGGAAAATAGATTTAATCTTGATCATTTGGCTAGTTGTTATTATCCTTTGTTGTTCGCTGACGTATTAGAATCTGGAGTATCTCCTACAAGCATCAGTGCAACTTCGCAAGAGTAAAAAATTGGCAAAGATTCTCGAATTCGTGCTCGCAATGGGAAACTACATGAACAGAGGACATATTCGAACATCAAAGGCAACAGGCTTCAAGATCCAATTTTTAAACAACGTGAGTAACTATATATTTAGTTATCGGTATATTCTGTCAAAAGTATGAATTTAACGCTCTCAATGTCTGTAGTTTTATCACTTGTTTAATATTTTCGGCCAATGTTTTTTTTATTGAAAAATGTAAAAATGAAAAACTTAACTCCATCATTTCGATAGTCTATATACTTTAATAACGCTCTCAAGCATATTGGTCATTTGAATGAAAAAAATTCAAAAATCATGATTTCCCTCTTACCAGTACCGTGGAAATTTTAAATTAGTAATTAAAGTTCCAGGAAATTGATTGAATATAGCCACAGACAACACTTTTAGGAATATATATTCATTCAACTAGCATGTCTGGTTCTCTGACTGCCCTCTGTTCGCAGTAATGCAGAAGTCATGACCCCTTGCGTCTAATATTTACCTTCAAAATATATGATTTCGACAGATGGATTCTACGAAAACAAGCGACAACAAGTTGACATTCCTTCACATCTTAGCCCTAGCTCTCAGTTCCAAATTTCCAGAGCTGTTGAATTTTTATGATGATATGCCAGATGTTAAAACAGCTTCGCGTGGTACGTATCCTACGAAACGTTATCAAGCAAGGATTTCGAATTCCTATTGGTCTATTTTATCTTCTATAAACAACTTTAAATTATCCAGTCGTAGCTTCCCGTTCACTTACCTTGTTTAGATTAGAATTCAATCAGACTGCTGTACTGTAACGAAGTAAACCAAACGATATTACGGGTGATATATGAGTACCCCTGAAACCTAAACCATAGCATATTCTTACGCATACTTTGATTTTACCCGCACTTACCCTTATTGCAAATTCCTATTGTCTTGAACCGCGAACTGTCGAGTTGTCTGCATTCGAACTGACTATCGTGTTAGTTAATGCTTACGTACTCGAGCGTGTCACTTCAGGGTTCGGTTGGGTTCCTGTGAACCCAGAGCGACATCTCCTATTCATAACTACAGGTCTATCCTAAAAATTCGTATTATGTTTTATGGATGAATCATAGGTTACATGAATAG
>QRAM01000097.1:39357-189762 GCA_013436055.1 Halocynthia roretzi | reverse complement strand
TTACGGAATCGATGTTAATGTATTTTTTTGTGATGTATTGGAAGTTTACTGTATTGAAAATTTCAGCACGTTGACGTGACAGGTACCGCAGCTCCTCCAGCTTCTATCCTTCTATTACCCTTTTATTATCGTCTATATTTGTGCACTGTACCGTTCATACGCTGTAAGTTTGAAATTCTTTGATTTAATTCGAATTTATTAACAGTACTGAAGCCGCTGCTCATATTAGAGTTGAAAATGTATTTGGGATATATACAATATCGACTTGGAATGCACCAGTTCAATCAATGACTTGGGATCGAAATTGTACCGATTAGAAAGTAATACCATTCTATATTTTAACGAACAATTACTTAATGTTTACTGCGGTAGAGCCATATTTATTTAAATATTTTCTTTTATCAATACCGACATTATCAATGCTCTGCATTCCCATTTATGACAAGATCGGTCCAAATCCGGTGCGCCTCCAAGATTTGAATCAAAATCATATCTCAAATCACTCACACACTTGAATGTATGACTCGTCTACTCAAAAGAGTTTTCTGTTTGTGCGCAGGACTAATTTTATCTAAATTACAGTAGATTACGCCGGTAGACTTGCCTTAAATTGCACGCTTTTCTTTTTTGTGTAATTATTATTATTTGTCGTAATTCCGCATGATATTTGTTACCGTTTAAGTAATTTAAAGTAAGAATGTGAAAAGCTTCATTCATTCCTTCATGATGATGATGATAAGGAGAGATGGAAACTATTTTGTAATGGAAACGAAGCATTCTGGTTTGATTAAGTTGTGAGCGATAGTCCTGTAGGGAGGCTGTAGAACCAAAAGCTGAGGTAGTCAATCTTGTTAGTACGATATTTGCCTGCTTCGATGTCTCATCTAGAAAGTTGTAATCCCATAATACAAGCAATAAAATAGGAATGAAGAAAATTATTGCTGAACAGTAGCATATTGAAAAGCCAAGCACTAGATTTTCAGGCTGTCAGTCTTAGCAGTTGATATTCATATACTGGCTAGTTATTAATCTCTCACTACTGTATATATATTATTACAAGTATTGGAGTGTATAGAGTACAGGAACAAATACCCTTATTGAACAGTATTATAAATGAAGACATGTGGAGTTATTACTATACAGGCTGTCCGAGGTGAGTTATTTATCATTATAAATGGTTATTCCAACCGCTAGATGTCACTGTTGGATCATTTATTGCAGTTAAGTGAAACGAAACCTTTCAACCGCTAGATGGCTAAGTACAATCAACGCTAATAAATGAATTTCTAAATCTATTCTGAAACACGAATACCTATTTCGGGTCAGCCGTGACGAGTGACCCTGTGTTGAACAACCCTTAATAACTCGTGGACCAATTGACATCCCACTATATTTATCGATTTATGAACGATGCAATCGCTCCAACAAAGAACATGATGGCGATGTTCTTATTCGTTACTGTATAATCGCCGCAGTTGTGTTAGACAGCGCTTGTTATTCGTGATATTGGCAAATATTAGAAGTGTTTGTTGGACTTATTATAAAATTGATTTCCTTTAACATCGTTTCACATGAAGTCGCACTTCCCAAGAACCTATCCACGATGTTAAGCGAGGACTTACTGTAGGCCTCCCAATTTGATCGTGTTAACATTACACAGATAATCTGTGCTTCCAATTCGTGGGAAGGAATGGGAGTAGTATGCATGATATCGATATCTCTCTTCATAATATAGCTTGCTAGAATAGTCTAGTTCCAATTTACTGGACTTTTACTGGTTCCCAAACTACTAGATGCAGAATAGATTAGATTTGTGTGACAAAATGATATGACAAGTGATTCTTTTAACTATTATTAATTAAAATAGTGAATTTACAATACTAATTTCTGGTATATGACATATCCTATTCACATTCCACGGGGAAAAAATGTATGTAAAAACCTCTAATTCTGATAAGAGTAACCTATATTATAATACATGCTAATATTCATATTTTTGGTTGAGTATGATTGAACTTGGCAAGACTTAGACTCCATTATATAGAAGACATATACATGTATTTTTGTTTGCAAATATAGGGAGCGTGTGAAGTAGCATTAACTTGGAACCAACAGATGCTCCATGTAAATCTCCAAACCTTCTCATGCTCGTGTATAACTGATATAAAAATCATTTATTGTAATATCAGCTCATCTTCAAATCCCTCATGTCTCACGTCCCACCAATATAGTATAAGTAATTTAAGCAAAAGGAATTGAAATAATTTTATTTGCTTGTTTTCATTCCATTACGTTTTTGTATATTTACATGGATAATACGTATGTGGTGGCAAACGGATCGATGGAATTATTTTTTCATTGTAGTTTAATTCGACTGTAGATTGCACAGTAGCTTTCAATAATACAAGCATCAGAAAATCAACAATATCAATTTATGAACGATAACAAATAACAGATCAAACTGCAAAATTCGATCAAAAATTTTACAATGAAGCTACTTTACATTTTTTTCTCGCCGTAGAACATTCCCCATTTTTGATCACCCTGTCCACATCTTCTCAGCTTATCGTTCCATCCGTCTTTGATATCTTTGAAATCATTCGAAGAGAATTCCTGTGAGAGAAATTGTAATTGTAATGCTGTACTTGTATACCGCGTATGTTTTTAATTATAGGACAAACCCGTATGAAATCTTCCTCAATGGTGTCAAACTGTTGTAATTCCTTTGTCAGGATCTCCATAAACCATTCCGTTTTATCCTCGGAAACAACGTTTGTAAAGCCAACATTGCCAATGACCTAGCACGCATTAGGTAAAGTATATAAAGATTGTTAAAAGTAGGATGAGGAAGAGTGGCGTCCGACAATACTAGAAAATATAGTAATATTATGACAACCGTTTTTAAAAAGGTCTTCAATTCAATTTCAAAGGTCTCAATTCTAGACCATGAGCATGGATCATTACATACATATCATGTCATTTCCTATGCACATGTAACAATAGATATAATATGTCACGTCAGCGCTGTTTATACCCTTCCTTACATAGACTATGGGGCAATAAGCACTGGTTATCTTAGTGGTATCAGTTATAGTCTACTACTGTACAAATGTACCAATATACGATCCCCTTCATCAGCAATGGGAAATCGTGGTCTATGTTGAAGTACAATTATGCCTACGAAGCGTAGTTAATTCAGGTAAACTGTTGTTTGAAATGTCTTACTGGTAACATGGGTTGAGTTACCTCGCCATATTGCGTACTAGTCAGAAGGTTATATCCTCGCTGCTTGACGTATTCCCTGTACTCAGGCGAATGCTTATCGTGTGGACCGCAAGTGTAATCGGTAATGAATAGTTTTCCACCCGGTTTGAGCCATTTCTAGGAAGCAAAGTAATTGTGTTCTCAGATAGATACTCTTTGGTAGTACAATGAATATACTAGATCGAGCGTTCCTAAATGGCCGATATCGACCCCTAAATATCCACAAAAAATCCAATATGATACCTGTATACGTGAGTAGTGGTTAAAGATTTGGATGAACTGCCAGAGGTCTATTGTGCTTAACAGTGTATTCTATGCTTATGGGTCGGTTATGATCATTAGTACATAGATGTTATTAACCGATACACACCAATGTCAACAGCAAATAGAATCATGATAGGAATCAATACACATTTACAGTAAGAAGATGGCGAATACGTTCATTTTTGTCAAAATATCAATATATTTAGGTTTGTACATCGAAGGAGAACGCAGTGTTTTTCACTAGGGATCGATAGTAGGTAGGTAGTCGGTAGCACTATTTGGCCTTTCATTAAATTACAATACACATTACCAGGAAGTTTGTAAAAAGTTGCGCTTTGTCTTGAATGTGAAGTATAGTATCTCGACTGTATACAAGGTCAACAGAATTCTCTGGATAGGCTATCTTTGTTGCATCCGCCACTTCGAAGGTGACCTACAGGTGGATTGTAACGTCCAGTTGGTTAGTTGTTGTTTAGTACTTTACATCGATGAATTATTAACTTCGTTTCAATATAGCTAATAGATAACTTGACAATTTTTAACCTTTGGAATTTCGTATTGCTGCAATCGCTCTTTTGCAACGTCAATCATGTTAGCAGATAAGTCTATTCCAACCACTTCTGCACCGTATTCCTGAGTGAATTAGGCAATAAATTCAGCTATGATAAAATAGTAACTATACAGAACAGAACTGTACTTTCGCCTTTCTCCGAATTCACCATTTAAAGTGTTAGTCTCAAAGGTTGTACTAAATCAACGTTTTCAAAAAATTGAGCAAAATAAGGTTTCAGAAATATTTTGCAGTATGAGATCTTTAATAAATATTTCTTACAGTGGACGCCTCTTATAATTTGATCAATCGGGTATTGTTATGAATAGCAATCTGTCCCGAATCATATTTATATCTTATCCCTTACTCAATAGGAAGACAATATACTTGATTGTACAAGTACAAAAAATAAGGTGTGAACTATGGATGACTTGTTATTGTCTCTCTTACCCTTGCCATATGGAAAGCGCTTCCACCAATTCCGCAACCAACATCCACAACTTTGTCACCCTTTTTCAATCCGAGACTTGAACAAAACTCCTGTGAAATAATTTTAAAATTTTAGCCAATATGCCTCACTGATGCAGTGGATAAGATAGGAATAAATCTTCATATGGCATTTACACTGGAGTTCAAATGGTATTTGAAAAGAAATGCAGACCTTGGTTGTATTATGTCCTCCAGTGCTTATATAGTCTTGGCCAAAAATCTTTTCGTATCGCAGTATGCCGTTTCTCGTGTATTGCCTTTGATCAAGGAATTGCTGAAAGGTCGTATACCCATTGTTTGACTTTTGGTTGCGTTGTGCTGAGATCATAACCCAACAAATTTGGTGCTTGTTGTTTTTCAGCTGTATGTAAATTCATTTTTAACTTCAGAAAGGTTATTATTGAAATTACCATACTTTACGGACGATGGAGCGATAACTTCCACAATTTTTTCCGCAATTTCGAACCATGCACCTTAGTGGTGAATTTGCAAAGCGCCTTATAATATGGAGACCATTGCAGTACGTAAAGTACTGTACAGTAATATTATTCATTTGTTTACAATGTGATGTATAATGCTCTCATCCATAACTTCATTCAACATCGAATAATTGAGTTCCAGTTCGTGTATAGATTATAGTTTTTTTACTTGTTTCAATCACCCGGTTCCATCAAGCTTTATTCGGATACCTGGGAGGTATAACACCGACCAAGTGAAGCTCATAATATATAATACGCACCTTCACATATGTATCCACTGTCTTTGATGACACGACATCGAATCCCATGACTTTACTTTGCTTTTTGATCGTAACGGAACTCACAAGATCGCTGTAGTGATTTGGACTCCTGTATATTGTGGGGTTGAAATCACGTTTTTTATCTCCTGTAAAATGGATGAACATACATACTCGTAAATTCCAGGAAAAGACAACTAATATTTCTTAAATCTTATTTACATAAATACAAAATTGCTTCTGGTATTTCCCCTCGTTGAGTTACCTGATTGCTTGTTGCAAGATTCGCGAAAGAAGAGTTTTCCTCCAGGTTTCAGCCAAGTCAATAATCTTCCAACAAGGTTGTGCAACTCTTCGTCGTCAATGTACATGAACAGCCAGTTCGAAAAGATCAAATCAAACCTAGCATCATGAATACCATCAATACTTTGAATCACGTCGAAAGTTGTTAAAGAATTCGACTTATTTAAGTTTTGTAGTAGTACTTGTGAAAGACTATCGGCCGGGTGTATTCAATGAAAACTAAAAGCTAGAGTAAACTATCACCCTGTCATGTTAAATAAATAAGTATTGATTGAATTGACTTTGGGCACACAGCACCAATATGGTGTAGTATCGGCATGTTCCTAAGCCAAGTCGCAAGTCAGTTGGGAGTCACCCATCGAAGTTTTCGAGTCATTTGCGTTGTTTCATACCACAATCGCAAGTCAGTCAACAAATATTTAAAGAAACAGATGAATGACCGCTTTGCGTTGCTCGAGTGCCTCCTACAATTGTTGACTCTAGCAGCTAATTCTAATTGATTGTTTCAAGCACCGACGGAGTGAAATATATTGGAAAGTAAAGGATTTTGTAACATATGTACATTTGTACAGCAAAAATAATAAAGAATATAATTCAACTAATTTTTCTCTATCCTGAAGTTGCATAAATAAGTCGTCCTATACATTTCATTTCATATACATTCCCACTTTATGTAATTGGAAATTACTGAAGCGCCATTCCCGTTTAGCAACTCCCTTTAAATACGTTTATTTCGAGTGAAGCGAGAGAATACCTGTTCTCTTCGAAAGACAATTTCAGCACATCGTTACATACAAAATCCACGTTTTTCAGATGGCCGTGTGTCGCCTTATTTTTCTCCGTGAAATTATCCATAAAATCTACAGTGACCACAGAACTAGCTCGTTTCGCAATTTTACCAGTGTAACGCCTGTAAAAGTGGATAATTGTTACATTAATAGCATGCGAGCCGATTCAATTGGAAAACAAACTTTAACAGCGGTAATAAAGTTATGCAAATGCAGTCATTTACCCAATCCCGGATCCCAGTTCCAGCACTGCTTTGCCTTCGTAGTCCGGGAGGTGTTCCATAATTTCTTGAATTTCAGTATCGCTCATCTCGTCGGCTTGAGAATCCAGCATCATTTCTATAAGATCTCCGTTTTCCGAATGCTTTCGCCAGTACTGAGTCATTAGTGATCTTATTTCTGTTAATGTCACGACAATAGCGATAAAAAAGGCTAAGAAGTGGGTTAGTGTTACTCGAACCTTTTTCGCTTCCAATATCGTTTTTATCTTCCATATTTTGCATCACGTACACAGAACGTTATCTTCACGTTCAGCAATGAATTCGAATCGGTGAATTGGTAATCGGTAAATCTTTCTTTAAACGGTATGGACTGCTTCTCGGGTTCTGGAGAAGCTTCGACTACGACAATTATGGTACTGTCCTCTAGGTTGCATGGATTTCTATCAAATTATCGGGCGATCTGAATAAAAATCATTGTGTCATGTATCTCCTTAAATACGGCGTACTCTATTATACTGTTATAGTCCTTCTAATCTAAGTGGTCATTATTTACTTATTTAACGAGACACGCGTGGTGCTATGTCATGGTCGTTACAATGTATACAGCCTTTATTGGTGTGTGAACGAAGAGCAAACATTAGGTAGAAGTGAAATAATATGAATATAGTTCAATGCCATTCAGTTAAGTGTTCTGCAAGATTTATTACTACTAAATTAACAACCGACTGTAGGCGGATTGTACAGTCGTAAATGGAACTTTCTAATTAAGGAATCTGCACAGGGATCCTAATACAGTGCACTGTACGCTACTGGAGTTTTCCATAGATAATTCGGAAAGTAGGAATACAACTTATATTTCTGAATAAACGCCCGCCCTTATAAAAAAAGAAATGGCAAGAACAGCAAGCAAATGTACACTATGTAATTTGATTTTTCATCCATAATTAAATTTTAGTACTGTATCTTACAATGTGAACAGCTGGGTTTTTTTCGTGGAAGATTATCGGTGCAATAAATACTCCTGTTCATATTGTGCTGTATAATTTGAAAAAATTTCAAGGCAATGTCGCTGGGATTCGCTCATAATTTCAATCTCTATGATGCTTCCGGTGAAAAATTGAACAAATAAACGCCCATACGGCGTTCAAACTTACTCGAACATAGGCCCATGGGTCCTCTTATCCAATGGGATTATTTAGAGCAAACTACTACTTTTGTACCACTCTTTGCCAATAAATCCGTACGTATTACAGTATTACGTAATGTAGTATTAGACTTGACAAGTACCAGTATAATAAGTCAACAACAGGTCCGACATTACAGTTCATGCCCCAGGCAACCAAAGTTTAAATCAAGTCCTGTCTTGGCGAGTGTGACTATGGGATATTGTAATTCGTTCTCTCTGGGCAATTATGGCCAATATAAAAACCAATGCTAGTTGCTGACGCTTGAAGTAAAAGCTATTTTTTCAATTTAAATGAACTTCACAGTATCTTATAGTAGTATGGCGCTGAAATACGTTTGAATACGACTTGCTCAAAAACAACATTTCTCGGTTATATGTCAAAACACAAAGCACGAAGTAGTCAGATCATACCTTGGAAATGGAAAGTAACGTCTCCGGCGTTCGTGACTGTAAGTGTTGCTCGGCCACTACTCAGCAAGGCAATGCTTCGTTGTCGGTCGATGGGCTTGCTAAATACCTGGGAGATTCGGTGTTTACCTAGAAAAACCGTCTTTCTCTCCACGATCAAAACTGGCTTGTACGCGTGATACCAGTAACGAAAACACACAAGTAATTTTCCACAGACCATGTTTCGCAATCCAGCGGCCCGAATGTGCGTAGTTGTATAAACATGCCTTATCTATGGTTTTACAGTGACAAGAACTTTTTACTTAAATACGATGTTAATTTGCAAGCTTGGCTAGATAATTTCATTGACTTGTCCACTAGGATAAAGTTCGCTCTGATCAAGGACCGCACCTAACAATGGCAACCATAAATTACATCACTGCATATTTGCTAAATGACTTGCGAAATCGGAGGTATTGCAGCAATTAAATAATGTTTCTTGTTTTACAGCAATTTCAACAAAATACAAATGCATGGATGCATAGGTACTCATCACCTAACAAACACCTCGTTTAACAACCACTCGCACTTACGACAGTTAGATAGTGTTTCCATTAGACTTGTACGAATTTTGTTACTCAGATAATTCATTATTTCATATAAAACGGATACTTGGTAACTTTTCATACTCTGATGGACTCGATCACCGGTCAGGTGACATTAAAACAATACCCAAATATATTTTCCGTCTTTGGAATAGAATCTGGTTGTTAAGTGAGAAGTTCTGTTACTGACTTATTCGTTCTATGACAAGGTCGTTGGAGCGGAAATTGGTCAGTAAGTGAGTAGTACCTGCAGTAACTTACAATCATCAAAATTCATTGACAGGTTACAAGACGTTAAAGTTACCAACCTGCTTATTTTCTGTTATTGTACGAGTATTTCACATAGCAGGCAACTCGAAACAAAGAGTTCATATTCTCGTGGTTTATAAATGAGCCATCATCATCAGACGCCATCAGACGCGACACTTTGTGTAGTGGCTTACTATGTAGAACACTCGACAGAACTTATATACTTTTCCTATACGATTTTAGGTCTGCTTGGTAGGAACTATTCAATACAATAATTCAATAAATTACCAGTTTTCTGTCGCATGAACGTTTTTTTTCATTTCCTGGTTTCTTCAATTAATCAAGTTTTTTCTGCGACACCAGATGGCAATGGAAAGAAGCGTTTCGGTCTCAGTAAATCGGGCTTGGGCAAGGAATCGGGAACTACAAGCACGAACAAAGATGTCAGCAAAAGATTTGCTGAACGCGTTGAGAGCTACAAATCACGACGCTTTAGAAAACAGTTCTGTTAACATCTAAGCTGTGTATTGCACCCCTGTAGCGCGGTACCGGAATGCTTCAAATGTTTGGATCCCAGTTCAAGACTGGTAACGGTGTTTTCCACTACCTACGTTTTCGCTCCTAAAAGAGGAAACCAGTGGTTGGCCGTTACTCAATAATTTTTAGCAGTTAATGTTACTTGTGAAATTAATTCGCAGCAGAGCCAAGAAAAAAACAGAAAATAATTTTAATTAAATTCTGGCTATATAATACTGTGAGCTTGGAAATATCAATGTACAGTTTGTAGACTCACCTGAACGAATTCAATATGCAACGGTCGTTCCCAGAAGATAATTCTTATCAGATTTACCAGTATAGATGTCAGAGTGAATGGAACAGACAAGTAC
Source organism: Halocynthia roretzi (assembly GCA_013436055.1). NCBI lineage: Eukaryota > Metazoa > Chordata > Ascidiacea > Stolidobranchia > Pyuridae > Halocynthia > Halocynthia roretzi. The sequence goes on along the minus strand of QRAM01000097.1, from coordinate 179,833 downwards.
ATCCAAGCTTACTTACTCCACAATGCGATGTCGAAAATAATCCGTTTTCCTTTTTCAACGACACTTCTCTTTACAGCACGGGCCAACAGGAAAATCGTGCCGGTACACAAATTATGCAAGAAATTCAATATAAAAATGAAAGGACAAGTAATACGGGCCCATTGCGGACACGTAAATCGAATTTCACTAAAGCGAAACCGTATGCAATCGGATTGGCGTCGAGGAACGGGCGATCAGAAAGACGGAAAACGGCGTCCGACAGAGAAAAATTGAGAATGCAAGGAGTGACGCGACAACTTAATGTATTGAAAGATCACCTACCTTCATCCTGGCTGCCAGACAAAGCGAAGACTTCAAAAATAAATATTCTTAGGATAGCGATAAGTTACATCAATTATCTGTCGGAACAGTTGAGTGCTGACAATGCGGACAACGTACATCATGATGCTCACGAAAACACCTGTAAGATCGATTTCGAACTTCAGGATATTATAGACTATATCGATGATTCATATTGTGGTAATTTAGAGCAAGGAGAACAAAGGACAAAACTTTCTTTATTTCGATGATTTCTTTTGTATTTTGATATATTTTAAATATTTACATTGATGTATTGAATGTTTCAAACATAAGAATAAACTATTCCACCTCTTTAGTAAATTAAAGCTTCTTTGAACAATTATTGCATTCTACAGCGACTAGCCTGAAATGCGTTTTGGCGACATTTACAAACGTTATTAGAATTTGAAGAACTCCATCGGAAATTCTCACAGTAAGCAATTAGATGTAATAGAATAAGAGTGTTAGTAAAATAATCTCTGAGTTTGAAAACTAATTTCAATCTTGGGTTTATTCCAGTAATGGCAATAAAGGGAATAATTCTCTATAATGGTAATTGGATTATTAATTAGCTCTAAGATAGCAAGTAATTATATAGATAGGGAACAGTTTGTTTCGAGATAAGCGAGAATATACGCCTTTTAATATTGCAAAACTTCACGTGTTCCGGCTTGCGAAAATCTGTGCAAATTGACAAACAAACAATTGTACAACTGTCAGCTGTCTGGGCACGCATGTCCAGTGAAGGTGAACGAGTAACGATTGATTACATCCAGACAGCTGTACCTAAATAATGTTTATTACACTGTCTCGACTCTCCATGTAGTATTATGGATTAGTTTAAAAATACCCCACTGGAGTTCACGAGCTAAAACCGTGTGAAAAAGCGCGACGTTTTTAAGAGATTGAAGTTAAAGTAATGCAAGTAAATGATAGTTGCGGAATATTTGTTGTAGACTATAGAGTATAGACGGAGGTATATTATCATCCTGCACTACGGTTACTAGTACAGTACAGTTACACAGATTATAACTTACATGATTGATTAGCGGTAAAGTAGAGTAACAAAGACTGAGCTCTGAAACGTCAGGCAGTAGTAAAATCACACTCGGAAATTATTATTGTTACTGCATACTATGTTTTCAATAATCGGCGTATTCGTAGTTTATCTCCTAATGCTCGCTATCGTCGTTGACCGCTAGTCTCGAACGCAGCCTATACGGAGAAACCTGATGTCACGTGACTCCTTGAAAATCTGTCAATCAAACAAGATTAAGCGCATTTACGTTTCGTGCACTTTGGTTGCTTATGAAAATAATAGAAATTTGTCTCATTTCGAAAGAATCACCAGGCCAGATTATACTTGAGTCTTGAGTTACCGCTGTTGAATGACTTGAGGTAAAGCGAATAGTATTATTTCAGTTGTTAGCAGTTATTGAATTCAATGATCAGCGGTAGGCTGACTGTAGTCGTGCGTTGACGAGGCTCGGCTCGTGTCAAACAATTTTCGAGGTTGCAAGAAAGCAGATTTATTAAAAAATGAATACAAATCACTACAACTAACCCTAGTCACAAATGAACTGATATATAAGGACAATATGCATTCATTGCACTCAGATTTAAATTGTTAAAGTCGAGGTGTGCATTTTTGATGAACCATATAATTTATGAGATGGCTTGTAAACGTTAATGATGATAATGTCATAAATTGTATGTCATGCTACACTGCATAAGTGAACTTTCAATATCACTTAATCAACCTGAGACCAGAAGTGTGTGGATGAAAGATCGTTGCATCTAATTATTCCAATTTGTCAAGCTTTTTATGGATATATATGCTCTTTAGATACTTGAAACTCTCTGGAATTAGATTTAAATGCTAATTCTTTTATTGGGGTGTTATAGTTTGCCTATCACAGGACATATTTTCTTGCTAGTTAGCAATTACAAATGCTGGAAAGGTTGATTCTGCTGATGTCGAAACTAGGATGCTAGTTGAGTAGTGTGGTGTCTCCGAAAACCCAGTTATGTTAGCGTAGATTAGGTGAGCTTAGGTTAGACCAGGGTAATAGTTTGGTAACACTAGTCCTACCACTCATCTAACGCATTGTGGGACATTTAGACCCTAGAATACTAGTGGAAGACAATACTAAAATCCGCTGTACCACATGTACCAGCAGTATCACCAGAGTGCAGACAAGATGTCAGCTACAGCAGCATTTAGTATGGTACAGTGGTATTTAGTATAGTAGTACTTCTGCTTAGCAAACTTGTTGTAATGGCTTATCACAGCAATTATCGCAGCTTTAAGAAAAACGTATATCGCAACTGCTAGGATCTGGTATGTATCGGTCGTATTGGCAAGTTTGTTCGGCCAAGTGCGTTATCGATGCTGATGATATGGATGGATAAACCCTCAGCTTTTAGGAGTTACATATGTCATTTTATAAAGACCTGGCTTGCAATGCTTCAGATTACACATCAGTATTTATATATATGTATATATGCTACAATAGTTACCATTTGACTGTCTCGATTTCCAGATTTATTGAATGGTGCTATCTGGTGAGAGAACAAATTAGGTTTTGTATTCCTGTTTTAACGATAATGCCGGAATAAGGAATACGGAATACATGAAGTTTTGCTGAACATTGTGAACGTGGAACATTGTGGGATATACTCGTATACTATTGAGATAGTTTCAGAACAATCATGCAGAGCTATTCATCAAAAGACAATCCGTGCAAGAATTTTGCTCCTAATATATTCAATAAGAACAAATGCCAGAATTGCTTCAGGCCCAGAGAGACGCATCTCTTGTCAGATAAGGATCTGAGTAAAGTAAGAAGAATGACTGTGCTTTATCTTACATCCATTAAATTACTTATTGAATTATGTTTTTAGGCAAAGCCAATATATTATGGATGGCTTCTACTTGCACCGATTGGCACAGATTTTGATAATCCAATGCACAAGGCCAGGGTAAGATAAAAATCGTGTTATAATTAATTTTCTTTTCACTTCATATGTAGAATGACTGCTAATTCTTTGGCATGTGCTAACGGTATTGTTTTTTGTTCTTGGTAAAGCTTTGCAAATCAATGCATTATATTTCTGTCAGGGGTTAGCATCAGGATAAAAAAGGGTTTTTATCCCTTGACCTTGGGAAACAGATTCTATTTTGGCACTGTTCTAACACATGGTATCAGCAGGTCATATTCGATGTGTAGAAAAGTACTTCACATAATCTTTTGTAATTGTACTCCACTGAACTTGAAGCATAATGTGTATCAAATATGATCAAATTAGGACCAATTAGTTTTAATCCTGCTTCATTCTAAGAACATACTTTTCATACTCCCACCTATCCTGGATTTCTTGTATTTATTCACAGTTGGTCAGAGAATTTTACAAATGTTGGATTGTTTGACTATCTATGATATATATGTTGATAATAAACTATGTATTGGTATCTGCCAAAATTCTGATGTAAGCACATTGCTTTTACTGTTTCATAAGATCCCTAACTTCAAAATCTTACTGTAACACATAAAAATCTATTAGGACATATTTGTTTTACGGTTGTGTCTGCTACACCCTGATTAAGTGGAGTAAAAACATGATAATTTCAAAAGATTCCTGTATATCTGACGCTGCTATAACCTGTTTATATTTAGAAATGGCAAAGAAGATGGTTTGTTCTCTTTGAACATGGCGCTTTGCGATATGCCTTGGATGATAATGTAAGTACTGTTTATTGAATAAATAGTGCCTTTTTGTTTGTTTTACTGAGAAGGACTCAGTGAATGTGTTACCAAAGATTCTTGTTACATAGTGTGACATAACTGAACCCAATATAGTGAATGATATTTCACATAAAATAAGATTGATAAATGTCAAAAGGAACAACATGATTCATGCTTTGTCATAGTTGAGCACTCATACTTTATTTATTAGTTCTTCGAATATTTCAAAACAGATTCGTTTTACCTGTATTGTTTGGTTTTGGATGTCAAGCATCAGTCCAGTATACTCTTGCTATTTTACAGGCCAACACCATAGCGCAAGGGACCATCAACATGAACGCCTGTACCGAAGTTGCCCATGCGGAAACACTCACCGGACAAAGACACTCTCTCTGTATATTTCTTCCCGAAATGAAATATTTTATTCGCAGTGAAAATAAGGAAGATACAATGGGGTGAGCATGTTTGAAAATTAGCTTCGAACTTTACATATATGCCACTGCCACATTTCTCCTATTTTTTATCGTGTTCATGTTGCTACTTTGCAGTTGGTATGACGCGTTGATAGTTTATCCTGAAACGGCTAAAGAGGAAGCTCGCAGAAAAAACAAGTTATTGAAGAAGCGGAAAAGTGTTGAAGCTTCTCAAGCCAGAGCGGTAAGACTGTCTTAATCGGTGTAGTGAAATTAACCTTGTTCCATTCCATTATTTTAACTTTCAAACTCATGCATGTGTGACCATAGAAAACACCATAACCAAATTAATTATGATTTGATTTGTGTAGCAAATAAGAAAGTGTTGTAAGAATTATAGTGGGATTGATTGTTTAGAGGGAGTGACTGCTCTACTTGAGTTTACATTACATTCACAGAACTAGTGTATACTTTGACCTCTACTTGATGATTAACATAGCACAGAATCTAACCTTTGATTCTGAACTCTAGCGGTGCATCTTTTGGTTTACTTCTACTAGATTTCCATATCAGAAAATAGCTGATAGAGTTTGTAGTGGGAATCCAATAGACAGTTCTTTAATTAATTTGTGATATGGTACTATCATGTTTTATAACTCTATGTAGAACAATGTCACAATAGAGATTTAAATCCATGTGGAGCTGTTCAGTCAATGATTCATTGCCATTGTTATTAATCTATGGGTCCCATTCTTTGCCAGCTGGTGACTTTTACTCTATGCCAACCTGTAAGTAGCGCTTGCTTCCTATCGTGTGTACCTCTAAAAAATCAAATATTTGAATTCGGTCGCATAGAGGATTCCTTTCTCTTGATGTTGATATGACTATATTATAAATGTGACTTTATGTTCAGTTTGATGAGCTACTGCATGAAAATATTGTATGAGCTGATATATGGTATCAGTATGTGCATGTTAATGGAGAGCTTACAGCAAATGTTGTCTACTATAATCTTGATGTCTTGAGGACCTGAATTAATTCTTCACTAGTTGTAATTTAAACCCACAGCCTAGCGTAACACCGCTTTGCCGATCGAATTACATCTATTACTCGTGTCATAGCGCGGTATTACGTAGCATTCGTTGTTATCTTATTGGAATATGTTTGAATGTGTGTCCAAACTAGCAGTTACGGCTGACTCGCGCAGTTACCTTACATGGCAATGCTATGCAGTTCGCCTATGGCGTATTTTAGCCCTTTTGTTTCGCGGTGGCCTGTAATAAATCACCTCGTATATTGCCGGTACAGGTTGTTATGATAACGTATGCCGTCTTTCCTTACGTCGTATAGGTTAAGTCGTCTTTGGCAACTGTCCCATTTCAACATTACTTACGAATCACTTGCGTAAGAACTCGGGATCTTACACCCTTTACGACCCTCGGAGATTTTATGCCAGCGGTGCGCCCGCTATTGAAATGTTAATCAGGTTTTAGTATTGCGAATTTGACCATGGTTGGGACGTAGTGTGTAATGTGGCTCCTTACATGCTTTACGATGGCTAAATCCGATGCTAATGTATTGTATATACTATATATTACATGCAGTGTAACAACACTATAAAAGTGATCCTAATTAGTCTTCTGTTGAATGGAAAGTACTGTATACCTTGTCTGGCATATCGTTCCTTTTATGGCGGTCTCCTTTGTGTTTTCGGTGGAATATGCTCACGGTAACCTATGACACGACTGCTCGGTGTTCATTTATTTTCGAAGAATAAAAGCAACGGCTTGCAATAACGCAGGTGTTGTTGCAGCCAAAAACTAACGCACGGTGTTGGGAAACAGGCAATTCGCTGATTTGTTTGTGGATTGGCCTCTTAACATATACGTACTAGACAAAGTTTCAACGAACACGTGACACCTCCCATTTCTCTTGAATAGAATGGGATTTCGGTGTAACGTTAATTCGTGTTAGTGTTATTTTCGCGGTATATTTTGTATATAACTGTGGATACTGTTTTGTATTGAAGACGTACATATATGCATATACGCGGACGCATATATTTCATACATTTATGAGTTACTAAACATTTTAAGTTTAGCCGCATTCCAGCCTTTGTGTGTCGGCTGCTGGCCTCCGCAAACCCCTCAAAATATGCGGTCGCTATTTCTTCGTTACTACTTCATCACTGGTTTTAATAATAGTTGCACTCCAACTCCCAATGCATCTACGTTGGTAGTTCAGCTGCTCGACTGAATTGTGGTGATAAACTCCAGTGCGCACACTCACCTACTAACTGCTTTCGTTATCGTCGTAATGTCATCGTACGATCGCTTAATTAGTAAACCCGCGGCGATATTTCAAGTGTTGTTCTCCTATGCGTAGTTGTTGTTCGCGCCATTCCAACCTTAGTATCATTATACAGTACTCTTAACCCTGATCTTATACAAACATATTATTTTTTGAAAATTGTGACTAGTTACCGTCTGTATGAGTTAAATATGACGTAATTGCTGTCGCTAAGGAAAAGTTCAGTGATCGAAGACTTAAAGAATACCCTTTTGGCGTCTCGTATTGTATACAGTACAAACATGTAAACACTACAAGCGCACAACGCTACCACGTCCGTAGGTGCAGCACCTGTATTTTGTATTCGAATTTCTTTTCCGTTTTGTGCTCGTAATGCCGCGTCTTTCCGATAACTGAAACATCAAACTATCTTCTTTATCCATGTCGACTTTGTGGGCAGTTCTTTTTTAGTTCCGTGTACAGGAAATAGCTTTAATCCAAACAACGATATTTTGGCTCGGATTTACTAGTTGAAGTAAAAAAAAGATATTGAACCCGACACAATGTCTGCTATTGATCTGCTGTTGTCCACTAGTATTTGTTTCGTTTTATTGGCAAATAAAAAAACTGGACTTGCAGTAGAATTTCTCTACATAGATATCTAGCTAGCTATATAAAAGAACTCCATCTATGTTGTAGTTCCCGATATGCCTTTAAAATGCAGTTCAAAATAGTCAATTTCCTAACTTAACAATTCTTAGCAGCAAATTTTGATTTTATAGTATATACTCCTGTACCACATGTTCATCGAAAATATAACTTTTATATTGGGGTGCTTATTTTTGGAAGCATAACCTCAAGTTTGAAGTCATGCATCACAGTATATATTTGTGTCAATCGTATCAATGCATCAATTTCCCTATTATTTATAGGCAGCCCTCGTTAGGGTTGGGTAGCAAAGCAACTGTTTTAACCGGGTGGAGAAACGGTGATGAAGGGGCAGTTTATAACCACGAAAAACTAATGGCTTTGAGAAAATATATGACGGACAGCACTAATTTATCTTATTCCTTATATCTGACAATGACAGAATGAATTATTGGATGTGTGTTTTCCCCTGGAATCCATTCTTTTACTACAAGTTTGTTTCAGAATGATTTAGATAATAAGTTGTGATTCTATTCTTTGTGGAACTTACTTATCATCTTTTTGTTTTATTTTATAGTCAGCTATAGTTGGTATTTTCACAATAAATTTCCAAATAGATTAACAGCATGTTTTTGACTGTGAAGTCATTTCTCCTAGTATACTAATGTTGATTTGATGATGATTTCTTTTCAGAATCAATACATTGCATTTTGTTTTCTTAATCAATAGAGACACTTTCCACCCAAGGATGCTGTAATAACCAGTTTTTCTGCTCCTAACACTCCCCTGTCAAAGTCAAATGCCTATGTGGGCTCTGCACCTAGTCCCCAATCACAGGTTTGTTGAAACACCCTGGCGTAATTCGTTTGATGGATAATTTGGGGGTTAGAATAGGCTTTAAGGTTGTGTTGACAGACAGTCCTCAGATTTCAACATGTCAAAACCGAGTTGCAGTCCTTTCCCTTAATCTTAATTAAATTTAGGGTTTGTTCTTTCCTTAAAATTCTTATTACTGTGAAACAGATTCTATGACTTTTCTATTTGAAGTTTCAGAAGTGAGGAAGTCTGAACAGAGGACTGTCTGTGTTTTGCTGTTGATTTGATTTTTAGCATTGTCTAGACTAGACGCATGCTGCATGTGTAATTGTTTTTTTCCTTTAGATAGAAACAAAGCTTTTCACTCACTGCACCCAATTACACACTCACCACACTCATTAAACTTACAATATTGAAATATTTCTAATCCATCTCAGCAAAGGATAATCCCTTGTCGATTCCATATTCTAATTATTCCACTCTTGCTTCAAACAGCGGGATATCTCCGTATTACTTTAATTATTACTTAATTTAGATGCAACCAATTTGAGTTTTTCATTTCCAGTTCTCGATATAGTTGTACTTTTATATTCATCCCAATTCTTTACTATGTTTTATGCAACATCAGAATACATATTGCTTAGGACATGAATAATTTACCCATTCTCACAGGACATTAAACATACAACAAACTGTTATGCGATAATCAAACACTTCGTGGTTAGAAAACAGTCGCCCTGTTTGAAGGTCATGCGTAAGCAAACTTTCATCGGCTCTAAATTACTGGCGTGCTTCGCATGACTGCTGCACACATGTCTACCACCATAATCTGCACTTAAATCCGTGTGCTTGTGGTAAATCTGCTTTTAAGTAAACTTTTAGAAACCTAACCATGTTGTACCATTTTATAAAACACTGCTGTGTAAATTGCTTACTCTGGCATTCGAGCAGACTAATGAAGTATTTGTAGCCTTTGTCGTAAGTAGTTTCGAATGCTGCTTGTTAGTTTGCTGACTAGACACATGAAATGCTTATTTGATTTTCATAAATCGGAAATCTTATTTCAACTCGTGAAACACACAAAGCAGTCAGCACACACAAAATATGATGAATCTCATGTTGGTGTCCCATATGTTTCCTTGTTTGCTAATAACTTGTGGTTTTGGCATGAATTTCACAGAATGCAGGGCCTCCAACAAATTTCCCCGAAAACCTACAAAGATCGAGGCCTAGTTCTACTTCATCACTTGGGCTCAGAAGTCCCTCTTCACCCGGGCTTAATCGTTCACGTGCTTGGGGGTCACTAAAGGCCAACTCGTCACAAAATCGTCATGTTAGTTCAGCCACAGTGCGACCCTCTGACCTTACCCGGAATCATAGTCAAACTTCCTATGCGGACTTAAGTTCCCCTGTAAGAGAGTCGGTCAAGTCTCCGACCAGCCTAAAATCGCAAAACCATCAGGTAAGGTTCATCACTCGAGTATATGGGTATCTCCATATGAGAAAACATGTACGAATATAACCATTCCTTAATCATATACTCGTGTTATCATGCACATTTTTTATTTTGGCTGAGACTGGTGTTTTGTTCATATTTCTAACCTTGTTTGGTATGGTTTACAGTTTTATTTTGCTCATGTTTGGTCTGTGTACTAGTAGTGTGATATAACTGCTTCGCTTAACTGAAACATAATGATGAAGTTAGCTTTATAGCTAGTCTGTAGCTTGTACATAACATTTGACACATTTTCAATATTGCTGATACCATTTTCTCATTAGGAGGAAAAAGTTGATGATATTAATGAAGAATCCACTGTGCTCAAATCGAACGAGCCATCTTATTTTAGCATGGACCGTAAACAACCTACTGCAGAAGCAAAGGGGTAAAGGCGTTCTATTATGTGCTATACACTATTCAATGTAAATTAAATTTGAAACTATAATTGTATGTTTAAAAATGTACAGGGAAAATCCTGAAGCAAGACCACGTCGGTACACTGACGATTCCAACAGCTCTCTGGAGTCAAGTACTAGCTCTCACAGTACTGCGGAAGGTAGTGATGGCAAACAAGCAAGGTTTATTCATATATATATATTTTTTTCCAGTTGTTCCTGTAGCTGAATTTACTCCCATGTCTTGATGACTGAAAATTCCTCCTTTGGAGAGTTGTGCTTCTACATCTACAGTTTCGATACATTTATTGTTGGTTAGCTGTTAGGGAATGTAACAATTATCAGTATCATTTAATTCCGTTGTTAAATCTCCGTTCACTAATGTAACTTGCTGTGAATTCATTGAAACTATCAACAATGTATAAATGTACCATGTAACAGTACCATACTTTCCTGATTTCTATTTTCCTAAATGATTTAATGATTTGTTCAGGAAAAAACACTTGAAAGAATACCAGATGGTTTCTGACGTTCCCAAAGCCAAGCGCTTTGCGGACAAGCATGTGAAAAAGGTATGTTGGTTGTAATTCCCACTCTTGATGTTACTTTCTGATAAGCAAGCAAGCATCTTGCCAATAGCATGCTAATCTTCTGTTCTGAAATCAAAGTATGACCTTTGTACATAAGTCTTGATCTGATCTTTTTTATTTAATTGGCTTCGGAATGTAGCGCTTGATATTGCATTGCATACATTTACATAGGAGTTTGTTGACTTCGATTAGAATTTACTCAATGTGTTGACCTGTGTTAGTAAATAGCTGTACCACCAAGTAGCAGTTTGTTGAATATTTCAATAGCTGTTATGTCTGATATAGTTGGCAATTATCTTGATAACTATAGGTGGTACTTCGGGACCTACAGTTACATATAAAATTCACTTCCATTCTTCCAAATTTATCATTAACTTATAGGTTAATGAGGGCTAGTGTTATTATATGCTTGAATTGAGAATTTTCAATTTAGTATTCTGTGTATGTTCCATATAGAAGGGTCTCAATTCGGCTTACGACTAATGATGTGGTCTGTAGGTAGCCATAAGCTAGAATCATTTGACTTCTTCCTCTGAGGTAGTTGAACCACAATTCAAAAATACTGTCAATAATTTGTAGTTGGATAATTTAAAATTGCCGTTTTATATATACTGTAATTTTTCCAGTATAATACGCATTTTTGCCTTGGATATTTTTCAAAAGTCGGGGTACGTATTATACATGTGTGTGCCGGCATAGCGCGAGTTGCTCAAGACCAGTAAAATGACTTAATAGAGCCACAAAACATAACAGTAAACAGCGTATGGTATAGCCTTTAAATGAGGCGTTAATCATTTAATATGTGCCTTTGATCATACTCGCTGGAGTTCCGACTTGAAATCAGGGTGCGTATAATACATAAGTAAATAGAGCTTGAGCGTCATAGTTGGGATCCGCACTTTATTCGGAAATATTGGTAATTAACCTTTAAAAATAGGCTTCCTCGACATGTAGCTCATATATTAGGAAATGTATGTAATATTCAAAGGTGGTTGTGGTGTCCCAACAAAATATTCAAAGGTGGTTGTGGAGTCCCAACAGCAATACATCTGAATTTTTCATGGTATTCACACTGATTTTGTTTTCCACTGAGACTTGAACAGTGGCTCACTAGTAACTACACTCCCTTGTTTGTCAGTCAATGTAAATTGTAGAAATATGTCGCTTGCAATAAGGCAGTATTATATAGCACCTAGCTTTGTAAGGCTATGCATACCTATATCACTGAGGAATACTAAAATTACAGGCAATGGTTCTAAATTACAACTCAAACAAACATATCGACAACACATCTGCCTAGGAATATCTATAATTGAAAACATAGTAATAAAAACCTTAAAAGAATAGCTCAAAATTTAAAAGGATAACTTCATGCTTGTTAATACATTCTGCATTTTCTCTGTATATGCAATTATACTTGCCTGTTACCCTTCTGAATCGCTATGAAATTGTCTGCTTATCTTATGCAGCTATTGGAATTGTATACTATTGGTATTAATGTTAATAATACTTGATTTGATCGTTTCTAATCACTAAGATTTTTCTTTTTCCCATAACACCTCTTACACTAATACACTAACAATCGCATACCTGATGCACATATTCTGCCTCATGGTATTTATCTTCCATCTGGAACACTGATCGTACCTTGAATTTGCCTGTCTTGATTCTGTGTTTCAATCTCTACTAAAGAATGAGATTAATTCGAAAGTTCATGACCCCACGATAAGTCAGTCCAAGCATAAAAGCCAACAAATGATCATGCCATTGCCACTAACAAATCGAAGTTTCTCTTTTCGCCACCACTTCACCCCACCTGCTATTCAACTTCCGACACCCGTTCCTCTTGGGTCCCTTTCACGCTCCCCTCCTCCGACCTACTTGCATGCAACTGTCTCTTCCTCCCTTTACTTCCAGGAGAGGAAGTTACGGGCGCAGAGTCCTGGCCGGGAGGAGGTCAACAGACTTTTCGGTCGCGAGCGTCGTCGCTCCAGGGTCATAGAAGAATTTTTGGATGTGAAGGTTATAATTAATGACAGCTTCATTACCTGTAGAAGAAATTGAAGTAGTGAAATTGTGCTAGATTGCTGTAGTAGTCTTGCAAAAGTTTCTGTAGAAAATGTGCTGTTTTTATTATTTTGTTTTTATTGTTATGCTGACCGATGTTTCTGAATGCTTGAGGGTCTCTGAACTTTTTAGATACCGTTTGAATAAATATTTTTAATTTCCAATATACTAGGCATGTACGGCATATAAAAAATAAATATATATCCGTAAACAATATTCATCCCAAAGTTTGGAGACCTAAACGTTAGACCGTTACAATAAATACATTGTTTTTTACTTTACGGCAGAGTGATCAAAGCAATAAGGAAAACAACGACCCAGGTCTGTCGGATGGAGCATCAAGTCCAAGATCTTTGCCTAGCGCAGGTTCAGAAATACCAGCTCCCACCGAAGCGACTGCCGTTGTTTCGCCTACTCCACGGGACGACGACAAGTCGATGAGAGGCCGTAGTATTTCACGGAGATCGACTATCATGAAACAGGTACCGGAAACGGTGTAAAGTTGTTTAAGTAATGTCAGGAAATCCTTGGTAACCTGATCCTTGAAGTTAAAAAACGTTAACTTGAAAATCAAAGTGTGCTGAACCGAAGATCAGAATTGAGTCTTTTCCTTAAAGCTAAGATATGTCAAGAAGTTTATGCACCAGCTAAATCCTTTATGGTATATGCTCGCAGACAAGTCATTATACCTGGAAATATGACACGTATCATAATACTTGTCTACTAATTATGTTACCTGGGGTATATGTTGTACCAACTTATTAAATTTAAATTGTTCAGTACCTTTTTTTGAACAAGATTTATTAACTTGATAAAATACAGATATTTTAAATGCAATGAGCGACCGACCGTTTACCATGTTCGATGTCATAATACAGTAGTGTCAATTTCGTTCGACGCAAGAGACAATGTAAAATGACGCTATTATCGTTAACCGCCAAACAAACGAACTGGCTCTTTTATTTATATGGAGATTTATTTTTACTGGGTCCCAGCTTCTTAAGAGTTCCAGATAAGAGGGATTTTACTTTATTTTGATTTTTTTTTTCATTTTTCTGCAGGGTACTCAAACACCAGATACAGCACCATCTAATTTGATGCTGAGAAGAGCGAAATCACTGGACCGCAAAGCGTACGAATCCATCACTATCTCGGTAAGTTTTGAATTAACCAATGACAGCACTCGGTAGGTTATCATAGCAACAGACTGTGTACTGACTAACTCTTAGCAATTTTCACCCTTGAACACGATCGCCTGTTTTTCCTGTGGAGATCAAACGCTGTTAGTTCTGTAACATTGTACAAGTTGTTGGCTTGTTATTTTTAGCAGGAAACAAGAATGACATTACTATGATTACTGGTATTGACTGGAGTGTTGTAAAACAAATAGTTCGCTAGCACTTGTAGATGTGAAGTTACTACTTAATTGAGGAAATCGATACATGCAAATTATAGATAGGATGCCGGAAATTTGATACAAACTTTCACAAGATAAGGAAGACATACTTCATTATTTGCCCCCCCCCCCTTTGATAAAAACGTCGGTTATTGTTAACTGTTACTGAAATACATAAACACAATACATACACACAAATACCTTTCCTGCAACAGGTACACCAAATCCATACTTTGTTAAATCCAATTCCCCAATTGTATCGAACAGTTTAACAATAGTTCAAAGTATTTCCAATATTGCTAAAGTTCTCTTTCGTTTCCGGGATTGAAGTGGCTCTTGGCGATAACCTTAAGATATAATGGGAACATGTGCAGTGACTTATAATAATCTTTTCTATGTTTGTGTTATTGTAAGTGATTTCCTGCTTACCCTTCTTGTTTGTTCTGCCAGACTGTTGAAATAAATGCTTATCTTAGAGTCTTGTGTGAGTGAACATAGCAACAGTTCTATAATCATCTTATCTCACAGCACTATGGTACTCGACATGAGAAGTTGATCATTGTTTTTGTTCTGTTTCACGTCTCTCAGTAGTTGAAACTAGAATCGTATTTTCACGAGGTGAAGTTCTTTGGAGTGCCCTCTCATATAAAACAATTGCTAAAGTAATAGTGTGAAAAATCCATTTGTCAAGTTTTTTTATTTGTTAGTATAGAAGCGGTCTCTTTGACTAGATTAGACTACACCTTTGAGTGGTTTTCTTGAAAACAGTCCTAGTTCCACCATAATGCTCTCAAAATTCTGTTTTAAGATACTAACGCAATATCTAACAATTTGCAATTCAAAATTTGCCCTCCATAATATTTCTGTGAGTTATTGTAAAGTCATCAAATAAATTGCTATTTTAATCCGGATATAAACCTTGTAACTGTAATTGCTCAACAGAAACTTTCAATAAAATTTGTTATTGAAGGTATTATAAATAAAATTTGCAATCAGGATTATAACGTCATCAATTGCATGTTGTGCATTGCCTTTGTTGTGCATTTCTCAAAAAGCTAATGATTTTGTTTGCTTGTAAGTAAGATAATTACTGCAGCCTCATTAGGCATGGGTTTTTGCAAAGATATTCTTCAGTAATTAGATTAATTCTTTCGAGTCTTAACATTCCAATGTATGGAGCCAGTGTATTTTTTAGAAATCCTTTTCTAACAACCAAGCCTATTCTACTTGTTTCAATTAGATTTGAGTGGTAAAATCCTCTTTCCTTTGTGAGATGACAGCTCGGAGACGATATGAGTTGGTCCAGTTAAACACAAAAGCATTAAAACAAAGCTAATAAGCTACACGCGTCGCTGTAATACAAAGTTTTTAAATAGGAAATGTTATGATATTTGATCTTCCCATTCACATATGGTCTGTTCCTTGACGCTATTGTTTCATCCCGACACCTGGGATTTGCCACGTTGATCTATTGAGCCAGTCTTGTATGAAACTGTTTTGTCATCTTCAGCAATCGAGTTTCTAATTTAAAAATTGCTCTTTGTTTTTAATTGCTATTTCATTTCTTGATGATGATGGTGATAGGCTTAGTATTGGCAGTATTCTTTGCGAATACAACCCTGTTTTGATTTTTCTAACTTTAAATTATTTTTGAATAGAAACCACAGCTAAAATGCATGTGAACTTATTAACACCAAACATATGATATATCGCCACATTATTATTTATATCTTGCTTTTATTACTGAACTTGGACATTAATCAGTGTTTCACCCTTTTTTGGTTACAGCCCGACCTGCTCAACCTGAAAAAGGGTTGGCTTAACAAGTGCGGAGAAGGGGAGGTCTGGACGAAGCACTGGTTTGTGTTGGCCGATCAGACCTTGAAGTATTTTGTGGACGCCATGGCTGAAGAGGTTTGTAGAAACTTGTCTTTATATAACCGAAAATGCCCATTTGTCCAAATGCATTCAGTACGCTGTTTTCATTCATAGTCAACGGATCCAGATGGAGAAATTAACCTCAAGGATTGCCAAAACGTGACTGAGAAGGAAGTTCAAAAGAATTATGGATTCTGTATCACTGTGAGTCCATGCGAATATTATGTATTTCGAGATATTCTTCATAATTTTATACAAGATGTTTACTGTAGCTATGAAGTGTTCATCTATCACTTGATAGCCTAGATTTCATAAGCACAGCGTATTCAACTTGATGATGTTGTTGACACTGTTAATTCTCATAATGTCACTGATATATTTTATCAATTCATCAGCTAAAAACTGTAGTATGCACGAGCATAGCTCCTAATTACTGAATGTAGACAACGTCTCAGCAAATTTGCTGTAGCATATGAGGTAAATTAAACTTGATAGGTTGTTTTCAATGCTTTCAATGTTTTAGAATTAGTAAGGATACACTAGCAGTTCTCAAGACCTTCGAAGCTGTACATGAATATGTGCATTGGTATTGCTTAGTTATGAGGCCAAGGCATCATGGATGTAATGTGTACAGTAAATATGAAACCTAATTTTCGTAGAATATCTATTTTACCCTTAAATAGGTTTTAATTTGCATTTAAATATACACTTCCATGAAGTATGCAGAAGTTCTCGATTTAGCCTAGGAATCGATCCCGTAAAACATCACCGGTGGTTGAATATATTGATGGAGTTTTTTCGAAACAGATTACAGAATATTTAGTATAACAAAAANATGGTCATGCTCTTTACTTCTACAGTACACGATGTTCACCATATTTATTACACTCACGTTTACAACAAATAGACTTTTATATTAAATTCGGCGCAATAAATATACATTAAATATTATGGGACGAGCACTTTCTCAGACCAAATTAAATTTGTGTCTGGATGCTGTTCATTGTTTACATTGTCTTAATCAGTAATCCTAAAGTACTGATAGTGTGTATGTATAATTCATTCGTGTTGCTAGGATCTGTATTTCATAAATGATCAATTTCACAGATTTAATGTTGGGTATAGGAATTTACAGGGCTATTTATAGAATTTGGCTAGCTTATGTTCAGCTGTGTTCATGAATCTTGATTGACTATTTAGTTTTGGGTTTCTGTGGTCTTTTTGTGTTGATTGACTGTTTCATATCATTACCAGACCACAACAGCAACCTACCTTTTAGCAGCATTGACCAACGGTATAAGACGAAACTGGATTAATGCCATCCTGAAATCAGCCAAACCGCCTGTCAACAATCAGCCTGATCTGACAAACACAGGCGATAAGATCCCTGATAAACTTTTAATGAAGTCTGAGGAGGTACGTTGAGTGTTATGGTGTGTATGTAATGATCACAGTTTGACATTTTTTATAGACCAGAATTTTGATAATTGTATTTTTGAATTGTAACATGCTTATGAAAAGCTTCAGGGTCAAAGCCGTTCGTAAGGTCTTGTATTATTGCCTGATCATTTATAATTACCCAAAATCCACACGCTTTGGAATGTATAACTTTTTACCCAATAGTTTATGGGCAATTTAATTGTGTAGTATATTCAAAGGATTTTTTAGGCTAAATTTGTTTCATTAGTCCTTGCCAAAGCGAGGATGAAATAGCAGTGAGTTGCTAAGATTTGAAATACGATGTCTTTTCCATTTCATTAGATAATTGAAATCAAGCCGCTTGACAGAGAAGAGGAACAGTTAATTGAGAGATCCCTGAGAAGGAGGGCGAGAATTCGAGACAGAAGAAAGCAGGGGCGAGCTCGCACATATGACTTCTCAGAGTTCAGGTTTGTATTTGATTTCATGTAATTATTTCTCATTGTTCAGTTATCCTACTGATAAATCGAGAAATGGAGTTGATGACCGAACATAGCGAATGTGATAATCCCTGAAGGATCTGCTCCGCAGTGCATCAGTGTAGTATAACAACAATAATGTTTTTCCTGGGCCACTCATTTACTGATTATTTTGGTTAGTAAACCTTTTTATATTGCCTGTCTCCCAAAATTTAGCACTTAGAATGCCAGAACTAGACTTACTACTGACTGAAGGGTAACATATTTCTGCGAGTAGACAGTAATGGTAAAATTAAATGGATATTTCCATAACTCCGGATGTCCAGCAGAGTAAAAACGTAGCAAATAACACACCTTTTTATTAACACACCAAGTTGCCATTACTTTCAGACCTCTCGTTTCACGGTTGAAAGAGAATGAAGGTTCTCCAGATACGATTCCGCTACCGTCCGATCAGGATCTCGAGAGCTTGAGGAAAAGAAATACTTCAGGGAGTGCAAGAAGAGTGAGTTGATCTTATTCTTATATCTACATAACCTTTATCTTTGCTAATTTTTCTATCAACATCGTTCAAGGCATATCATTACCTCATTACAGAAGTAATCTTGTAAATCATTGGGAACCTATAATAATGTGCCATTTCTCTTGAATTCTCTCCTTCCGGTAATAAACTTTTTATTTCATTTTATTTTTCTCAGTCAAGGTATAAGTCAATGGAAGCCAACGATTTGCTTGCATCTCATGAAACGAAAGAGAGTTCTGCGTATGCTGATGTGGTTGATGTAAGAGACAATTTTATATGTCTATATTATATGACTGGTTTGGAAATATTTAGCATTACAATTGAAATGAGATAATTATTTTAGTTATTTCCATATTGAAATGAAAAATAAATACCCTATTTTAGCCTAATTTGTATGTGTTAACCAACCGCTTATAGTATATAAAACTTGGATCTTTATTATAAGTTGTGGTACAAGACTATGATAGAATTAGTACACTGCTGTATGGATGCTGGCTTGCTGGTAGTGTCACAGCTTTATTTTTGTCTCTGCTACAACCTCATGCTTGGCATATTAGTCACCCCCTAGTTTTTGGGTGATCCTTATGCTTTAAGACATATATGCCAGAACAACCTTTGCACAAGAGACCAACCCTAGTAGTATCACGATTACTGTAAAAATCCTTGCAATCAATATCATTTGAGCACTTAGTAGGGTTTAATTCGAAAATAATATCGTATTTCTAGGGGATTTACAATGGTGAAGTGAATGAAAACCATTGGAAAAAGGTGGAAAAACTGCGCATTCCCCTCGATCATCCTAAGAGCACTGCTATGAATTCGGACTTGGCAAATTCAGCCGAAGAATCTTCTGCTATTGTTAAAACTTTGCAGGCTGAGGTTTGGAAATCTTCATTGATGGATTTATCTAACGAATAGAAGGAAAGATTGTATGTATATAGGGATGTCGCATGTCGTTTTTACATTACATTTATTTGTTAGAACTCCTATTAAATAGCCGAGTTCTATTGTAATTCTCTCGCACGAGAGCAAGACAGTTAGAGTAAATTTCAATAAGGAATTTTCCATCTATCGGTGTAAACGTCTACTTCGGTTGATAATTCATGCTAAATTTTATGTTTCTTTCTCTATTTTCTGCAGGTGGATTCTCTCAAGGAACAAATGGAGAAAAACAATGCAGACAGAATAAAACTTTATGGGAATTTTGATAGCTACACTGTAAGCATCACAATTTTACTATATATTTTTTTATATGTGTTTGGACAGCGTGAATGAGCTGTTGACTTTCTGTATGTTCAGGATGATGTTCCGGAAGACACAAATTCTGATGATCCAGCAGTTTTAAACAAACAGTTGGACGCACAGAGGTTGCAGTTTGATAATATGAAAGAGGTGATGTTTTAATTCAATGCTTTGGAAAACTATGAGATGTGATTCTTCTATGCCTGTTTCTGCCTGCTTACGCAGTACACCCACACCTCGTTTTCTCGTAGAGTTAAATGTGAGGGGGAGTTAAGCGAAAGTTATTAACTATGTACTGGTATTTCAGCAGTTGAATTCAGCCACTGAAAAATCAAGGGAGAAGGAAAAAGAGTTGCGAGAATTCAACATGCAGCTCGATATATCATATTCGGCAGTTCAGCGTGCTGAATCTCAACTTTCAAAATCCCAGAACGCCGTTGCCATGGAAAAGAAAAGAAGAGAAGAAGCCGAGAAAGAGTTTGAAAGGTACTGTTAAATGAATTTCAATGCAATGGTTTTCTTTATCTGTGGTAATGTGTTTGTGTTCGTTTCCTGTTAGTATGTAGATGGAGACTTAACATGAACCAGGACTCCATTAAAACAAATGAAGATAAATATTAAAAGTTGAGATTTCACTTCAACTGACTGTTTATGATCAAATTTTGGACAATGTAGTCCACACAAATGATTATCTGGAAACATTCAATGTAGTAAATGTATAAATAAGCTCCTGATAAACAGATAATTTACTGCTAACCATTAGCTGGGATGACAGTATAATTGCTCTGTTCTCATCTTAATGACAACGATGAATCAATTTTATTTGTAGGAGAGCTAAGACACAAGCTCAACAAATTGAAGAGAGTGAAGTCCGCGTAAAAGAACTCGAAACGCAGTTGTTGGAGGCTCAAAGAAAACTCCGAGAAAAGGACAGAGAAGTGAGCTTGCAAAAGGATCATCAGAAAGAGGTATTTCCTGAACCCGAATTTCGGAAAAAAATTTTATTTAGTCCAGAAGTGAATTCTCAAACTCTTTCTAACCAGGTGAAGAATCTTCAGGAACATATTAAAATGTTGGAGAAACAAACAGAGGAACAGGAACATGAAATGGAACATTTGCAAGAAGCATACGAGTCTCGGTGTCAAAGTCAAAAGCAACTAGAGGATAGTTTGAGCAGTGCAAGGGATATGATTGAAAGGTATGGCAGTTTGATTTACGATATCTCATGCTTGGTATATTCGTGAATATGAAAGGGTGCTATCTTCCATTCTTTATATCTTTAAGGAGAGTTTAAACTTCTAAGTACTTTGACCAAATTATCTGATATTTAGTGCATTGATACATATCCCTTCCGGTTATGTTTCAATGCTGTTCCTGTGGAATAAACTGTACAGCAGAAGACATATGTATTTGACCTTTTCTTTCTTCTCGGGGTGGAAATTTGAACTGAATTTTGCTATAGAGACTGCGTGTCCTAATAAGTTTTGGGCAACACAAAAGCACGGACAAGGCTCACTAAGTAAAAAGACGTGGGCTTTCATTTTCTGACCTTATGGCAATGCTGGGTGGTACCAAGTTAGTATATATTAACGATGGAAATATATTAAATTCATCAATCCTAAATATTTATAATACAGCAACATAAATAAGTCTCGCACTCTCTTCTTGCTTCTGGGGTTGATAAAGCTATGATCATCCTTCCAGTGATTCATACGAAATACCATCTGTCTCAGAAAATCCGTTCATCTCAACATTGATATGTTTTAACCATCATATTATGTGATGCATTCTGCAACATACACATGTGCATACCTTAACATCCGAACCAAGATATTAGTCAAGTTCATTCTTCACATGAGTAAACTGTCACCAAAAGTATTTGACTTCATTTTGAAATCAAGAACTAAAGCACTACTAACTAAATGGTCACTCACCAACAATTAGTATGTTATGCTTATTCTTTTAATGGTCTCTTTTAGTTATGAGGAGCAGCTTCACAACCTCATGGGGAAGACAAGTCTTGCAGAAAAAGATGATAAAGAAAAGTAAGTGCTTTGTTTCATCGGTATTTTATTGTTTTTCACCTTGCATTCTAATTCATTGCTGGACGTTTATTTCGAAACAGAACATTACTGCGACTAGAAGTTGAAAGGTTTAAATCTGAGTTAGGAACGATTAAACGAAGCGAGGAAAGTTTTAAAATTCAGTGCGCGAAGTATGAAGCACAAATTCAAATCAACAATGATTGCAATGAAACCTTACAGGTTGGTAATGTTCATTCATGAGATAACAATGAAAATATTCTAAATGATCTTCTAACAATTTTTCATTGTGATATGAACGTGATCCTAACAAATTCTGTCATTTAAAAAGCATTATCTTTCATAGGAAGAGCTCCAGAAAGCGACCAGAAAGGTTTCAGAGTTACAGAAAGCTTTGGAACAGAAAGAGAAGGAGGTAAAGAGTGAAAAACAGCAATCTGAAACTTTGAAAACCACTATTGATCAGGTAGCTTTTCGCTGTTATGAGAGCTTTGTGATAAAGAAGATTGATTGAATTCTTCTGTATTACCGTATGGAATTTAGCCTTAGAAATTCAATTATCTGTTATATGCGTAGAAACCAAGGGGATAGGCTAGGTCGGCCTATTTTGCCTAGACTGTAAAATTGACTAAAATAATACTAAAACAAGTATAAACTTGTTCCTAAAAGCTTTATCTCATGCCGTTTCCGACTGCCTATATCTTCATAATCTTCTTGGCAAACAAAAATGATCGAAACCTTCCCCTGTTACACAAGTGCAGTGACATGCAATAGAGAGCTGTACATTGCGCAAGCATGCTCTGTCGTGAATTTTAGGGGTGGAGCATACTGGCGCTTACTATTATTTTTTGAAGTTAATTTTCTGACTTAGCTCTGAGGATGTATGAATTCAAAGTTTATATTGTTCAACTGTAGAAAGTTTAGTTATATTTTTACTATCACAGGCTCACAAACAACTACAAAATCAAAGCAATAATGACCACAAGGATGGGTTAACAATAGGGAAACTGCAAGAGGATTTTAGAATAATTTCACTGGAGAATAAACAATCAAAACTTGAGGTATATTTTCAAAATAGCAATATTTCTATTGGTTACTGATCTCATATATCCTCAGTAATTTTTAATTTAACCGACTTTATTACATTTTTTTATTGAGATGAATGTGCAGTTATTTAAGATTTTAATTAAAGTTTATTATAAACGGCAAGATCTGTTCAGATTATAAGTTCATTCTACATCTATTTCTCAAATATGATTTATAACACTGCATTTTCTACATTACTCATTTCCCAATCATGATGAGAAAAACCTGATGTACATGTCTGATTTTTATATTTATTTGATTAACAGCTTGCTCAACACCAAGCAAATAAAGGCGAAGAGATGAACAGACTGACAGCCAAGATTCGTGACTTGACGGTAAAACTGTCCCTCGCAGATAAACAGCTTTCTGAAATAAATAACTCCAGGAGCCAAAACAGCACCGGTAGCTTCAAGGTAGGTGTATCACCCTTGGCTTTCAACTGATCAAAGTGTTCAGCATTTGATCATATTTTGTGTTTCGGTTCAGGCTAAAGTTACGGAACTGGAAGCCGAAATGGAAGACACGGGACAGATGCTTGCGGCCCGACTAACAGCTCTGGAACCCCAACGGAAGAAGGACAACGAAGATTCAGATGAAGCTGGCTCCTCATCATCCTCTTCTTCGCTGAATGAAATCAGGAGAGCTAGTAAAAAAGGGGAAGAGAAACTTAAATCCCAGGTTTGTGTTCGCTTGTTACTTTAAATTTTAGGTCTACAGACTTTCGCTTCAGTAGTTTAAGAATATCCCTGAATGTGGATTTAAGGATTTAAATTGTGTCCTATACTAATTCTTATGATGTTAATTCCATTAAAACAGACATTTAATACCCAGTTACTGTTGGTACTGTATGGATGTGCTATCATGTCATGTAGGTGTATGTGGTGTACAAGTGTACTGAAATTTGCTTTCACCAGTTCAATAATTCTAGGAACATGTTATGAAATAGTAGGAAAGAACAGCTTACATTTAGCTTCAATTTTTTAGTAGTTAAGAACCACCCTGCCTTATGTATTTAACCTTTTATTGCTATTGAAAGTTTATTGATTTAATTGCTGATTGACTTTTTTATACCTTGTGATAGCTGCTGAAAACTGAAGCTGAGCTCCAGGTGATGACTCATGCTCTCCAGGAAGTGAGAGATGGATCAAACCCCACAGTGATAATTGAATACAAAAGATCTTTGGAGGAGATGAAAAGAAAACTCGCAGAATACGAGAAAAAATGCTTGACGGTCCGCGACTGCCTTGGGGAATTGCTGTCGAAAGTGGTCGAAGTTCAAAACAAGGGAAAACAGGAAAAAGCCAAATTGATACTGCCATTTTTAGAGTCCGTTCTTGTCGATACTTTACAGCTGCTTGAAGGTAACATGGAGACTTCGCCTCGTTCCCCCGTTCCGAAAAAAGAAGAGAAGAAAAAAGCAGAATCGAAATCGAACGAGTTAGAGAAATCAACTGTGGCACGGTTGAGGAACCTGACTGAAAAGTTAAAGATCGCTGGCTCCCGACTGAGTCCCCTATCTTCTCCCGTGCTTTCCAGATCTCAGTCCCCTCTCACAACTCCTCAAACACCACCAGAGGCGAGGCATGTTTCTGAAAATTCTACTAACAATAAAACTCAACCGAGGCCTACCGACCTCCGTTTGGAATCTTCAGAAAAGCAGTTGACGAAAGAGCAAAGAAATAGACTCTTCGCCGAAAGAATCAGCGTCCAGGCGTTGATAATCGCCGAGATGGCTTCATCGTTGGAGAAATATCAATCATACGAACCATCTTCACCGGCATTCGCAAGAGTCTCCGAAGAGCTTCAGGAGCTGTCCTCTTGCGAACTTAAATCTAACAGTAAGAGCAATCTCCTTCAACATTCCGACACCCTTGCCGAAAAACTTATTCTCGAAAGTCGTCTCGTGAGAGAAATATCTATACTTAGGGAAGTGTATTCAAACTCGAGTCAAGTGCCGAGATGCAGGAGCAAGTCAGAAGCCTCGCGCCGCACTCCGCAGAAGTCTATTGCCGGAAAATCGAGCAGTTTGCAAGAAATGGGCGATTCCTCAATAACTCATGCTAATATTTCTTATATTCTTCAAGTAAGTCATCGCCCACTCGATTTTTTTCATTGCGAACTGGAAGATTGCTTTCATTTTATCATAATGGAAACAGTTTTGAAATTAGCTTGTCTGGTTCTATGTTAGATTGTCCAGTATTCCTTAATGAAGAATCCTGTAGTTTTTAACATTTGTGAAAGTCACCCTGAGAAAATAGTTTTTGAAAATTAAGCCTATTCTGATAAGATATTTTCAGCTTCGCGTTACAAATCCAAACCAATATTTGCAGGTTTACAACGACCGTATTGTTCGTTTGTCTCGGGATATGAAAGAAGCGAGGCACAGGGCTGACTCCTACCAACGCAAACTCAGAGATCTGGTACAGGCATGCAAAACACAAGACGTCGAACAGGTTTCAAAATTGGCGGTCGAGGTCGATACTGGCGTACCAGTTGCCTTACCTTTTGAGGATTTGCCCCCATGGAAACAACAGGTAAATATAGATCTTTTATTTATACCATCGAATAATATATAATATGGCCCTATGGACATTCTTTAATTTGTGAAGCTGATATATTGCAGAGAATTTCCCATATAAATTGAAGTTGAGCTTGTCAAACACATGTATCATCATCATGTCAACATCATGTATAGACTTGTTTTTATAGTTGGTAACACCTGCTAAAACCATTCCAAAACACAATATTCTGTAAACCTCTCCTGCTGGATCGTTGCATTGCGTATTTCATAAGCGTTAATATGAGTTACGTAACACTGTAGTAGAAGTACATCCTTTTTATTTTTGTTGTCAGGTTGATTATGGAACACTACATGGAGCACAAGCAAATTTTATGCAACTGGATCTTGCCAAAGAATCCAGTTTCTTCCATCAGCTCGCTTCTGACATCTCTTGCATGTCATCTAACGTTTACAATCTCGTTGAAACTGGAACAAGAATTATGGAATTGAATGAGTCTCTTTCCAAGTAGGTTCCGCTTCTAGAATTCCTTCAGTATTCATAATCTCATTGGGTCCTAATTTCAAGGTTATGTTCCTCATTCAGTTATCATACACATACCCACATATGTCTATGGAGATTCATGTATTGCTCATAAAAACCAACAGTTATTAGAAACTATAGCTTCAAGTATGAATTCCCATGTATATAAATGCTATAACTGAAGAGCTTATTCTCATTTCTACAGCTGTTTTACCTCTTGATTAATTTGAAAAAATAATTTTCGGAAGCATGTGACCTCCACAGACAACCACCAGTCAACTTTTATCCTCTGTTTAGATTTCTAAGTCCATCAGAAATCGGAGTGCACGCTTCAACATTAGCATATGAAGCTATATACCAAGCTCAGGTGACCTTCTTGTGTGAGAGGTGAGACTTTCTAGTTGGCTTTCCATATCCAGCATACCTAACAATCATGGACCACATGAATCAACTTTAACATTCTTTATTCAGAATCAGAAAAGATTATGAAGACGAACTAGCCAAGATCAGAGCAGCCAGCAAACAACAGACTACCCACTGCAAGCATCTTCAAGCGAAACTCGCAGAACTGGAAGAATGCGGCGCGGAGCGAATGCAGGAGGTCAAGAAAGAGCATAAGCAAAAGGTCGAACGTCTCACAGAGCAGCTGGCGCTGCTGGAGAAAGCGAGTGCTGGAATGTCATCAGAAATGGACAATAATCTTGCGAGGTTTGCACAAAAGCAGCAGCGAGAAATGGAGGCTTGCAATGCTAAGCACAAACAGGTAGGGTTTGAATTCAAGTGTTTGATTTGATGTTAAAGGTTCTGTTGCGCTGACACTTTGTCATTTTTACATGCCGATCATACATGTTTTTAGGAGAAAGATGCTCTGCAAAGGGAACTAAACAATGCAAGAATAAAACTCCAGCAAACAACTGAAAATTATGTTAAAGACATTGAGAATCTGAAGAAACAAATGCGGGAAGCTGAAGAAAGGCACAGGTATTTACAGTACTAGAAAAAGATCTATTTTGACTATCAAATTAAAACACATTGCCCTCCATGTGGATTGGAAATTCAATGCTCTGTTCGATAGGTAATGTAATGGATATTTCTTTTCAATATTTGTATTCTGTTGAATACAAAATTATGAAGTGTGTAGTAAATAGATATTACCCTTAGAATTAAAGCTTTTGTGGTCTATATTCTACATTTTCCGCGGTATTATTAGCTGATGGTATTATAATATAAGATAGTGGGATATGTTACCATAGAGAATCTTTGAACACTTAATGGTAATGATATATGTAAAAGATCATAGGTTTTTATGCAATCATTAATCACTTTACCAACAGTACACAAGTTGAAGAGCTCTCTAGCAAGCACAAGCAACAAATTGATGATGCAGATAAGGAAGCTGACAAAAAGATTAAGGATTTAGTGGAGGAAAGTGAAGTGAAAATAATATCTACCAAGGTATAGTGTAACGAAAAAATGTAATGGAATATAATGTTAACAAAGACTCCAGCTTGTTGTCTTGTTTTATAATCACTGCTGCTCGAATTGATCTGCAATTTCGCTCAACTGCACTATTACAGGAACGTTCAGAGAAGGAACTTAGAAATCTGAAGAAAAAGCATGCCGAAAAGGTGTTGGAAATGGAGAACAGAACTAAAATCGACTTGGAAAACCTAGAAAAGATGCATGAACAAGAGCTAGAATTGTTAAAAAATGGTGATTGTGTTGTGAATATTTTTTCTGTGAGAATCTATGAAAGAATCGTATATTAGAGTGCAAATTTTGTTTGTAGAAAATCAAATGTCGGTAAGGCAGGTAATCAAAGAATGGAAAGAGAAGATGGAGAAAGAGACGAAAAAATTCAACAAGATCTTGGAGAACGAGCGACGAGATAACGCAGAACAAATCAGGGAACTCCATGAAACCACTGTCACGCTGGACGAAATGAACAAAAAAGTAGACGAAGTTACACAGGTATGTGAGGGGAGACGAGGTTTAACGATCAGTGTAATGTCTTCGTTAGGAGTGATTGGCAGTCTATTAAAAAATCTGCATAGTTTTGCACCCAAACCAAACTCCAATTAGCCCAACTGTGGAGGCATGGTTGTTATGAGAAAAATTGACTCTGCCTCTCAAGAGGTGTAAAGCACCTTCGAAATTTCCAAAGTAGCTGAATACATTTTCATGTCGATTGTGGCACTGCAAAACAGTGAATAATTTCATGGAGCATGATATGTTCTTTTTTCTAATCAAAGGAAATGGAAGCCGGACAAAAAAGCATTTGGTCTTAGTTCCTCAGATAATACAATTAGAAGTGGACTTTTAATGCCCACACTTTTATATAGGGCATACTCTCTCTTTTCTGTACTATGTAGTGTTGTATGTCTTGTAAAAGCTTTCGTTTTTCCACAGGAATACGAGCAGATGCTTCTAGCTAGAGAAAGTCTCCATGAAGAACATCTAAAACAAGAGACGGAAGCTCTGACAATTAGCATTAGGGAACAGGTAGAGTACCATGTCAGCTAGTAAAAAACACTAAAAATTATATGAACCCGTGCTTTAAGCTATGGTATGTATTTTTTCAAGGTTGAGGAAGAATTTAAATCCAATACCATCCCGTTCGCTGATAATAGAGAAAATGAAAAACCAGCCGACAGCGTGTCGCTCGTATCGATATCTTCGGAAACGGAAAGCAAGGATGCTCTCAAATCTAGGATATTATCACTAGAGTCCCAGGTTCGTGTCTTGTTGGTCGGCCTAATTATCGATTTATCGACTAAAATTTGCTCAAAATATATATATATATATAAAGTTTTTCTGCATGAAAGGCAGTTGAGTGTAAAAAAAATTAAACATTCCGCTCAGACCTCAATTACACCTACATTGCTACGATACAGGTTTAGAATTCTGCTGAAAGAACTCTGGATAAAATATTTAATAACATTCTCATCTCAATAAATAAAATGAAGAAGGCAAAAATAAAAATGCCTAATCCCATATTTTTTGATGGGACACCAAGGTCCATTATCGGCTTACCTGGGCAAGTCCACTATAATTACAGACCTGACATTGTATCTTTTTTCTGACGTAACTCCTATCAGACTTACCTAGAAAATTTCATAGCCATGATTGTTATACTCCCTAGGCTTGGATGGTTTTTTAAATAAATATATTTTTATAAGTTACCTGTTCTATAAAATAAAGACAAATATAAAGAATTTGTCTATCCATATCAGAAGGCATCTCAATCAATATAACTATTCCTTTCTGTTGTTGTGAAGATTGATTCCATGGGCCAGCAGTCTTATCAAGCACAGCTGAATGAAATCAAAACACTCTGCGACAAGAGCTTTATGGAAATCGAGGAGTCGCATCAGAAGGAGGTAATGTTATTGTATGAACATTATGTTGAAGCAATGTCTTGACGTCTTAGTTTTCTTTAGTTGGAGGAGTTAACAAGACTGCATCGTCTTGAAATCGAACATATCGAGGAAGAGAAGGCAAGAGAGATGGAAGAAGATGTTGCGGCTATGAAAATAGCGATTGAGTCGATGAGGAAGGTATGAAATTAATTTATTTTCAGTTTTTAGATCTTGAGCTGAATAGCTTGAGAAATAGGTAGTAAAAAAATTATTATTTATTTCAGCATCACAGTGAAGAAATGGAACAACTAAAAGGCAAGTTGTTGTCTACCTCTTCTGGCGATGACAGCATGAAGGAAGAGGTTGAAGAGTTGAAAAAACAAGTAGAGGTACGTGTAAGGTCCTCACAACCAAATCAGTGAAGTTAGAGTTTCATGTTAATGTTTCACATAGATGAGCTGCGCTACTAAGTCTTAGGAATGAATGGAAGTTACATGATATCGAAACCTTTCCTTCTTTTTTGTTTGGCGAATTGCAAAGTTTTCTGAGTGTACTAAATATATGTAAACTTTTATTCCGTGGAATGTGGTATGATAAGATGGGATCCTACACTTCTGCGTGTATGTAGATGCAAAATACAGGTTTGATGATCATATTTGTATAGATTTTAGTCCATGTACGCTGTGGGAAAAGGACCTTTCTGGGATGGGTACCTACATTATTTCCTATTACTAAGTGTCGTCACCATTTTTCTACCGTTCAGGTTTCTGTTCATGTTGGTAGGACCCCACAACACCCTTCTTGAATCATAATATCCACAGTATCCCTCAAAAAATATACCCATTTTATTGTAATATCTACAAAACTACTTTTGGCAGACGCTCTCTGAGCAATACACAAAGAAATGTGTCCAACTCTCTAAGCTCGATAGCAAGTTGAAAGACAATGGCGAGATGTTGCAAGCTGTCCAAAACAGTAATAAACTCCTTCAAAAGCACAACAGGGAACTAGAAAAGAAATTGGAGGTTTGATATTGATCTCCTTACTTGCATGATTTTTACATCCTCTCTGCCTATACAGAGGTTTAGTGTTTCCTGATAGTTCGGGAGAAAACAACAAAGTCTTTGCTGACATAAAAATGTCCATGTGGGGCATTCTTTAACCTTATTTTGAAGGTCATATTCTAGGTCTAGTTGCTCGCTATATATTTTCATAACTATGCACGGAAAGTTAAGACATATATTGCCTCGACATATAATTAGTTCTTTCCTAGATTAGATATTATGTGAATTAGTTCTGAACATTCTCTTGAACTAGCAGGCATTAGAACTGTTATATATTCTTTAATCAGACTGATATATATTGGTATATTACAGGTCGAACTAGGCAAGATTAAAAATTGGTCAAACGAAGGAATGAAGAACAAGGAAGGGCATGAGAATGCTGGAGATGTCTACCAACTTCAGGTACGTTTATCTTGTTCTCAAGTTCTCATACCTCGTATATATATATATAATATTGATATGATCGTTTGAGTATCAATAATTCAGTGGAAGGCAAGTAATTAGGAAAATGGTTAACTTACAAGTAATTTATGATCTATTACCGTAAGTGACTAGCAGAGAATTCCGCTGCCTTTGAAGGACTTACTGTAAGTATCCTGTTAAAAATAGATAAGTGCAATAATTTTTAACCCTGCCGCTAAGAAGTGTTAGGGGCGGGCGGGCCCCGGTTCCAAGGAATCTTTTTCCGAAAAGTAACGCCGCCACGGCCTGTGCCAGAATATCACGAGTCAGTACACCAGATTTGGTTCAAACCATCCAACTAATGCACAGTTATTGAATATTTTATTTGAGTTATTTTATGAGACGACTGGACATCAGACTATTAATCGAGACACTTGAATATTTCTTGAGTTATTCGACATGAGATACTCGTTGGAAGAAAATAGATATATGGATATGTGGATACTTCTTGCATATTTACATTGTGATTAATCTCTGCTTTATTATCAGGTGAAGCTTCGTGTGAAAAAATCAGAGATTGCATTATTGAAACAGGAAATGAAAGGTCTTGAACAAGAACTGGAAAGCACAATCCAGGTATTATATTATTAAGAGTAGGAGTAAGTAATTGTCAGCCTATTAATTGCTGATGGGGATATTAAATGAGTTCTCAAAGTGTGCCTTAACTGATTCTTATATTGTTCATAGGACAAAAAGTATTCACAACAGAAACACAAAGAACTTTTTGAAGAACTAACGCTTCTAAAATCAAGGGAAACAAAATCACAGAAAGACGCATCCCGCATGAGAGAGAAGATCGCTTGGCTCGAACTTCCCGGAAGCGACAGAGAGGTTACGAGCGATGATGATGATCGTGATTCTGATGAAGAATCATCCCCTAGGAGCGCAGGCTATGGTAAGTATAGCTACGACTAATCAGGATTAAATTGGCAAGAATTGGTCGGAATGAATTCATAATAATTAAATAATTTATAAATCTTATACTGAATATTTACATTTATTATTGGCTCAATTTGCTTGGCTCCAGATCAACCAGACCCATAGATGTTAGCCAGTGTGATGGAATATTATATTTGCAGTTTTGTTGTACTAGCCCTGCTCTGTTGTTGCAAAAGTTTATGTTTATAAAATATGAATTCAATTAAAAATTCTTTAGATCTTCCCAAGTCAAAGAGTCAAGTTGGTTTTCCAAACTCTTCATCAAGTACTAGAGCACCCTCAGCTTCGGTTAAGAGACGCAGTTCAGATCGTGCGAGTAGATCAAAGGTATCCGATTGCAGAGTTTTCTATTTTTGTCGTGCCTTATAAAAATCTCTCGCAACCATATCATCCTATGGTTGGTTTTTTGTGGTAATAAAAAATATGTCCTAGTAGTTAAAATACATAAAAAAAACTAGGGTGTTTTATTTACCAAAAGTTGCATCTATATGGTTTATTTATATCTTACAATTTTAAACATAGTGACCATGAAAATACTTCTATTCACCTATATTTGCTTCCCCGCAGAGTCTAAAGGAAGGATCCAGTCACTGAAAAGGAAGTTCCTGACATCGAGTTCAATAATGCAAAAAAGAGGGAAGTGATATGCTTTGATTATCATGACTCAATCCGGGAATCTGCCGTAGAAATGTATTCAGTCTGGCTACATTAATTAGCTCGCCTTTGACACAACTACTAACTGCAAACCGTCTTAAGGGTGTACCTATAGACCTGATCAGAACTAAAATCAAAATAATCTGCAATCAAATTGATCTATGATTATGACTTACTGTTGATTCATATACTGCTGAATTAAACCCTGATCTACTAACATATAATTGGTGAACCAAACTTATTCCACCATCGCAAGTTGTGGCGCTATTACATATACCTATTTCTACATATTCAACTAGGTAGATAAATATCTAGACTTCTGACGATACTGACCAAGGACTTTCTGAAGTGTAACCTCCTTTTTTCTAACATTTATACAAAATTTCGAACCGACGTTCTTCCTGATAGCAATTGTGAAAATCATTTTACCTGTGGTGGCAAATACCTATTGTATTGATATTATTGAACAGCCGGTTACTGTAGTATTTTGTCACGCCAGCACAATTTCATACGAGTACAGTATACACTAGTCCCTAGTTATATGTCGGAGATATGCAAGGAAACTCTTTCTACCGGTTTCCCATTATATGCAAGAAAATTTTGCAGTTATGTGCGAGATGCTACGAGAGCGTTGTGGGATTGAGATCGTTCTGGAAGTTCAACTCCTGGGGCGGTCTATTAGTCTTGTGCTGTGTTTGATGACCCTTAACCTTATCCATGTAACCCTGCCCAACCACTCGTTCCCTGGAGCCTAGACACCTGCCACTCCGGGTGATTGCAGTTAATATTATGCTTCTCAACATACTCATTAGGTTGAATTCTAGCACTATAATATTTATATTGCCTTGTGGTAATGAATTTGGGTCTTTTGGTATGAAGTGGTGGCTAGAAGGTTGTTTTAGAACTCATCCTCATTTTGTCCATTGGAATAAGTCTTCCCACTATGCGAAGTTATCTCCGAGCGCATCTCCCGCATATAACGAAGGACTGGTGTATGTATATGCATGCATACACTTGTGTGTCCTCTCTGATATTATTAAAAATACTTCTGAGTGGATTCTTTCGCTGTATTGAGCTGCTCTCCGAACGTATCAGATATCAAATATTATTTCTTCTCCGTATTTGTTTTTGATGTTTTGTCCGCATTATTTTTGGCGCTAAGGCGTGCTGTTGTGATTCTATCATATCGTCGTCTTCTTTATGAAATATTTCTCTAGAACATTTATTTCTCTGCATTACTACTGGAGTACGTTTTCTAGCGCATATCTGCCTATTCTGGCGACCTTATTATGTTTCTTATGTCGAATAGTATTATTACATTATCATTCTTTCACGTTGTAGGCGCTAACGTTCTTCTTTATATTTTAATTAAGATGTCGTCAATCTTGTTATTTTTACTTCGTCAATTTCTCATTACAATCAGCTTGGTGCTCTACGATATTTCACTTCCCTCGTCGCTATTAAAGTAAATCACAATAGTACTAAGGCGTTCTCTGATACAGATATATATGTACCAATTAATAACATGGATTATATATATATATATTTATATATATAGCTCACATGACAGAATTTGGAATCTCTTGTGCTTGTTTGGTCGCTTATACTCTTTGTCCATTTCCTTTTTTTTAATAATGTTTTCCTATTATCAACTTACCGTTTAATTGTTTCATATTTCACCTCACAAGAGCTTTTAGTTTTAGCTTATGTTATAT
Organism: Halocynthia roretzi; assembly: GCA_013436055.1. Classification (NCBI taxonomy): domain Eukaryota; kingdom Metazoa; phylum Chordata; class Ascidiacea; order Stolidobranchia; family Pyuridae; genus Halocynthia; species Halocynthia roretzi. Next base: position 145,733 of record QRAM01000097.1, on the reverse strand, counting down.
GTTGCACAATAAAGATACCTGACGTGTACTAAAACATTGAAAACCTCTTACTTGACTATGACTTGACTTACTTGACCTTGACTTGACTAGCGCAGACAGGAATGTACCTATAGTAATATTGTCCATAGAAATGTTATATTAAATAGAAATTCATAAAAGAAATAATATTCTAAATTGCAGTCTAGAATTACCAAAGCCTAGTAAGCATACGTTTCATGAAGTTTCGCTAACGATATGCGAAAATCTTTCATGAAAACCATGCAACATCGAAAAGCATGAAAACCATTGTCACGTTTCACGAAAGAAAAGTTCCTCTTGAGGGCCCTAGCAGCTCGAACTCTCGTAAGTGGATCGTAATTACTGATATATTGTAGCTACATTGATTCACTCTTTATTCAAATAGTCAAGAGCGCCGGTTTTCAGATTTGTAAAATTTAGGTATATGTTGCAGAATTCCTATTTGAACATCGATGTCACCAATCCATGCAGAAAACCATTTGCAAAATTATTCGCTGACATCTTTCTGTGTATTTGAAGGCAAAGGTTTTCTTCCCTACAAAGATCAAAGGTAATTTGTCCTGTTGTGGCTTTATAGTATGTATAATATCTCAAGTATCTTTTTTCAGAATTTAAACTTGCGTATACCTATAAACAGTTAGCTAAGTCAGTGTTTTTCAACCAGTATTCACGCTAGTGTTCGATCGTCAGCTTTTCCGCAAGATATTCCTGGGACTGGTGCATTACCCCGTTAAGGTGTTTTTTGCTCAGCAAAATTTCGTTTGGTGTACCGGTGTATTTTTTTCAATACAAAAAGTGTTCCGTGACTCCAAAAAGGTCGAAAAACACTGATCTAAGTAACCGTGGTCCAACTACAGACGCGCAGGCGAAATATCGCTGAGTTTTCAGATTCAGTTACTGCCTAATCACTTGTAAATCTACAATTCCTGTGCAACGTTTGATTGAACAACAATTCTGTTTCATAGTTCTGTGCAATTTTGACGCCAGATTAGTCGAGGCAGTTCTGTACTGTATGCGTAATCAGTTTTTGTGAGATTTTTGATTGTTTTTAAAGGCTCACGCAAGTCTTCTTGCATAAGCTAGGTGCTATACAAAAACAATTCTTGTTATTAATGTCAGTACTGTCGATTTATACATGTGATGTTTATAGGATTGCTTAGTCTGTTTCACACACGCTTCGTGGTAGTTTGTCTTTCATCGCATCGGATTGTCGAAGGACAGTTTCGTTTTTTTCGTAATCTAATTCCTTCCAATCAGCGATTCTCCGCTGTTCGTCTTGTATGTCGACGCACTGATCTGCAAGATTGATAACGAGTTTTAATAAGCGTAAACGAATAAGTAATGTTTAGAAAAAACATCGTTACGTCGTATTGTTAGTGAAATGCAGTCTACTGTCTGGGTTGTGAATGAGCAGTGTCCATAAACTTCCATTAGGTAATGTTTAATAACTTATCTTCTAAAAAGTACATTGGGGAGGATTTTATTCGAGTTTAGTTTATTCAATTATTCAAACTTGACTTTCTCATGTAGTCATCCAAGTCTACACTGCTTTAAAGTCAAAAAAAGTAAAATAATGAACTGGAGAGTCCTGCTATTTTCATCAGTGATTCATCCTTACATTCAAGATCCAATTTCGAAACTTCCTTTCTATAATGAACTGTAGCATACTTGGGTTGCATTTCGTTAAGAAATTGACATTTCGTCGTATAAATAACTGGGATAAGACTCTTTTCTGTTGGCTGCTTATCTCATACAGAATTGAGGTTATTCAAAGTTTAGAACTTTATCATTATCCTGTATTTTTCTAGATTGCTTCATATGTGCTAAATACCGATGGAAACTAAACCAATTCTATTCGTTTTGTCGACAATGAAACTTGGCTTATTGTTGGTGGAAATAATAGGGTTACTGTGGTATTCAATAGTTAGTCAGAGAAATGCTTCTGAAGAATCATCATTCACTTTTGGGACTTACGTGGGTTCCAAAACCATAATGACGTGTTCGAATACTCCGAACTTCATGTGAGAAAGAAAAAAGCAGTAAAGCCGTCCATGAACTCATTGTTCATGAATTACTTATTCACCATCGATCAAATGGTGGCAGTGTATATTCTTCAATAGATCGTTATTTTCAAATGACGATTGACAGAAATCACCTTTATCCTCCGCGATCCTATCAATATTAAATTTGAAACCTAAACTTGGCGACCTCGGGCCACTTCTAGATGAGAAGTTCATCGATTCACTTTCGTTCGTGGACGTGAACACAATCTTGTTTACATGTTTTGATTGATTCTTTCCGTATGATGGGTAGTGTAAATCGTTAATCTTTAATTTACCGTGTGTTTTATTAGAAATCTATTGCTTGTAAGTAAATGAGATCGTGCTTGTACTCCGAAGTTTCTCGAAACACTCCTCACTACTGATAATTAATTTTTAATGAAGTATCAAATCTTAAGTGATTGCCTCTCCTTTCGCTGTATAAGTTTTGAATACAATTGAATTGAATTTTTTGAAACTTCCGCATAATTTAAACTGAAAGAAAATATTTTAGACCACTTATTATTGAACTACAATATTCTTTATATTGCTCTGTAAAGTGGAACGCCAAAAATACAAACTACGATGGTATGACTATCTAGTACCTGTGTAACAGCCGTACCAAGGTCAAAAGGGTTATTGATTACTCAGCTATTTCATGACATTTCTCCTTCTCCTGGTTAAAGTGGAACATTACCGTTTGCATTGCCTCCTTGAATTCCCAACATGGGTTCCTCTTCAACGAAATTCTTGTTATCATTATCCACGTTTTCATCCGCAATTACCACTCTTGTACTTTTTGTCGTGGCTGCAGAACAGGACATGACTGGCGAACGCGGGCTCAGCAAAGCTCCTATGTTTTGTATCACGTGTTGATTTTCCCCTGAATTGCTTTCGACATATGTGGAAGGGTTGTTGGTGATTATTTGCACGTCGGTGTTGTGTGTCCTTCTTCGTACAGAGCTGTGTGCGTATCTTATCGTACCACCGAAAGATCGAGCCATGCGATCGGAGACCGCCTTCATGCTTATCATAGCATCGGTTATGTACTGGCACGTGAAAGCTTTTTTGAAATCATTGCGAAATTTTTTCGAAACGAATGCGTAAATAAGCGGGTTTATACACGAGTTTGCATACGACATGCAGTGTGTTGCCAGACGGAGCACGAAGGTTGTTGTTGTGAAATTAAATTCTCCGAACTGAACCCACAGTGTTGTCAAGTGATGTGGGAACCAGCAAATTGTAAACACGATGACCTAAATACAGTACAAAAATAATATATACTTCGCGTGGAATTGAAGATGATATTTTTCATAGGAAACAATTGCTTGTTATACGAATAACTGCATAGGAGAACAAGTTGGTTGGAAGGAATAACTTGACTTGTCTCGAGTCTTCTGACTCTGAGTCAGCGGTTCTCAACCTTTTTAGGCCGCAGATGATTTATGTGCCAGCATAGGTTTTCGCGGACTGAAATTATGTTGTGAATTAAATAATACAAACACTACTACTAGCAAAATTGATTAATTTAACTTATAATTCATCTTGAAGTCAACCTGAATTGACTAGAGAAATATAGTGTTTGTTACTATAATCTCTTTTCCGTAAATCCGTTGCTCGGTTCATAGATATAGTATAGTATGTGTTATTGTCAGTCCATGCAACCACTATTATTGTCAACTTGGTTCATCTTATGAATAAAACTGAACTGCGGGAGGTGCTTACCACTAGGATAACAATACGAGTCACTCTTTTTCGCGAACCATCACTGCGTTTATTCTTCGCTACGGTGCTCTTTCGTGCGTTTTTGCACATTGCAAGCAGTAATCCCACGTAGCAGCACGTGATTATCAGCAAAGGAAGAATAAACCTTGACATAATACGGGTATATAAATACGAATTAAAAGATGGAAAGGCTTTTAAGAAGTCCCGAGGGAAAGGAAAAACTTACCCTAGTATGAAGATGCTCAACTTGTACCAGCTCTTCCATGTTAGACGATCGTTGACAAGACATAAAGGATATCCTTTGAATACAGTCTGAAAACATAGTCAAAAAACATAGTTCTTTAAACACTTATGGGAATACTCTTATCTAGTTGGTTTGAAATGTAGCTGGAAAGGTTGATAGTAATAATAGTCAAATGTCATTAGCTTATTTTATAAACGGAACCCCCTTCCCAGAAGACTGATTCCACATTGTTTATATCTTTTTCTTTCCAGAAGGCTGACTCGAGTTGTTTCCTAGCAAGATAAGCAGTCGCGTTCGATCAAAATACAGTAGCGACAATATGTAACAACATCTCCGAGCTATTGCAAAGCAACTGCATATCACCAAGATGAGATGACTGAATGTATTCAAGGTATTGATAGACGTATTATTATTTAATACAATCACACTCGACTTCATCGCTCCCAAGCATCGTTGTGTGGGTAAGGTCTGATAAAGAATATTTCAGTAATAATCTAAAAATCCGCCTTTAATCTATGTACATGAATGCCAATTCCCTTTGCAGCATTTTGCGTTATCTTATTTGCATACGCTCGCTGCGTAAAGTACGTTTGCGATCGGCAGCATTCTATAATTGCGTTTTGACTATCCGAATTGGACGCGGGAACAATTAGAATTGATACTTTGTTTAATTCTATAGGGAATAGAATTGTATAAAATACTAAAGACAGTAATAAGAATTATGAATCTTAGTAGTGGAAAATAACAACGATAATAGTTGAAAACAACAACGATAACGGACAAGATAACGAAGCGTCCTCTCTGTCAACGAGAGTGTATTTGTAGCGTCTACCAGCAAAAACATAGACGCCTACAATTCCACATTGGCAGAAGTTGTTTGAGCTCATCTTGAAACTTTGTTCACGAGGCAAATGAACATCAAAACCTATAATGCACGCCAGTAAGTTTGTGATTTGCCGTAGAACTAATTATTCTAATTAGTTAATTATACTAATTCGGAACGGATTAATTCACTTTCAATTATTTCTAATGGGAATACATGGTTCGGACTTTGAATATTTTAGAGTTCGAACAATCTCGCGGGACGGATCAAGTACGAGGCACCGCAGTACTGGATTTATATTCCGTAATGCTGACAGAAGGGTTAAATTAGAAATTCGATTTGGGGATTTTAGTTGTGTGTTTGGGTCAAGCAGAGAATTTATTTGGTCAGACTGTCTCCTGCTGATCAGATGATTCATGAATTACAGCAGCACAACAGCTATTAAAACAAATGGATAACCTGTGACCTATAACCTCTGATATGTATGGCAATTAAGGCTGGATTATGTTCGCTATTAATAATTCTTCCGTAACATAACAACTTAGGCGGATTGACAGTTTACAAGGAGTAAATGCTACAGGCTCAGTGGTTTTACGTTATTAGTGATTCTATCGGATAATTTCTTAAAGAATATCCGATTTAATTACAGTAGTGCCTTAGATGGGGATTCGAGATCGATATATGTGTCAAAGCGCGCGCCAAGCGCAAGAATAATACTAGCGACATGCCTGGTTCATATTTCCTATTTGAAATACACGGCTAAACGGATAATTTCTACTCGTAGATACTTGTTGAATTCATAGGATTTACATGCGCTCATTGGCGCAACAGTCACATAAATTTGCCACTTCGTATCAGTGGTCCCCTCATTGAACATTTGCTGCAGGCGACACGCTTAACTAGCCCTGCATAACAAAGATTGCCAGTGATGTCCGAGGGAAATTAGACTAGCGGATATTGTATTGCAATTGACAACCGTAACAATACGCTGAGGGCCATAATGCGATGGACAGTCGTTTCAGGCTTCTATAGAGACGCGTATATCCCGACTGACAAAGGGGTATTCTCTCCACGCCCCTGGCTTTGAAGTTTTATTAGGCCACGGCCCATTATCCAGAGTATATTTTTGACGTGACACATCTTGTGGATTCGTGTTCTAATCAAATTTTTAGATAGAAATTTGGCGCCACATATGCGCCTGTTTTGTGATACTCGGTTTTCTAAATCTAATGCATTTCTATAGAGTCAAATAGTTATTATTGCAAATATTCAATCAGATTAGTTAGTATGAACTATGTATACGAAAGTAATTCACCTTAAATATGAGTGAAGTAATATAACTGCTGCATAACCTAAAGCAATAGCGGTTTGATCAAAATTGATTTATTACCACTAGAGGCGACCTGGAATTCATGTAGCCTCTTATCCCTTGCAAGGAATAATCGATTCGATTTTAACCTCTTGCCCCAGATACTAGAAGAATTAATTTTTTTGCAGTCTTATTATTTGTTTATAGCATTTAAATTAGGTTTGAGTAAATTTTGGCCTCCATTTCTCTGAAATGATATGTAAAAATTCTTGTATAATTGTAATATACGTGTGTGCATCTGTCAATTCATTGAGTAGAGGATGGCGCTCTTCAAAAAAAGCTAGTGTGTTTGGAATAATCATACATTTCATAATGCAATCGCAATTTGACTTAGTGGATTCGATTTGATTGGAGTTTGTGGCATCTAACTACTTCACTTGACTTTGCTCGATTTGACTTGAGATTTGAATATAAACCAACTCGAGTCTTGTGATGCTGTAAAAATTCTTGTAACATGCCTTTGTAAATATGTAGTTCGCTCTTTCGTTACCTGTTTCTATATGTACTGGAGCGCATAAATTTCATTACAAAATTTTCATAAGTCGATATAGCGATGCTTCATTACTTTCTTTCATTAATCACATTGAGCCAATATAAGAAGTGATGGGCGAGTGAAAAATATTTTTGACGGGAAATCTTTACGCACGCTTATATTAATACGATTATCCCATTCCACGAAATAACGAGTTCCAGTAACGGAGGCTTATCGCGTTCGTATTAAATTCATTAGGTTAATGTGCTTTCCGAGCTGGGCATTTGACACCCGTAGCAATTCGCTAGAGGATATGATAGCGCGATTGACATAGGTTCAAATCTTGTCAGAGGATCGGCAAAAGAACGTACCCAAAACAAACATCTCATTTGTGATAACTTTTACAGCCCCGTCGTGGAATTCATAAATACGCTTGTGAACATAAAACTTTATACTCAACTTTATTTTTCTCTCGTGGACTGATCAAGTACAGTAATTTAGCGTAGTAAAACTCATAATTACACACATGTGATGGTCCCTTCGCGGCTCCTATCTGTCCTGCTCAAGATTATCATCATATAGAATGTAACGTGATTACAAGAGATGTGTTTTTGGAGCCGGTTTTTTTCCAAATATTATTATCAAGATACAGTATAGTGTTATATATGTATATTAGTACGGAAGGGTCTTCGCGGTATTCCTTCGCAATAGGCGACATGGAAAATCGTTGCTGTTAACTGCGGCTTTGAAGCGTCCCAGGTGACCGTATCACTCGTTTTTCTCGGCTTGTTAGTAGAATAACATAAGAACCCTTTCAGTCTTCCGCTATACCACCTTTAATAGTCGGTATATCAATTTTTCATGATACTTATTCCTACAGGAGTAATAATAATCCTATATCGGGGAATTATGCTCCGTTAGGCAATTCCGTGTGACGTTACTTGTGTGTTGCATGATGCAGTCAATATTATATACTGTTTTGCTGTGCTCAATAACAATAACCTCCCACACGGACGGCATATCTTCAAATTCATACTCCGTCAATTTTATGGCTTTGATGTAGCAAGGTGGGAACAGTTACTTGGGAAGCATAGTTCACATAATTGGCATACTTGGAATGCAATTTGCATTATTTAAATTTCTCATATGCATAGATTATTCTGCTGAATATGCAATTAGGCATTATAGATTTTTCAATGCATCTCGTACATCTTAACTAATCTATAACTAATCGCTTAACCAAACAAATCTGTTTGGTCAATTATACCGTTCACGCATTCGATTACAGTATACGTATTATTCAAAAGATTTTGGTGTGACGGTCGTATCAGCAGCGTATATGTGATCCTATGCAAATTACAATTATTGCGGTGTGGGTGCTTTTCCATCTCCTGGGACGTTTGTCCCCTCTGGAAACGCTCTGTCATTATAAGCTAACAACCAAACGTACAATCAAGGTGTTTGAAAATGACAATGGAATGTTGTCAAAGAACTCCATATGCATAACAACCTTCACTAAAAACCCAAACGAATTCGATAGGTGTAAAATGTAAATTAAAGTTAAATTGAAATATCAGGTGTTTATTATTAGTGAGTGACCACGTCTCCAAATTAAGTGCTTCGGTTATTGTCATGTTTGGTTTTCGACCGATCCCAGGAACCAATTTGTTATGAAAACCAAGGTATTAATATTCCACAGAATCTCCATGAGGTCACCCGACCTTGGTTCGTAGTTTCGATACCGTTCTGTGATTTTTAAATTACGACATAAAATTTACTCACATATACACGAGTGATTGCGGCGGGCGCAGCAATTCCAATGGATGCAATCCAGATAAAGATCAAGCCCCTTATAGCGTTTCGTCTCGTCCGGATTTGGCGAGCTGATGTTGCATACACCACGGCTAAAAATCTGAACAATGTAATATGAACTACATTAAAATATCATAGTTGTGAGGAACAGTCGTTCGTCAAATAAAGTCGTTTCAAAATATTGTAAAAAAAAAAAAAAAAAAAAAAAAAACGGTGTGGTATCGAACACTACAATGTATTTTTCACCTGAATTCTCAGATATTATTGAATTTTATGGTATATCTTTTCAGGAATAAACTTATTGAACTGCCTGTTGGTGCTAAATATATTTGTTAGCGAATACTCGTGGTATGAAATACAGAAAAGAAAATTGCACTTGCGAACGTCCGTTCCCTGTTCAACCCATGTTAAATGACGAGGTACATCGCTCACTGCCAGATCGTTTGTGAGAAAAATTAGCTTTTGTTTCGAATTGAGTGGCATTAAGACTTACTCTATACAATTTTAGCCTTGCAAAATTTATTCCATGGTTTATTTATGTTACAATGAACGTTAAACGTACACTTTGCACCCATGCAAAAGTTCGGTTCTGTTCTTAATACCCATCATATGTCATCGATTTGATGTCATACCGCAAATGGCAGTAGTGGTCGCCGCCCGCAATCTTTGTCACGTGATTACGGAAGGTGTAATTTTCCTCACATAATTATCCATGTTTCAAACATAAATAATTCACATAATCTCACAGCTTCGTCGTTCCCAGTCAGTTTTAACAGCTTTGAAAACCTTTTGACCAAGAAATTTTTGCGCTTTCCATTTGTCAACGACCACTACTTTCATAGTCTCGCCAACTTATCAGGAGCATTTGGTAGATCTACATTCCCATGTCAAAACAATATCATCTTTTCCCCAGCTAGACGTCAATTAGAGAGAGATCAAATAAGAGGGTATTTTAGCGATACCTCTTTTCCCCAGCTAAACGTCAATTATAGATCGAATAAGCGGGTATTTTAGCGATACCATATCGGTTTATGAGCGGCTATGAGCGACATTTTATTTCTAAAATTCCTAATAGCTTTTGAAACCGATTAACTTCTTCTATTATGTGGAATATCGAGGCTTAAAAATGACATGGGATTTTTTTAATATCAGAATTCCAGGTTTTAGATCAGTTATACTTGACTTTAATTCTATTAGCATAAAATGCTTACTACAACTTTAAAAAAACTATGGAACGGCGTTTAAATTTAAACTAGAAGGTAATGGACATTCAGAACTGAGATATTTAAATTAAATTTGAGGGCATCTTATCTTGGATCTTGCGTGCGAAGATAGTCAAGGAAAAAAGCATTTCCCGTATCAGTTTAAATCTAAAATCAATCCCTGAAATTCCTTGAAACAAAAACAATTATTTTGAGTGAATATTTTTAATTTGTTTTTTTTCCGCATTGAGACAAAAATATAGGATATATTAGGGACAAAGGAGCTAGTGGGGAAAGAAAGGTAATTTGATTTTTTTCGGTACCACAGGATGCTGTCTTACCAACCTAATTCTTGTGATAGTTAAGTGATTACATAAATATTTCTATTTTCCTATCGTGTTCCTTAAACAACCCAATATTTTAACGCTTAAGCAGTCTCGCTTGGGCCCCTCAGTTGCGAATATGATGATTACTACTTGTATTTGTACTGCGATGCTCAAATCAGGTTATCAAACGGGTCCAAGTCAAATCGATCTCAAACCAAGTCAAGCCATCTCTTACAATAATTTGAGTCAAGTCGTCTCTTGATAGCTGTGAGCCAGGGCTGTAATGACTTAAGCCAAGTACAATCAAGTCATTATTGTCATAATTTAAGCATCATTAGCATATCAATATTCGTACAGAAATAGAAGTTTTGGAAAGCTCATTTGAAAACATACGTATATCGAGACAATATTCCAATTTCATAAAATTCCTATTTGTCTTACATATTCCACGAAGAATCGAGTCAAGATGATTCAATTAATATTCAATTCTCAAATGAAATCGAATTATTTTGAGTCAAGTAAATTCCAGTTAAATTAGCCTCGTCGTGTTTTTTGTGTCGTTATGACATTGTAAAATAACCGGAAGATTCTTTTGCGGTGATTCATTCAAGACAACGTCGACGAACGGATAAAGAAAAATTACAGTACTTTAGTCGTATTCCCAGTAGATTTTTCGGCAGTTAACGGGCACGTAAATCTTAGGCATTTTGGTCATTAATAATTTAGGAAATCTCATTTAAATGGCCGCGATGGCAGTTGCCGATCTCGAAATATTTGTCGGTTTAGGAAATCTTTAATCGCCGTGCATGACAAATTAAACAAAAATAGCTGATATTCGCCAGCTAAATGTTTCGCGTCTGGACTAAGTGTTCGCCATGCTCCTGCATTCTAAGCAATGGATACAATGATTTTGATTCGTTCAAATATATATATATTATTACCATTGTCAGCGATCGAAAAAACACGGATCTATGCTAGACTGAAAGAGCCGACGGGTCAGAAACTGAATCGTTATACATGTGAGGGAATCCGCTTACGTCAAATTTCTAATTCAATTAGCTACGGAAGGCCTATTCATTGATTTCACAATCTCTGAAGGTCGTAAGCATTTCAAACCTCACTCGTGTCGAATAATATACAGTTATTTGCTTCATTTCGACTGCAATCTCTTCGACAGACTTTCCTGTATTCGTTGCCATTCCCATCGCGTCACATTGTGTTTACCTCTGCATATTTTATGAGGGTTTTACTTAAAATCTGTACGTTTATTTAATAAACGTGAGCCATTTAATTTCAATAAATTTAACGTATTTTATCGACCGCGCTAACTCACTAGAATGACCCCCATTGGAAGATTCTTTAAAACTGACTCAGCAAGTCTGTAAATATACATTGGAGTGCTACATCAGTATAAATTTATTTCGTGTAATTGTGTTTGAGGGATTGAAATTACGGCAAGGATATGAAAATAATGAATTATCCGGAAAAAGTCTACACCGAGTGTAATTCCTTCCTTAATGTTATTGTTGACCCTCAAACAATTCAAGTACCCTATCATCTCAGTAAATCATGGGCGTCCCCACACTCTGGGTGTCGTTGCTGTATGTAGTCTAGATTTCTAGAGAATTGCGGCCTACGTCAGTGACGCACATATATTTTTTTGCTTTGTTTGGTAAATCGAGAACAAAAACAGATCGATTTTACACATCCATTTCCAAGTGTTTTTCTTACGAGTTCAATAGATTTTCAATTCAAATCAAAAGATCTCCCAGTTCAGCTAATCAACAATCCAAACAATTCACCCATCGCTGCATTAATGTTATTTTACGCATGTATTTTTAAAAGCTTCGCAGATAGTTAATTTAATTTGCGTTCACAGTAATCGTAATACATAGGGAGATGCCGATTCGGTCAGTGTCACTCGAAGTTGGATAGCCCGGTTCGGCTATCCATAATGTATGTGATACTTCAAATGATGTAAATGCTTTAGATTAAAGTCTAATCATTAGACTATCGTGTAAATGAGAATTTGTTTTCATGTCAGAATGACGTCAAAGATAATTAATTCGGTTTTTGAGAAAGATCAGAGCATATTGCGTTCTAGGCTCACTCACTTTACGACTTTACGTCATAGAATTTTTTGCGCAATAAAAACCGATTTAACACGTGGTTTGATTAGAACCCTCGGAATTTTCTGAAATTGTTTCTCAGTTATATGTCTCTTGTGATAAATCACCGTGAAAATGGAGCAGAAAAAATTTGGATTCTCATGTATCACGCGATTAATGTTCATTCCTTAATATGAATTTATTTCGCCTCCTGGTTTTTAATTTCACTTCTATATCAATTACCTAATAGCAATTTTCAACAAGCGATAACACATTAGAGTGGTAGAGATACATAGTTCCCGTTTTGCAATGAGCCCTTTATTATATATGCTGAAGGTACCAAATGTCACTTCTCAGCTTTTTTACTTATTGTTGGGTAATATAACAGTTATTGTCACATTACATTGTTGCGACAACTAACTTCCAACTGGTCACGACGATAGGTGTGATGAAATCGCCGCACTCTACTTCTATGTTGCAACAATGTTCTTACCTGTCAATGGAAAGCGCCACCAGTGTATAAATACTCGCGATCATTGTCATTTGCTGACACATGGTGCTGAAAATGCACATGAACTCTCCGAACGGCCAAGTAACCAGGGTGTATACGGTCGCATGAAATGGCACGCAGAATATGAGAAAGAAAAGATCTGAAAACGCTAGGTTGAGCAAAAATCGGTTCGTATTGGTCAGTCCTTGTCCGTGGTGTCTGTAAATTCTCGTCATGACCGTAATAACCAATGAGTTGCCGACTATGCCAACGCAAAATATAATTCCGAACAGGATAGGAACTAAGATTGCGGCTAGTTTTACCACGAGCTGGGGAGATTGAGTCGGGGCGGTTGAGTTTGTCGAATTCTCCGTTTGCATGCTGGTGTACGCCACTAGAGTCACATTTGCGGTCGGTGAAAGAGTTAAATTTTCCCACGCTGTGCTGCTTTCATCGGGGAGAAACAGAGTGGCAATTTCCGGCCACTTCACGGTATCGGTATACTCATCCATAACGCAGTTTTTTTAAAGAGGGGCTAAAATAGAACTACTATCGATATCCCTATTAAAGATACAGTGGCTGAGAATTGACATTTTCGATTAATTATTTAAAACTATTTCACATTCATAACCATGGACTGATGTAGGCATTACAATTACTTATGCTATTCTAGAAGCTTTTCAAATACCTGGACCTTGAAACTCAGTAAAGTACAACCCATAATAAAATATTTCTTATGTCTTCACGATAGTGCAAATAGCATTAAAGTTCCACTTATGTGAACACATAACGATCACAAGATGGCGAGATATGCGTGGTTGCTATAACATCATTGGCACTCTCTTTTTGTATTTGCGTTTACACGAATTTTGTATCAAACGATGAAAAATGCATTACGATAATATTTATGCAGGTTAAATTACAAAGATATTCAACTCATTACTTAATTTTCTTTAATAAATTCTTGAACGCGTAGATTTCCCGTCATCCCTATTCGAAGTTAATTGTTTCGGCCAAGCAGTTTAGATAACGATCAAATATACCAGCTATTGTTACGCTGTTGTTGATACTTCACTTCCTTGTGAAGTATCTGTAACACCTACCTAGCCGTCTGTATCGTAACCTACTACATTTATTCTAAACTACCTACATCATTTTAAATGAACTCAACTATTATCTCACCTTCTAGTTGAAAAACATTGAATTTCCTTTAAAGAAATATCCGCCAAAGAATCGAATCAATCAAAGTGGTTTCTTGAATCGAAGCCTGATAGCTTTAGCCAATTTTCATTTCTTAATTCTATTACCGAAAGAAAATATAAATCGAGCAAATTGGATTCCGAAATTAACGATCTGACTGACCCGATTTTCCCTTCAGTTCGCTGTTCAGGGGTCTAAGCTGTTATGTGTGATGGTCAGATTCCAGCTGTAGTATAAACGATTGTCTTTCGTCCTCGCATCGATCGCATAGTTTGTAGCAACATCTTGCCGCCATATGTATTAGTTGAAAATCGATTGAAAATGATCGTGTTTAACCACTATAGACGTATAACCTTGCATTCTATTCGAAGAATTGTTGCTACCTACTAGAATTAGGGGATGGGAATATCTAAGATTGCATACATGTAGCAGCAACGTTATATTGGTAATAAATCTTTAATGTATTAGCCCGTTAATGTCGCAAATATCTAAGTTTCTATGCAAATAATATGTAAAATGTCATTCCAACACGTTGCTCTTTAATGGCATATACGCCGACTTCGCTTTCAACTGAATCTCAGGGGATTATTTCTTTGCAGAAATATCGTTTTTTCGTTATTGTACTGACTATCATAATAGTTTCTCGCTGAAATGGCAGTAAATCTAATGGATTATAGAAAATAACTTTGGTGCCCTTGTTACACAGTTCATTCGTCAATAAAAGCATATTCTCAATCATTCTTTGAAAGTTTTTTTTTAAGAGGCAACAAACCAACTGTAAATGACTAAAAAATGTCTGTAATAAGACCATTAATCACTAGTATTCCTTATCTCGCTATTACGAGAATTGATCTAAACGATATCTTGAGTCCTTGGTATATGAATATCTTTACTACCACTGCAACTCGAATATAGGTAAAATAAACAGTTCTTATCACGCCGGAAGCAATACAGTATATATAACCAAATCATTTACCAGTAAAGGTTTTATATCAATAGCTTTCGTCTCATAATCATTTTTTACCATTATTTCGTTACTGACTAAAAATACTCTATTATTATCAAGTAACATCGCTGTCGCCCCGATATACGGCATGGAAACGATACCTTAATAGCGCAATAGTGGGATCAAACTACGAAAGATGTAACGAAATCAACACAGATAAACTGACGGAAATCGATTCTTCCGTTAGAATTTCTTCGCCATTTTTTCTTTCCCCATGAATATTGCATTTCGTGTAAACACAGTGGAAGAAATGATAAAAATAGGATTTCAGAAAAAGTTCTATATTTTCGATTTTGTCTTACCTCGCCTTACCTACAGCTGTCACACTTAGCCAGCAGATCTTGACTTGCTATTCCTACAACCTGTACAGGAGTCTATTATGCTCGAATGACGAATATATGGGAGGCCAGATATCTGCAGCCCTTTTTTCTTTGCTCAGGCAGATTTCCTAATTCATAGCATAAATTAACAAGATAAAAGATCTTGCTAATAAGGTGTGATTGAAAACATTGATCGATAAAGAAGTCTCTGGTAATATTCATCAACTAATTTGACGGCTTCGCGTTCATTCTCGTATATACCAAAAGGAAATTACCATACGATGTACTTATTGGTTTTTCAAAAATATGTGACTTTCTGACATCCGCACCACTTACCTATATTGATTTAGGCTTTCCTAATTGATTTTCGGTTATTCACCTTAATTTTATACTTTTTATTTTAGCTACAGAGAACTACTCAACTTTTAATTCACCACACACACACAAGGGATATTACTAAGAGATAATTATTATTGCTTGGAGCTCTTCGTAATCGAAAACATATGTTTGTCAAATCGGAAAAAAAATCGAAAACAATACTGTATTGTGAAATGAAAATTAGATTCCTCCATCTTGCATTGTATTTCTTTTACTAACAAGCTATAATTGAAATAAGAATTACCCTACCTAACCAACCTATTTAATTTTTCCATGAGTTGAGGTAGATCCTAGATAAGTTATTGAGGCATAACATTATGTTCTGTCTATGCAGCCTCTCGCATATATGTTTAGTAGATAAGAAGTCATGGGCTGTGATGAATATAGTGTATTCACGAAAAAACCTACTATGAGAGTTCAGGATTTGTACCATGGCATTTTGTGCCACACTCTATTTCATGTTCACCATAACAATGTTAAAAGCACATTTTCATCCGCATATGTAAAAACTAATGTCCGTCGTGTTTGGTTCGCAATGATATCTCTTTAAAATTCTAGGAAGCTCGTCACACACGGTGGCCGGACTGCGTGTATGCATTTTCAGAAGAAAAAACGGTAAATCTTCGAAAGACGTCATCATCTACCGTCATATATAGCTACGCTTAAAATACGGTAATCTGACACAGATTACACAAGTTTCTCATCGGACACATAGCTTGTACATTGTTCTCTTCCGGCAAGTTACATGAGCAAAACATCGCATGAAGTCATGCATTTTTATTCAACGCTTTTCGCAAGCTTTAACAACGCAAAATAAGTAGGACAAAACAGTCCAGCCATCAAAGTCTGTTATAAATGTCTTGACGTTTAATGGAAACTGAAGGGATGTCGATATTGATTCTGATCGTATTTTCGCTCCTTAATTTATTGATAACTGCAAGGTGGACGAATCAGCATTACATAGGTGAACCCATAGAAGCTAAGAATGAGTCTAAGGGTTTAGAGTAACAATCAGAGGTGTATACTTGAGAATCTAAAGTTTCGAACATGTTATAATTGATAATCTGAGAAACATAAAAAAAAGTCTTGCCCTACGAGTTGAACCTTGTTTTTCATTCAAGCAGAATCAAAGCCAAGTCAGAGTCCAAATAAAGAATGGTCCAGAGAAAACACAGTTGTTTCTTTCATGGAAAAGACAGTCACTAACGATGAATTTCAGGTCTGTTTATCTCAAGGATATTATAAATGGTTTCTGTGGTTATGGTGGTGTATAGTGTATAAATTTCGTTATACAGGTAATTAAGAAGGCCATTGTACCCAATTACCTTTTTAGGTTATTCGCAACTGCGAAGATTTGATGAGGGATCGTGGCTGGTCTTCATTTAGTCCTCCGACTCCACTGATACCTCTGGACCGAAAAAGATATCTCTATCCAGCAACTGTTAATGGTCCCAGTAATCAGTTGCTGGGATTTCAGGAGTCTGTGTTTGTAGCCATACAGACAAACAGGTACGGCATAGTTTAAATTTTACTAGTTTGTGTTAATGATGATAGTACTTTGGTACTGAAAAACATGAATATCGATGTAAAAAAGTATAAAACTTTGCAAACAGTAATTCACACACTTTTTTCATTTATCGCTTCCCCTAAATAGTAGTTTTTAGAAATTATCTACGCGCGATATAAAAGGAAAGAACGGAAGAAACTGACAGAATTGAATTGAGATAAAAGCTGCTAAGGAAATGTGAAAAATAAATTTATTTTCACTCATTACCTCTGTAATTTACCTTTTAAAGGACGCTTGTAATTCCACCATTCATGTACCATTTTGCCGAACAAACGAAAACCCAGAACAGGGACAGGAATGTGCTCCCACAAATGCGCATTGACATAGAACTACTTTCCAAGCTTGTGAGTGTTGCCTCGGTTAAAGATATGCAGAAAGCATGTGATACTCATTTCGATGTCGGAATCCAGGTACAGTATTCTTTTTATCCGTTATATTTTTTCAATGATTTTTCAAGCGTAAGAATTAAACTAATCGATGCCGACCGCAATTTAAATGTACATTTTTGCTCAGCAACAGTGGGTAGAAATCAAACTGGTGTAAGCATATAGCTATGCAGGTTTTCTCATTTAACGACCTCTCGTACCTACGACCGCTATATTCACACACTACGACCGTTCCTTACACTTACGACTGTTTCCGTCACTGGTCCCTTTAAGATGTGCGGGTGTGTAGGTTTTAAAACCAGTGAATAAAATTGATGCCATTTGAACGGAACGATCGTTGAATGAAGATTCGTTTTACGATCAGATCCTTCGATTGAAGCCTGGTCGTTAAGTGAGGAGTACCTATATTCCTTTTTGTCCTATGGGAGTACCTAATCGTACAAATTGGAATTTTGTTTCGTATTACACAGTTGCTTTTGAATAGCTGGTGAAATCAATTCATAAGAGGTCGTCTAAGACTTTCTGTGTTTTCCGTTATGATTCTTTTTAGTAGACACATTCCATAATAATTTCGGAATGATTATAACGTTCTCCAGGTCAGGCCTACCAACTGCAACTTTGAAGGTATTATGCGATATAACACTAACATGAGTTTTTCATCCCCGTATTACGAGGTATTGACTGAAAATGGATACGGTAAAATCAAATTTTACGACCGCAGCAACACATGCATTCCGCCACAACTGCCTGTTCGATATATTACGGGCATACGTTGGCCAGTGGAGTCGATAGAAAGGAGGTTCAGGTACATAGGATGTTTCGATAGGTTACCTCGCTTGTTTTCATATTTCTGTCTTTAATTTTCCTGATTGGAATATTCAGATCAAACATTCCGTGTATGATTCTGATCAACCCGTATCAAAATTTGGAGATGTCACCCTCGGCCGTCGATGAGGAGATCGTGGCAAAAGCACACAAGAATATATCATCTTTGACAGCGTATGATCTTGGCGGATGCTCAAAAGACACTCTGTTCAGTTTGATTGAATACTTTGCTCAGAGACCTATCGTAACCATGGATATTGCAAAGAAGTTTGTGAAAGTCGTGTTGGGAGAGGACAACTTTGTAGCGATGCACTGGAGGTAATTTTGTTACAGTTTTCCGTTAAGTAACTTAGTCCAGGGAGTAGATTTATGACGAGCGCCAAGAAGTCATAGAATGGTCCTCTATCGCCACCTATTCATTTTTAAAACTGGTGAACGATAGCTTCACACATTCGATAGCAATGAAAATTAGAATTCATTTCGTTTATACAGATATAACTCGGAATGGAAACGTGTATTCTGCTATCCCGATCGCACTGAACAGAAATATTGCGCCAAGCTATTTGCAGTAAATCCGAAGAAACTGGCAGCTGGCCTTTTTCTCTTAAGCAAAAATTTAAGCGAGTGGAAAGTAAATAGGAACAAATTACTGGATATGAAATTTTCTCCTTCTCCCTTAACTAATGTTATAAAAATACGTTTCGTAGAATGAAGATAATTCTCTTACAAACTGCACCTCCGAATATGAAGGGAAAACTATAAGCGCTTATTTAGCCTCTCCGACTGAATACAAAGAATCCGTAAGTTGTTTGCATAGAGTGACTATTGAATTCCTATAATAACTACATGCATAATTGAAATATAAATAGGTTAAGATTTACGCAAAAGATGATAAGTTTTTGAAATATCTCGCGATGAAAATTACCGGAGAAGAAATTCCAGTCAATGCATCTAATCAACCTTGTTTGAGAATGCGGGTGTTTACAATAGACGACTTGGTGCGGTTCCTGGAAGATAGAAATGCGAACAATACTTGCTCAGCTGACTGGAGTGATTCGCCAGATCTCCTTTCTATTGTAGAAAATCAAATCTGTCACCTGAGTACCATCTTAGCGTATTCGCTAAGGTCTTCTTGGTCAAAAGTCGCTTTACAGAGACGTGCGAGACGACCAGGGTTGGTCACGGAAATCTCTGTTCTGGACGTGCTTGACGAAGTTGACTTACTAATGTAAAAATTATTTCTGTATAATTATTCAAGAGTACTTTATCGAGAACTTCCTATCATTTATTCCGCTCACTATATTCCATGCCAAATATATTCAGTGTAATGAAATCAGAAACGTAATGGAAATAAAATGTACGTAACATTAATGCCGGTTTTATGTCGCATCGCCAAGCTCAAAATATGCGTGAGATTTTCAGTTTCCGATCTTGTGTTAAGTTGGTGTATTGCATTGACAGCAAGTACATACGCAAAGTTTCTCGAAATTAATTGATGCTCCCTAGTAAAGTGTGCTTTCATCTCTTGCTAAGTATAAATAAAAATCAGCCCATGGATATTACCTTCTATAGTTATATAGCTCTACAGTTATATAGTTCTACAGTTATATTCATAAGAATTCCACGCTGACCAAAGCTGAGAAGACTATGAGAAAAGTAAGAAAATGAATTTCTCATTTAAAGCATTTTTCGCGACTTGTAACTGCACAGAAATTGGTTTTAAGAGAGATCGTCTCATTAATGTGGTCAGGATTTTGACTTTATTTTGGTATACAGGTACTGTATTTGAGTGATTTTTGGTGAGTGGTATCGCTGATTTTAAATACAACGGCGTGGTACATATTTGACAAAAATAATTAATTCATATATATTTACAGTATTTAGTAAAATTTACTGCCGTCACTACGACCCTCAAGTCATTCAGGCATAAAAGGTTACGTTTTCGGAAACTCTCGGACATTGTAGAGAAGGAAGATTCCACCAGTGTAAATGAAGAGAGTCTAAAGAAAGGCACTCAACCATCGCCGGTTAGAAAATCAGGAGATACACCTAACAGAAACTTTTGAGACAGTCTACGTCAACTAGCATTACAATAGTATCCGCCTTCCATTACCTTAGTTAGGACAGTTATGTTCCATCGATCTAACCTTGTATTCAAAATGTAACCTACTGAGCGTTGTATATTCCAGAATTCACTAGTTACACGATATGCTATAAAATGGTGCAGATTTTGGCAAGAATAATATGATATGAAATAACAATGAAGAAACAGTTGTTACGGTACAAACTGAAGGCTGATCAAAAAGTCGGAAGGTTATACACTTTTCAATTATTGCCATATTTGAAAATGTTTAATGAAATGAAATATTTCGTTGAGTTGAGATGTCGCATTCTATTTTACGGCATCAGATAGAGGGATAGAGAAGGGGTTAGTTAACACTGATCCTACCCCTCTCCCAAACCTCACCTCGTTTTCTGAGCTAAACTTGTATCGTATCAATAAATATAAATATATACAAGTTTAAGAATCCCTGATCTAATACCACAGAACACAGATATTCCAGAAAATGTCGCATTGCAAATCTGCATTTTATTATTGAAATAAGTACAGAGAATCGGGTTTGGTTATCAATATCAATCAGCCCCAGAATATATTTATATCATATTCCTCATTTAATGTTATCAGCCAGTTATTGTTATAGAAAGGGATGGTCCCTATGGGATCACAATTAGCGACGTCCACTGTATAGAAATTAAAGTTGCCCACCTTAAAAAAATTTTTCAGCACTCTCCTTCTGTAACTTGTTAAAAAATTCATGTCAGCATAAGCAGTGAAGGTAATTTTTAAAAAGGGCCACTTCTTCTCTAGATAGGTGGACTATTCTTTGAGTTAGGATAGGACTGAGTAGAAAAATCAACAATGATTGATTCTTTAATGAAGCCAAATTGAACAGGTTGAAAGTGTTGCCGCATGCATATATCACTTTTATATCATTTGTATTTCCTTTTCAGGGCTAATAAAACTGAAGTTCTCAATGATGAACTTCTTCAGGTAAGTGTTTCAGCATTGCTTTCAAAAGTTCTGTCATCGTTTTTAAGAAAATGTTTCACTTTCTAGATTGAGAAACGTTTAGAACGTGTACGGGTTGCTTGTCAATCAGTCTACAAGCGAATTTCACAATGCATTCAATCAAGTGGATCAGACTTGGACAAAAGATTGGTATGTGAATATACATTCTCAGCTATCTCCTTGCGGGATGTACTATTAGGGGACAACGAGCAGGAAGTAATATCTGAGCCACATGAATCACATGATGTTGTCAACTGAAATTATATCATCATCAGTCTGTGCACAGTGAATTAGCTCACCCGTTTCATCTTAGCTTATCATTTCTTTATTGCAATGCTTAGCATTGACACAATGTGTGGGGGAGGGGGAATCAAGCGAGATAAACTGCTTTTGAACCTTGACTTTCACGTTCATACATAAGGGTGTGAGGATGAAGGACTTCCTTTACCTGTTGCAATATAACCCGGATGAACTTCTTCTCTTCTTTATTTCAGTAATTCAGTTCACGTTTCAGTTGGTACTTTCATCCCATAAGAAAAGTTTGAGAATTTAAGTCAAATCTTAATTTATACTTTTAAGAGGTATCTTTATTCTTCTGTGGGTCTGATATTGTTAGCTCTGGTGGGTGCACAGTTTCTTGTTTTGTGTGCCAAGATAAATACAGTTCACATTGAAAATTCCTATGAGGATGTTTGCCAAGATAGGTGAGGTATTTATCAGTTGACATGTGATTCATAGTTGCAAAGAAGAAATTTATAGCAAATCCAATTGGGAATTGACAAGAGTGGGATTGTCTTGAACAAGTTCAACTTTGTGTAGAATTGGCATACAAATAGTTGTGAATTCTTAACAAATTTCGAATGACAGTACGAACTTAGTATATCCGTCTGGACACTTGAACGTTGCAGGTTGTTGTACATCAATTATGTATGTATAATTTATTCGCATGCATGTTGTTTAATGACTTGCCTTTAATACATTTTTCTTATACTCAAACTGTCAATGTGGAATCGACTTACTATAAATTGTATCTTTCAGAAAAAATTACCAGAGACAGCAGTTGCCAATGCTATGCTTGAAGCCAGCAATCAGCTTTCCACAGATCCAGACAGTGCTCTATAGTAAGTTTTCCTACTTAAATTGTACTTAGCGTATTAGATGAAGTATGAGTTGTTATATTAACGAGGCAATTGTTCTGTCATAATAACATTAGTTTACTCCCACTTGTTTCACTATTTTTTATTCGCTTCGCTTTAATATTATGTTGTGTATTCATAATTGATTGTTGTGTTTGTGTGTTGTACTTTTTCGAATGTTTCAAACACTACACATGAACATAGATATTACAGACATGAAGTGGTGGGTGTTGTGCTATATAAAAAACACCTTTTTTACTAGTAGAACAACTGTTCTTTATATATATATTCAACCCACAATGAAACCTTCTTGCAGCGCAACCCTCAATATGGCAAATTTTAATGCAATGAAAGCTGGTTATTATGATCATAGATAATGCTATCAATCGACTATTGTTATGAAAATGGATCTGTCACTCTATTGATATCAAAAAGAGACTTTACAAGAGACACAATCCTGAACTTTATGGACACTAGAATGCCAGTATATGCTTACTATATATCCTGTTCTATGTGGGTTCCAGGAATATTATTATATAGTTATCTGTGTTACTTGCTTGGTGTCTGATTGAATCAAGAATCAAAAAGTCCAAGAAATAGTCCAGAATCGAGAATCTTGTTTTATATTTTCGCTATACACAATATCTTCCACTAATTACTGTTTATTCTATTCCAATTATGGTACATTTTCTATTAGTCATAAGTGTGTATAATATTATTGATATTTAGTTGTTAAATATTAGCATCAGCATACCTTTCCCATCAGGTATTCTGCTCAATACCTCTTAATACATTGTTATTAATACATATCAAGAATTTTACGACATATGCTAACAACTTCCTCAGTCAGTCAGTTACGGATTTAGACAGCCTTCAGTAACTTAACATTTGATATTTTCTTTAACCAGCAAATCCTTGAAAGTATGTGCCGAAGCCCAAACCGGAGTCGCAAAAGACAGGGCATTGTACGAAATGTTCATAGAAGGACACGTTGTTACGCCCTTGCAAACTCTCGTTGAGGTGATTGTTCCTTATTTTCAATTCCAATGGAAATTACTGTAATTACTGAAAGCAATCTGCTCTAGTACACTTTAAAATTATTGAATGACTGCTAGGCTAAGCAAGCTAATCCCATATTAATAGCAATGTAGAGAGTAATGGATGTTTTTCATATCAACGCGATTCACTATTTCGTCGGTTTAATATAAATTCATAATGAAATCCTAATCCCCTCTTGCCAAAATTACTGCTTTACTAAGCTCCATCAATACATGTTATATATTCTCTGTCCAATCAAATGAAAAACCTACATTGAATTTTTGTAATAATAGTATTTTACCACATCGGAGTGGAGATTACTAATCTCCATTTATGTAATTCCCATAATATGTTTTATCTTTTAATATATCCAAATTCATAGCAATAGTTTGTAGAGCAACTTTTGATTGTTGTCAATATATACGATATTGTTTTTGCCATTAGTGGTGTGATCCAGGGCCAAGACTTTTCAAATTATGCACCAGTAGCTTTTGTTTCAAATTCTCATGACATATATGATTTTGCTACTTCATGGTTAGTTATGCACTGATCAGCAGTTTTTAAATGTCAACTTCGTTGACTGAATTTACTGGATGCTTTGTTATTGAAGCACCATCATTGATACCA
Organism: Halocynthia roretzi; assembly: GCA_013436055.1. Taxonomy (NCBI): domain Eukaryota; kingdom Metazoa; phylum Chordata; class Ascidiacea; order Stolidobranchia; family Pyuridae; genus Halocynthia; species Halocynthia roretzi. The sequence continues at coordinate 121,552 of QRAM01000097.1, read as the reverse complement.
ATGCAATGACATTCAAATCTTTCCTATTAATACTCAGGTTTTGATTCAATTCTGACGTACAGCAATTACATCAAATATTCATGCCCCACTTGCTGTATTGCTTCATGCTTGGTAACCGATCTAATATTTTCCTATAATTATGTTATTACTGATTTTACCACCGGCTCTCTGTACACATTATTGTAGGCTGTAACCAGGATTTCAATAGAATTTTATCTATGCTACTGTTTCTCGAAACATTACTTTACTTTTATCAAGCAGCCCTGGTATATTTGAAATCTATTTACTGTAGGTATCTTCAGCACTGATACTGATACATGAAATTTTTGTAGGTCGACATTCCCAACATACAGAAAATGAGGGAACGTTTGAAGAGACTCGTTCTCGACCGGGACAATGCCAGCCAGACTTGGTCAAAGGCCTACAAGGCACAATATAATCCAGGTGCAAATATTCCCCAAATGGCTGCTAAAGCCGATGCCTTGCGAGAGGAACTAGACGCAGCAATAACACGAATGGAACAATGCAAGGTTGGCTAGTACTGTTAAATTGTTTTTAATTACCTAAATACCTTTGAAATACTGTGGTTTCAATTTTGTTTCAAGATGCAGAAAACATCAAATAACAGGGAGTTTAAATGCTTTTTGCCTGTGTATGGATTCCTATTGCCAAATTGTATTGCTATAACCATTTTACTTACTTCAATCAGTTTTCTATCACCATCATATGTAGGATGGGCTATATTGCCAACCTGAGTTCTAGTGACTTCTATCATATGTTATTTAATTAGTAAATATCCGATTTTCAGACTCCCAAAAATTCGATGTGGTAGTGAACCGTAGAGACTTGATAATTATATTTTTTCATATTTGTGTATGGACTTCTAAGTACGTCACTAGGAAGAAATTGTGTTTTAACAATCCACCCTACCCAGATACTAAATAATGGATACCTGTGTAATCAATGATAAACATTTTATTGACATAAAAGAATATATTAGTCATTAGTCACCGTTCAACTTGGTCAGATAAAATTTAAACTACATGGAAATTTGGAGCTACCCATTTTTTTAACTGAAATTCCAACTACAGGTAATTGTTTGTTGTGAAAACTGCTAATTTTGAGTCTTCCTTTTCTTCAGGATCAGCTTATCACCGAATTATTCGAATTCCAGGCTCATGAGGCCATTTATGCTCAGCACATCACAGATGTAAGTGAATTATACAGTTTCAGTATTGAATGTTTGCTAACTGTTAGACAAGAAATGTAGGGCTGTTTGTCATAGTTTACCTATTGCTCTCAGTTTGTCAAAAACGTAACTTACATGAAGGGATGTATGATAGAGAATTAAGAACCTTATGCTATTCAAATATGAAACCATTTCAGTTCAATTATTCTAGAATTTAATATAAGTCTGTGGTCTGTAATCAAATAACTATACTAGTCTTTAAAAAACATTCTCATAATTTCCTCTTTGCAGTATTCTAGTATAGCTATATTCATAATCTTATAAAGCTTTACATAAAAGATATTGAATTTTTCCAAGGCTCTTTATATGCTGTGTATAGTACTTAAATTTGACTTGTGTTTTTACAGTGTGTGACTAAGGAACTTGATTATCACAGACGATGCGTTGCTCATCTAGAAAAGCTAGAACCGGAATTAAAGCATGTTCAAGGTGAAATCTTCTAGCAGTTTAGTGAAGCACTTGATGAGTACCTTGTTACTGATTAACAATTAAGTTATCTCCTTTTATCTCTACCTAACAAGCTGTGTACAATCATTCGATATATAATTCAAGTCATTTCTAGCTTTCCACATCGATATTCACTGCTGATCGTAGAATCAACTAATCAATAAAGTAAACGAATATTGCTGATTTGTATAGTGCACTATCCAGTACCTAAGTTAAAACATTGTATGTTAACATACAGTAGGCAGTTACAGTACAATCAAATGTCTTCAAGTCACTTAATATATTCAATGTGTACAATTCTTGTCAAGTTGATCAGCTACCGCAGCACCAATGCATAGGTGTGGCCTGTGACCAAATTCATATTAGTCCCAGCAAGATATTTTCTTTGACATTTGACACAACAGGTAATGTGACAAATAGTATGCATCATACATGGCTTTCAGTATATGCGTTGTTCACAATGCATCAGTAGCAATTTTATTGCATTCAATCCTACCTCTTAGTTTTGTTATGGGATATTATCTTTGTTCATTCAATACTTCTGTTAAGTGCTTCTTAATATTAAATAACATGATATAGTAGCAGAAAACTAATCATATTTTTTCTATCTGAAAAAATTTAAGTTAATTTTTATTCAGTGTTATTGATTTTAACTAGAAAATGCATCCGTTCTTTCATCTTACGGAACCTCGCTGGCCGAGCATGTGGGAGCTACAGAACGAGAGATTGCTATGCCGTTGGAATCGTGCATAACATGCTTGTTGGACATGGGACTTTATGAAGAGGTTTGTCAATATCATTCTAGCACTAGTAGAGCACTACACTATTTTATCTGCATACAGCATATACAAAATCACCTTTTTTTTGCCAACCTAGTTATTTCCCCTCTAGCCACTAATTCTGCTGTGTTAACAGAAAAGCTTCTATACATTTCAATTTCCGCATATTGAGTCAATGAAAAATTATAAAAATTATCTGTTTTATTTAGGTTGTTGTGCTTGACATTGTCAGGTATCACACTCAAACTTGTGTGTTCTGTTGAGAACGTTGGCTATTGATAGATTTGAGTCATGCTTAGCATAATTAATAATTAATAATTAATAATTAATTTATAGTTTCAAATTTTGATATTTAACAAAAGCAAAAAAACATGAATAATCCTATTTCTTAACTGTATCTAGTATATAAATTTTATTAGAAAATCCTTTGAAAGTGTCCTGGACGATACCATGGTTTACTGAGTACTGAGTACTAGTATGCTGAAATGTATTTAGTTTTAAAAAAATTGCTATTTCAATTGTGGAAATACTGTGTTGCTAATGTATGCTATATACGAATTTGTGGGATATAAAAATAGCTCTTGATTGATCAGATCTTCTTTAATTATTGGACAAATTTTTGATATTAGCCATTCCAAGAATGGTACTGGCATTTTACTCTTCCTTAATTACACTACTCATTGATCTTTCACGAATTTCACATTAGTGTCGTCGTCAATCAATCAGTTAAAATAATAATATTGCAGGTGACTGCTCCAACAAAGACAGTCGTAATGACTACATAATATTTCACTTTGAATAGAAATTTCTTTTTGGTGTGTGTGTGCATATGATTTAACAATTAGAAATTACGCAGAAAATCAAAGGGGAATTTGATGTGTACTGTCATTTAAAAATTACCCTATATGTCGATATGATTTCCATTTTCAAGCTGTCAATATGCTTTATCAATCAAGTGCTCTTTGCATTTTATTCTCGGTTTAGGGTATTAATCAGCATCAGAGTTTCCCTTCTTTTTCTTGATGTACAATTTCCCAGCAAGTGGGTGATCTTTTGTTTGTTCATGGCCCATCTATGTGCTGAGTTTTCAGCCTTAAATAATACTTATAAGAAAGTTAGTGCTGGTTAGTAGATTAATTTTCAATACAATATGGCGTTTTTTTGAATCTATTATTGTCGATTGTTCGAGTGTTGAACTCAAAGTCTTAACCTAATTCTTCTTTTTTCCAGGGCTTGTTCCGTATCACCGGTGGTGCCACCAAGTTGAAAAAATTCAGGGCACTGGCAGACGCCGGTGTCATGGACTTAATGACATACGATGCACAGGAAGACATACACGCTGTCTCTGGAGCGCTCAAACAATACCTGAGGGAACTGCCTGATCCACTGCTGACGCAACGCCTTTATAAAGAATGGCTTAGTGTAGCGAGGTAGGGTAACATTATGCTTCACTGTTCGGTATTGTCCATGTTGATAGCTACCTCCTAGATGAACCGTGTTTGTCTTAAGACAATACTCTGCATTGCTGTAATTCTATGACTATGTCTTTCACAGTTCATGTCTTTTGTGTTCTTTCATCCTTATATTTTGATTGTTTCTGTAAATCTACTAATAAAGCTAATATTTTTACAATGCTATATCATACTTACTTTAGAACACAATTATAAAACCTTATTTTACTCTAGTTATCCTAACCTGACCTAGCACTGAAATTTGTAAGCTAAGAAAACTCTTACATACAAGGTACTATTCTTGTGACCCAGTTATGCGCAGTTTAAGTGCTTGAATTTAAAGATTTTATATTTTCTGCGAAATATTCCAGCAAAAATTTGAGTATTTTGATGAACTGGGTTTTATTATAAAAGCTGTGTACAAGGATCTGGTCAGATATCATATTGCGATGTGATATTAATGCTAATGTATAATATCATTGGGAATTCACAATATTAATAATAATTTGTAGCATTTTCATAATTTTACTAACTATTTTAAATTCATATAACTATACCTCATGAAACTCCTGTGTTTATCTGATTATTCGATTATTTCCTCTCTGACCTTTATAAGGAAGTCGGTAATCTTCATCATTGCAGTCGGGATGACGTCATCTTTTCTTTCCACCACTGATGTGTACCGAGTCATATTTCATCATTGCATTACTACAATCATTAACAATGACCTCTTTTTTATTGCAGCGTATTGGATAAAGATAAAAAACTTCAGGAAATTTGGTCCGTTATAGACCAACTGCCTCCAGAAAACAAAGCAAATCTTCGGTTTGTTAAGGATTATGTGACTTTAGTATCCATGTTACAACTTTGCCTTTGATTCACACCTCCACTGCTTTTTTTAGGTATCTGATGAAGTTTTGCAGCGTTCTTGCAAGCAAACAGGAATATAACAAAATGAGCGCAGGCAATATAGCACTCGTCCTAGCTCCGAACCTTTTGTGGGCACCAAATGATGATATCACGTATGATAATACTATTTCACTTTGGTTAATTCATTAGTAATAATTCAGAACACCTTCGGCGGAATAACGTTAATGTAGCAAACTACACATTATTTCTAATAAATGGATTTTGGTTCTGGAAAGCTAACAGGAGTTTTATGATTACTGCAATATTAAGCACTCAAAATAGTAACACATATAAATTTATTCTGCAAAATAAATTATTATATTACTGCAGGCCTGCACATCTCAAAAGCAGTGAGAGCAGATTGATAGCAGTGGCATAAAATTAACCACATGCCTCACAGGAGTAAATTTTCAAACTAAACCATATATATAAACTAAATTATGTGAATGACATCAGGTTAAGCGAAAATAATACCCAAAAAAGTATTTTCTAATACAAAATAACCATCATTTCTGTATGTGTTATTCCTCAGGCTAAATGCACCTTGGTCGTGTACCTCATTCCTCATTCATTTGATTTAAAATAGAATTCCAGGGCCGGGCTTATTAGATTCATGCAAACATGATCACCTGATTTATTATATGTTTATGTGATATAATGACAAATCAAGTCATAACTACAATGACAAGATAATTAAGTTTTCTGCACTCATTTTCCTTCCTTTTACACTCACTCATGCTCTTTACCTATTCCATCGTTGCATTTATTTATAGTTTTAACTGTTATAGCACTGTGTCGGAGGTGGTTGCATTTGTAATGTAGTGTAGAATACAATGTGATACTTGTTTCATCCTTTGTTACTACTACATCAAATCAAACTTCTTTTTATTTCTCACAGTGCAAACATGATGGTGTCAAACTCAATTGCAAATATCATAGAGAGCATGATCATTTATGTCGATTATTTTTTTGGCAATGGTAAGTGGTGCTACAAAAAACATCAGAATAATATACCAGCAAGAGATTAAAAAAATTATGCAAGTTATGTAATAGAGACAAATTATTATTTGTTATGTGTAGCATAGTTGGCATATTTGCCAAAGTAGACATGAGTAAACTGTCTGTCTGTCTTCTGTTTTGTTCTTTTTTGAAAATATATCCCATACAAGATTAGCTTAATAAATAAATGCCTGTCAAAACTGTAAATATGATTGTTTTAGTTCAGTCAAAATCTTTCATTCATTTTTGTTGCTTGATATACTTGATTATTGTTTTCAAGAACAAGAATTCATAGCACCCTCACCTCCACCATCACACAAAAGCTCTAACCACAATAGAACTTTGAGCAGTGGTTCCACAGGTGAAGTGAAAATAGACAACCATCCCAATAACAGCTTGCAGACAAAGTCATCACCTACTCACTCAAGAAACCATTCTTCTGAAACCATCCTAAATTCACAGTAAGCACAATATCATTACTGACCTTTTCAACTTTGTCCTTAGAAACGACTAGCTGAACCCCGATTATGTGACTTCCTGATAAAACTTGCAAAGAAAATGATTGTGAATGCAGTTGGCATTCCCAATTCACAGCTTGGGACGATGTCTCATTGCTCGAAAGAAACAATCATTAAATACGAACGAAAATTTTGCATGAGACAATATATCAGAATGTGTAAGAGCACCCATTAATACGTCGTTGGATAACAATCTATGGTTTTTAGTGTTTGTGATAGGATGGACTAATATAAAAAATAAGTAAAAGTACAAATGAAGTTTGAGATAGAGTAGGTTGATATGATAATGCAATACCACATATTACCATACATTTATTTATATCTCAAAGATTATCTATTTTATTTTCTCCGTGTATTATCTAACATTTTACCTCCTACAAAACCAGATCTAAATTAACTATTGCCTGTAGGGAAGATTTTAAATTTTCAAAGAAGGCTAGTGGAGTGAGCAGCTTACGTAAAGCCTAAGTTTCATTGTTGTATATTTTGGAGCAGTCTCAAACTTTTCTAATGGACATTTTACAAAATAAATTTTTGTTGTAGACATTCGCTTTTGTAACCATGTTGCAGCTGAAAAAGTGCTGGACATAAGCCTTAACATTATTTAATAAAAAAGTTTTAGGTAAACATTTGGTTGCACATTGATAATACTTTTGCTGCTCATTTTTTAATTACATTTTTACATTTGTTTTTGTGCTGACTATCATGACATTCCAATTTGTCTCTCATTCTCACATATCAATCTTTACAATAGTTCAACAGACACCATCAGAACGAAGAAAAAGAAGCATGCTCCACCAGCTCCTGTAAAGTAAGTGTAGCTTATTGTTAAGTTTAGTTAATGAAACAAAAGTAATATAATTTATACATTTAACTGGAATAACATAGACCTGCCATTAATAATAATAATGGAAACAAATAGTGTAGACTTGACACAGCAATAGAGCCAATCACATGGGTGCAATGTGGGTAGTATACTCTGCTAGTAGAATGATGTTGAATGTATTGAAATTCTATAACGAATTGATGGATGTGACTGAGAATCTCTTTCATTCCTAATCCTGTAATTTCTTCTGATTTGGTTTTTGATGAACCACGAAACACCTTTCTTTTTCTGTTCTATTTTTGTTTTGTTATTGCCTTTGCAATAAATATATCAAACTTAAGAGACCTCTTGGACACTGCATTAATATTCCTATATTGCCATACTTATGTTCATCACTTTTTGCATTTTTTAGAACTTCACCTGTTCTTAACAGAAAGCCCAGTAATGAATTTCAAACGCCTCCTACTAGACCTTCGCAACCTGGTAGTAATAATGGCACGCATTCTCACTCGGCCAAGCCACCCATAGCAACTAAAAGAACTTCTGTGAAACAGCGTCCCAACATGCCACCTCCCCAGCCACCCGACAGCCAAAATAAAAATGGAACAGTGCCTTCATCGGCACCAGCCTTACCGCCTGGACCTCAACCTCGTCCGCGGCCAAAGCCTCCAGTTAGAAAAAAGACATTTCCTGTCGCAACTGCAATCCAGGAAGGTGAAGATTCGTCATTACATGATACACAGGGAGAATTTCCTCTGCCAGTGGTTTCTGAAGACGGTTCTTTGCCACCGCAGAACCCCAGTGAAGACCACATGATGGAGAGTCCTACGATGCCAGACTTACCCCCACCACCTCTCCCTTCTGAGATGGATACCCTGGACACCATGACGCAGTTTCAGTCGGTAGAATCTCCTGAACCACCTGTCACAGTAGCTGATGATGAGGAAGATGAAAGAGATTTTATAGTGACTTCTTTATAAGAGAAGGAACTGTTTTCTGGATTTCTATTAGAATGTTGTTACTCAGTAGCTTGATTGGTCAGACCTAATATAATCTATGCTTATGTAACGTGGTAATGACAAAAGTTTCACAAATTGTGATCTGTTTGGTTAAAATTTGAATATAATATATTTAAAAGAGTAGCAATCCACAGGAATGGTAATCCAGTCATTTCTATGTCATTCTTTTTTCGCTTTGCAATGAATGTCAATTATTATTCTATAAGAAATATATATTGTTTACCTTAACTACATATAGGGATGTGGAATACAGAATAGTTCGATATTTTATCAAATCCATGATTTCGAATCCTATACTGGAATTGATATTATTGAAACTCTATTACATAACCAATATATTTCTATGTAATTTAATGATCTAGTATATAGAGCATAAAGCAAAATCATAGCTGTCTTCGGCATACATAAGAGACATAGAAATGTTTATTAGACTGCAACAGATATGCATATGATATATGTATTTATTGAAACAATTCAGAACTTGTATCGCAAATGAGTAAGAAAGTTATAAAATTACTGACAACAAAGTAAAAGTAAAATTTTCATTGCCAGCATGTGTATTTTATCTACAGTAACCAATGAATTCAATTTAATAATCAAACTATTCTGGAATAGTCTGAGATTTGAATGTCATTGATTTCAAATTCTGTATTGTACATCCCCACAATAACCCTTATATTTGATGACATAATAGGAGTTCACCCTGCCTATATAGGCTTCAGCACTATTATCATAGTTCCACCTCTGAAACCATCCGCTGTACTGATGTTATTTTTCTTTTTCAACTGCATAGTGCACACTGTACAACAGAGTTATTGCACTAATCCAAGGACATGATATGGTTCCTCCTCGTATATTCGGACATTGATACAATATTTAGGCATTTATATGTGAATTTACTGTGTATTGCCCACATTACACTCAAGAATAAATCTCTTATTGACAACGTACTATGGCAAAAACACCATTTTGTAATATTTACATTCAATCCTGTACTCGCACAGGGTTGTTGTCTTTGTACCAAGAAAATCGAATGTTGAAAAAAGGAAATCTCTTCTATTTGACTGCATGGTGATCGTGAATAAGTATGTCTCAATGAGACAAAAAGAATGCAATCTCGTTGCCTTTATGAAATTGCTTCTTCAAGTGTGTAAAATGTTAACGGCTACATTTTGTTTTTGCACCAAGTTGAATGGTACGTTTAAGTAAATTCATAAATGTTTTACGGCACTTATGTTAGCATGTTATGTCATAGAATGTGTACCTTTAAAAGAGAATGAATTTCATTATTTCAATAATCATATTGGATGCTTTTACTAAGGTAATATACATTCAAGATTTATTTCTTCATAATGTCTTTATGCCACCAAACTTTATTCATATTGTTTTTATCAATGGGGAGAGTCAAGTGACATTGCTTTGTAAATTCACCTTCGCCTAGTTTTAGCTTTTTTGAATACACTGAGATAAATCTTTTTATTCTAAAATGCTAATTGGTTTATCAGGCAAAATCCTTGGCCTTCAATTTAAATTCTGAGCAGCAATTGTTTTTTCATAGACTATTGTGTTTTTAAGAGTATTGGCTCTCTTAATTTCCACATATTCTTTTTTTGCTTCACCAGCATGTACATAAACTCTTTGTTCATTGTATTTCAGTTTTTAATCCAATCAAATGTAATCCGTATACCCGCTATATTTATTGATATTACCATTCGTGAAAGTTTAGTTTTATCTGTTGAATTTCTAACATTCTGAGCTTTTTATCACAACATTCCAGCATTTACTATTGCAACATTGGACCCGTGTAAAATTGTTAGATTGTTGTGCTTATGCGTCGCATTTTCTTGATCATTAATATTATAGTATTTCTGCTTGATAAATTTCACTTGGGTGAAGATACAGTACCTTTTTCAGGTAGATCTCACTGTGCAATTGTTAAGCCAAGTAATTAGAGCACTCTGTTCATGAATCATGGTATTCAAATAATAAAGAAATTTTGATCGTGCTTACACTGATTATTGGGGAATAGTATAATTGTGTTTTATTTAGCAAGAGTGAAAAAAATATGGTCTGTGTATTAAATTATCCTAGTCTGGATGGAAAATAATACATTTAGGTTTACAAGAAAATTTATAAGTTTATCTACACAGGAAGTATTTTGCTTATTAAATTTAGCCTTCCAGATTAAATAATTAACCCCCCTTTAAGTTACAGTTGATCATCTAGAGTTCTAAAATACGGAACGGATCACCAGGAGAATCGTGTCTCCAGGATATCCCACAAGAAGTATTGTCACCCAGACAAACTCTTGGATGTTCGACAATTTTCCAGTTGATATCCGAAAACTGTCAATTAACTAAAATTTGTGACTTGATTAGTAATTATTGGAGATTACTAATATTGATGTTTTATTATTACGGTATGCTGGATACCCAAAGTCAAAATGCTACCACTTGGAGAAGTCAACGCGAGTGAGAGGATAGAGATAGACGAGGGGTGTAAATAACCCTTGCTTGCGTACAGTTAACGCCATGAAAACACTTGGGTTTAACCTATCCCTCTGAATATCAATATCGATTACCTCTCATTCAATTCAGAGTAATGAGCCCGTTAATTTCTGATTGATTCGGAATATAACAAAGGATGTTGGAATGATATTTAGTTAAATCTAATTTTAGTCCGATATCACAGGGTGAACACTTTTGTCACAGCTGACTTCACACACACACAAACGGTTTCTTTAGTATCTTCATTGAAAGTTCTGTGGACAAACTCTGTTTGTTGTTTTTATCTAAAATAGTCGTACTCTTCTGTCTTGCCAGTAGGAAATACTCTGCATTCCATTACAATTTTTACACCCCACGCATTTGCTAGTACTAGATATTACTGTTTAACAATTTGCGAATGTTGTTGTTCTAATTCACTTAAGAATTTATTCTATATCGTTTTGTTACTGCTTCACGGCGGTATTGAAATATATCATTCTAGTTAATTTTTTCCTGTCGAAAATGTGCTTTATAGATGTTGAAAGTCGAACGTTTTACGTTTTACTAACTAAAGGAACGTTTTACTGACATTCAAGATGAATATGTCTGCTGAAATTGGTGTCATATTCAATTCATTCTGCCCGAGTCAAAACAAGTAATATTATCTGTCGGAATATTGGACTCTCTGCTAAGAACTATGGATATAGACCGTACATCCTATTTAAATCAGGTAGAGTAAAATAACTGGTAATTCCTGTGTATACGGTACCGAGACATGACTTGGACACATAGGTCTGTATATTCTCGAGCACGATCTAGTGGGACTTCAGATTTCAGATCATTGACTGACTGTATTTGTTCCTAGTACTGGTATCTGTTTATCATAAGTTGTTCATAAATAAGTGAAATAGCATGGTTTCGTGCTATCATTATTGTCAATTGAAACTAAAATATTAATATTGAAAATAGTATTTCAAAATTTACAGTTTGTCAGTTGCTGTATTATGGTAAAGATGATAACTAAAATACTGAATAAAACAAGGGTTGGGGTGAATTTACACTTTTAAAAATTTGCCATGAGATAAAAAGGATGAAACTCTCAGAAACACATTATTTACACTCTCAGATTATTAATATTATAAATATGACTTCACTGTTTCTAGAATACTGACTTGAGTGCAGAAGTTGCACCTTTCATTCCGAGATCAGACAATGGCAAACCTTTCAATGATCCGATGCTTCCTGCTTCCGGTCAACTTCCACACTATCTTACTTCCTGTTACCCTTTTGTGCAGCAGGATCAGATTGATGGCAGGCAGAGGTATAACTTTTTATGTCTTGCACATTGGTTAAAAGCATATTTATTTTCCATATTAACTTATTAGCATATAATTATAACATACACTAATGTAACATATAGAAACCCAAGATGAAATTTGTTTTGTATGTAAAAAAATATCTATATATGTTTTCACTTATGCACAGTATTTACCTAGGTACTTGTGTACATTATCCTAAACAAGAACAATACGGTTGCATAGTATTTACCCTGGGTACTTTCTAGAAGTTGTGCTTATTACTTTGTATATATTACTTCGACTCCTGTTAATTTTATCTCATTTTTATTACTTCGGACAGAATGGACAGCAATCAGTACCAAGGCTATTACAACAAAGACATGTCTCCTTGGCCGATGCCACCCAACAACCAATTTCCTCCCCACATGCCATCACCTAGATTCAACACACCGCCTCCACACATTCCACCTCCTGTGCAAATTCCTCCAGGACCATCCGACTCTCTCTACCAATATCATCCTGAATTAACTTATCAATCCCATCCTCCATTTAATGGAATTAACAACTCTTGTAAGTTTCTTTCATGAAATGTGGCAATACAATATCCAATTATAAAGTCTAATTAATTTTTTCATCCAATTTGCTTGACCATTGATGCTGACAATAAATGTTATTTAACAGTAAATGCATGTAAAATCAATGCATTCAACGACCTGTTCAGGCTCACTTCTACTACTTATCTACTTCACTCACATTTATGAACTATGTTCGGAAGACAACACATACATGCATAGTTTTTGTTATGTAGCAAGTCCATTAATTTGTAGACAAACTGTTTAGTTAAGGTGAAGGAATATATATGGAGGCGTACCTTGTTGTACGTCTCAATTTATTACACTTCAACAAAATCAATGCAGGCATTCATAATAGCTATTGGACTACCTTTACTATGTTTCTCGGGACAAATTCAATAAATTGGTGTACCTAAACTAAAGAAAATGTAGCTATTATACCCGATTAGTTTTTCAAGATATGTTCTTATGTTATGTTTATTGCAACTCAGTTCCACATCATCTCTACTCTGACAATCGGTCCCAAGTCTTACATTCTCACAATCATGGCCATCGTTACCAAGAAAAACGATCTGACAGTAAAAGGTCATCCATCAAGAAAACGAATCAAAGGAGTGTAGGAATACAGATGGAAGTAGGAACAACCACCGATGGCGGAGATAAAATTCGAGAAATGATTGACAGCTCACAACAAACTGGTAAGTATTCAATATTGAGATTTTCGGAGTATAATCGAGTGGAAGGGGTAAATTTGTCTATCTTGCTGCAGCCATGAAATTATTACTCTGATTGTGAATGCCAAGGCAGGATAAGGCCAATACTGCATTTGCTAAATTAAGTATAGGGTACTATGTTAAATCACTGATATCATTCTAATCTATGTTGAAGCATTTATCTACAAGGGATAGATTTGTATATATATTCTCTCAACGGCATTTTATGACTAAAATTTATATATCCTTGATCTTAGTCTTATAACACAAGTAATTGAGATTAATCTGAACCATTTATAGGAGAGAGTTATATTATTTGTTTCTTAATGAGTACACATCAATTCTTTACATTCGATAACTTGCCAACTCTGTGGCAACAACGATGCTGCTTTATATTACCATCCCATATTTTGTTGCTGTAATATAATGGACACCCGGATCCTTAATTTAGTGTTATACAGGCAAGATTTTGAGGGTACTAGGTTTAACTCAGTATGGCAGCCAGGTAGAGTAATAAAAGCCCCGAATTTCCAGAAATGGTGATCATCGATCATAGTAGTCATAATCATTGATAAAAAACCATGCTATCAGCTGCTTCATTCAGTTAATTGAGGAGTAACAAACAAGTTAGCTATCTCTATTATATAACCTCTCAAGAAATGGCAAATTTAATGTTTTGTTTGCTATGTGTTGTTGCAATGATACAGTTTGTTCCATTCTCCCTCTATTTATATGTCTTTTATGGCATCTGGTTTAATTCCCACAGTGGTTCATTGGTACTTCTTGCTCCTGTACTGCATTGGAAACATTTCAATTATTATTATTCCTGTGATACGAGGAAATACATGATCTGTTACATTGTATCTACCGTGCAGGGTTCTTGGAGGAATCATCATAGGATTAAATGTTATGGAACAAATGTCGCAAGATTTCATCTCATGGAATTAAATGTTGCAGGATAATATATTACTATCACTATCCTCAAATGAACTTGTATGTATGGATTGGGTATACCAGACCCTAACCATGCCATTGTAACTTCTTCTTTTATAGTAGTTATAAGTACCATATAATGACAAATGATGAAACATAATAATCAATTCTATATATCAAACGTAACACAACAATATAAAGACTTTGCAGCAATGACAAATTGCAGCAAACAGCCTTTAAAAATAATATAATTGTTATTAGTCTAGAAAGGTATTGAAATCCTGTTTTGGGCAGTAATATTACCAGTATACGGATGTAGTCTGTACTGCATAGCAGTGTTAGAATCAGGATTCAGCTCGAGAATTTTTTACTCTTCATTTAGCAATCGGATAAACAAGCATACAGTTCCCTGTGTCATGCAGTTTATTCTATAGCATTTGCATGGTTGTGTGTTTAAATGATATATCTGAGCTAATTCATAATTTTGATAGAATATTTTCATATTGTTTTTCAAGATTTCCCAAGTGATATCGCCAATAAGTCGTTGTCAGAAAAGCCGAGTCCCTTGAAAAAATCCAGAGCAGCGAGAAACCGCAGGCGTGCCGCGCATTCTGCTGCCGAGTATTCAGTGAGCTGTGACTCTCTCAGCGATCACAATGGTGACGAAGCAGATGTGGACAGCGATAGTGGATACTACAGGTTGAGGTTGATGACTATCATTTGTTAAACAGAATTGTTCCTAGTATATAAATTCAATGGCGATTGAAAAATTGAAAATATTTCTTAATTAAATAAATCATTAAAATTTAATAAATTTTAATTTCATTTTATTCAAAAAGATGGGAGTGTATTGTTGTTGAATTTTTTAATTTGAGTTATTTTATAAATTGACTAGATCTGTTTGGAACAGTGTTCCATGACCGAGTACAATGATTTTCAATTAAATGAGACTCTACGTAAACACCACTATAGTGCGACTTTGTTACATGTATATTTTGGACTGTTTACCATGTAAAACATGAAAGGTCTCGGAAAATTTTACTAATTTGAAAGGGGGAGCCCTGGTCTATAGGATGCATGCTCCTTATCTGTGACCAAATTCCAATTCTCCCACTAATCAATTTTTAATATATGCACTGGAGGCTGCTTTTTCCTGATTTTGGATAGTCTTATGAACCTGTCCACTGTGATATGATAATGAAGAACTCCATATTAGAGCATTTAAAATTTAGCAATTAAGATGCCAGAGCCTGTTGAGCAGAGAGATCCACATCTCAGGAAATAAAATTGAATTTGGAATTTCAAAATCTGCATTACCTTATCAACCTGGATACCTATTGTCAACAGCATTTATGTTGATTCTCTTTTCCATTGTTGTTTGCTAAATCATTTGTACATCATGTGACTGGTATTGTCTTGTTCTCGAGTGTCAAGTCACACAGTATTTGTTGGGTTTGTCTCAGCTTCTATAGCAACAGCCTTTCTCAATACTTCAAAGTATAAAATTATAGTACACTGTTTATTGTCTGCTTTAGTTTCCTATAGTGTGTATTACCATCTTGGCTGAAAGATTATTATATGAAATTTCTATTCATGAAACGATCAATAATATCTGCACGAAAGTAGTTATTATTACTGGTAATTCTGTACTAATTGACTATATAAAAATGTCCACACTGCCATACTTAGGTTCCCTGACATCCTCATCCTTGGACTAGAACACTTCAACCATGCCCAAACATAACCATTTTTCACCCCGAATGCTGGCAAAGCTGGACCACCCTGATATATCTAAAAGTAAAAAAAAATGTACTGTATTAATTATTTACTGACTTCATTTTTTATCACACAGCCCAAAACATCAGATGCAACGTAAACACAACTCTGTGACATCAACTCATGAAAATCGAACTGAAGTTGGAACAACGACTCTTATTCCTCCCAGCTATCCAGTAAGCGTATGTTGCCCTCGTTCATTTCATTCACCATTCATTTTTAACTTTGAACCCTAGGATTTTGATGACCTTCCAATAAAAGCCTTCAAAGCTTTTTAATATGCATTACAATTACTCTTGAGTAATTCTTTCAGTCAAAGTTCATGTATGATCAGTTTACAGCAAATGATGATTTTCTGTCATTATATATATTATCATGGTTTTCATTTGAAAAAAATATGTATCAGTTCATAATTTTTATTACTTGTTTTTTTAGACAAACGTGGTGCAACCACTAGTCTACCTCCATCCCCAAGCTCCGAACACATACTTGCAAGTCCATCCTCACTCTTACTTACATAGTCAACCACTTCCTGGACCTGGCAACCCAATACGTATGCCGATAAATGGTGGACCGCCTCTTCTGATGACTCCACCACCCATAATAAGTGAGTTTGTGGTAACATTTTTTATGTGCCGTATACAATTTAGATATTCCAATTTTTGAAATGCCGAATAAATCTTAAGTTCCCAAATGTTAGTGAAGTGTGTTGTCTACTACTGTCTACCTTTTTCCATTCCATTCACTAGAAATATTCAGTATCTTTTCATATTTCATTCCTCTTTTGGTTATGTTAGGCTAATGTCTATGTACATGCCTTCCTGTATATATATATTTATCATGTATTCAAACATCTTCAGATTTAGGACCCTCTGCTCCTTCACCTCAGCAGCAGGCATTAGCCATCGCAAACTTCAAAAGAAGGACCGAATGGCAGCAGGAAATTTTGAAGGCTCATAATGTGGTAAGATCATCACACTGTTGTTATTATAAACATATGAAATACAATGAATCTTTCTATAGGCTCCGAGCTTCCCTCCTCCCCCTGGGTATAACCCAACTTTCCCGGGAGGGCAATTCGGGGCACCAAATCGATTTCACCTTGGACCAAACCTTGGAAGGTGGAAAAAGCAACCATTGCCAAAAAATAACAGGCGACCGACCCCTAAACAAAATATGACAAGGAACAGTAGTGACATAGAAGCTGATACTAACAAAAGAGAGCAATCTAGTGAAAGATCTGAAAGGAAAACAGCAAAAGAGAATGGGAACCCTTTTGAAAGAGGCCATGGCCTCCTGCACCTAAATCCGAACACCGCCCCACCACATCTTATTCAGCAGAATCCTCCGAAGCTTACGGTAAACTTTTATGTTGTATTTATATTTATACTAGAAGAGCAAGATTTTAGTGGACCTGTGTTTTTATTTATGCATTATTCTGGGATACTTCTGTATCTCCTTGCCAAATGGCGATATTGTTTTGAGACATACAAACACAAAGACAAATTTCAACGATCATTTGATAGATGTATGTATATATCAGGCTACCAATATCGAGATACAATATGCAATACATATATCTTCATATCTCTCCAACTAATAACACAGTAAGACAAATAATAGTCGGTAAGCAGTGGATTGAGACTCGTCTAATTGAGGTCATTATGGCATAGTTTACGGATTATTTTTTATGTTCACAAACTCGGTTATTTTTCAATTCTTTAATACGTAGTTTTCTTTAATGCACCATGTGGAAGAGGATCAGTAAATTTTTCTTTGATCATAAAGCCCTAAAGTTTAAGAACCACTGCTCTACTGTATAGAGATTTATGTTTTCTATGATTGGTATTTTAAGTCTCTTTTCGTTAGGATGAAGATTTTCCTGACCTTGGTCCTTCTAATTATTACTCTCAACATGGCAACATAACAAGCATTTCATACAGTGCTGCAGTACAAAGAAAGCCTCCTCCTCCTGTAAGTTGCATCTTATCACTTCAGAATGCTATACATCTGTGATGCTATTCGGTCTGCTTTACATAATTTTTCTATTTGCTATTTGTCAAGAAAATCAACATCCCTGAAGACAGTCCAATCAAGGACATGATTGAGGCTGTCGATCCCAGCCCGGGAAAGATCACACGCAGGAGAAGGAAGAAGGCGGAGAGGGCAGCGATGGCTGCTGCCCAGGAGTATGAAGGAATAAGCAAAGAGCAAGAAAATATTAAAGTACCCTTTGCTTCTAATAATATATTTAAATACTAGTGCGAACGCTTTAAATGCAATTTTCATGTTTTTCGCCATTGAATCATGCTCATCATACAGTATATTAGTAAATTAGCTTGATCTGCGTTTTCTGGTTTCCAGTCGAATACTTCTTGTATGTTACTAAGCAAGAGATAACTAAATGGTTACATCCATTAAGTAGTAAACAACGTTTAAGTTTACCTAGATTTCTCAATGTTTTTTTTTAGCAAAACAGAGTGAAATATATGTGGTCACAGTTCTGACTTCGATTCCTTTATTTATATTTTCTCAAAGTGTTCGCACGCAAAAATTTTTTGAATAAACATGGCGTTTTATATATAAAATATGCTGCTTGATGGATTACTACATTTATGGTCATCTTTTCTGTGCAGAAACAGCTCAGCAAAACTGGTGGCAATCGTAAGGAAGGCAAGTCACAGCAGCTTAATCTCGCTGAGATGTTGTATAAACTTGAGCAAAACCAGAACGATTTACACCACAAGTCTTTTGTTCCATCTAAGTCTGCTGAAGTTGGGTAAGGCTCGAGTGAAAATTTTTCATCGCTTGATATATCATCAATTATGAGCACCAGGCATCTTTAACCTTCGTCTTGAACCCGTGCATTCTTTTATGAATAGTCGAGGCATTTTATCAGTTACTTCTTGTATAGTAATTATCTAACTTCCTTTGTTTACAGAAATTTGGAGCTTATAATGTGATGATTTCAATTTTTTCAAATGTCATCTAGACTTAGAGATTGATATTAGGCCAGAAGTAGCAACCAACCATTGCATTCCATTCCATGTATATTTTTTCTTGCATGAATTCAGATGCATCATACAACTATCGTATCCCCATTTAATACTTGTACAAATAGGTTAATGTAGACATATTCATTATTTTTACTTGGTACATTATCGCCCATTTATAGGAGTCTGGAGGTGACCTTATTAGGCAAGGCTTTATATAATTGTAAAGTTTGACATTACTTTCATAGAAATCCCACTATGCGTTGGAAAAAAGACAACGCAGTAGTACCACACAATCCACTGGACTCGTCTGCACCATTGAAAAAGCGGGGGAAGGAGAGGGAGAATCCAAAGATCAAAAAGCCAAGTGCTCTTAAAAAGGTGAATGAATTATGAATGTCAGTTCATACTTTGGATTCAATAATATAATTTCAATATCTTTAGGTTATACTAAAAGAACGGGAGGAGAAGAAAAACAACCGTCTCGTGACACTCTCTAGCGAAGACAACCCAGAATATGACATACCTTCTCTGCCACCTGATATCTTAAAGCCTGATGCAGTGAAAGAAAACGCTGACAATAGTAAATTTTATTAAAGTTCACCACCGATTCTTCAGCAAATCAAGTTCTAGCTCTTTCAGTCTTGAAAAAATGTTAAATGCTCATTACCACTATACAGAACATTGAAAATACCTGTTGAGTTTTAAGTGCAATAATATTATCCATTGAATCATCCCATTAAAATATTCTTTAAATTGTGCATAGATTCAGTTATTGAAAATCCACGTTGCTCTAGGGCTGGCACAGGAGGGCTGAATTTGGTGGTTCATCATTTTTTCTATTGAATGGGTATTATGTGACTTCGTATGGTCCAGTAAACTAGGAATCCGGTAAGGTTCTGAACAACTAGGGTGTTGAAAAATCGGTGGTTATCTGAGCCTAAATTCAGAATTCTATGTTTCAAGTTGTTTACAATTTTCAGAACCAAAGTTTGTTTTCCCAGATAATTCAGAATCAAATCCGTCTTCTGCAACAGACAACCCTTCCTCGCAGAACGCCTCGGCGTCTGGCAACTCTAGTCCCGTTGTCCCTTCTAGTGTACCAAAAATACACAGCAGGAGATACAGAGAGTAAGTAATTGGACTTGAAATGATGAATAACTTGAAAGTTTATCATTACTACTGACTAAAATCTTGTACGTCTTACAACAATAGTGCCATATAACATAAAATCTTATTATCTTCAATATTAAAGCATTCTGATCTTTCAAATTTAAGATATTGCTGCCAAGTCCTGGACAAGCAAATAGATGAGACATGCACTATTATTCTCCAAAGATTAGTACAGTTCCAAGAACGGTAAGAAAATTTATATATTCTGTAATACAGTGACACCTAAATTAAACGGACTAATGTAGGGAATACCAGTTCGAAATTATGAAAGTAAAAGAGAAAATACCATGGTGGAAGCAATTAAATTAAGTCCAGTTTCTGTCTGACACTACAATGCACTTTTTTCTTTTCTCGTCTCTTCCTCTCTAAGACATACTGAGGAGTATTTGACTTATCTATTTAGGAGTATCAGAAAAATTAGGAGTAAACACTGCTACTGCTAAAAATAAGATGCCCTTTTTTATCAGGATGTACCAAAAGGACCCGATGAAGGCCAAGAGCAAGAGGAGGTTTGTTCTCGGTCTTCGGGAGGTGACGAAACATTTGAAGCTGAAAAAGCTGAAGTGTGTTCTTATTTCACCAAATTTGGAAAAAATCCAGTCTAAAGGTTTGTTTTCTCACTTCTGACAAATCAAAAAACTTTTTTCCATTTAGTTCTGTTTAGTTAAGTCCGTGTTATATTCCAGGTGGACTCGATGACACCTTGTATGTGATACTGCAACTATGCAAGACACAAATGATTCCTTATGTGTTTGCCCTCGGGAGGTGTGCAATGGGAAGAGCTGTGTCCAAACTCGTACCGGTCAGCATCATTGGTATCTTTGACTACAGCGGGGTGGAAGTGAGTTATCATTCTATTCCTATATGGTGTTTTAATTTCAATTTCCATATTTGGTGCATTTTTAAATAACTTATTATTCAGCTTGAATTTTAGTGCTGACCCAGTTTCTGTTTCTGTTAAAATGTTTTTTATTCATCATCATTACAAGGACCATTACAAGAGGATGATTGAACTTGTAGAAGAAGCACAAGCGAAATATGCAGAAATGATGGCTTCGTACCAACTAGAGATTGAAGAAGCGAACTCGCAAAAACTGGTTAGAAACCTTGACAAGACCTCATTTACCTAAATAACAATACATTAATCCCTAGACAAACTTGGAGCCCCACGCATTTCCACGTAGCGAAGGCTTACTGCATATGTGAAGAAGATAATGATATAGTGATAGTGAAGATAATGATATAAATTATAGTTACCACCGCTTTGTTGGAAGGAATGTAATTACAATAATTATTTCAAGGTACCACCACCAACAAAACGGTTTGCTCACATGGGACACTCAAGAAATCCATCTGCTGCAAGCTGTGTATCTTTCTGTAGCATGATTTCCGAACCGATCTCTGAAATGAATCCTTTAGAAGGTAAAGAAGCATCAATAGACACCCACATATTGATATCAACTATGTATCCTTATTTATGTATTAGTAAAGAGAATAGAAGAACAACTTTTGTTTTCTTATCTGTGGGTTATGTTCAAGGAAGAATTGGTTAGTGTAACTAGCAGGAACAGACCTGTTTGCACAGTATCAGGCATGGAGATGCTCTTTGTTCAGTAGATATATGGTTTTCCCCATGCTTATGCCTCCACAATTCATAGATCTCTCGAGAAGTACTTCGTAAATTTCAAATAAATTTGAAAATTAACCTCGCGATAATTTAATGAAACCAAACTCGGTTGACACCCCATTTTGTTGCATTAAACTGATTGTTGATAACTTATACAGAAGTACTTAAAAATTGTAAGCTGTCTGGCACATTGTGAACTGCTGCGTAGATAAAATACTCAAAACTGATCGCGGGAATAATTGGTTGTTGATAAAGCCTCATATTGTGTATAATTTCAATAAATTAGGTACTAGTTGGAGGATGATGGTGGATGCTAATGACGATTCAGTTCCCGGTCCAACACTGTCTCCACCACCGGAGACCATGTCCGAGGACGAACAGGCGAATGAGGAAAATCATGCAGACGAGACTCTGCATGTGTCGAACGAAATCTCTATCGATGAAAGTGCTGACATAGAAGATGACAACGTAGGTTCCATTCACGAAGAGAAAGATAAATCTGATAATGAAAATTCCAGTGAGGAGAATGGAAATTCTTCTCATTTCGATTCCTATCTGAATGCACTCGACACCAGTGTTATTTCTGAAGATAAGGTGACCACCGAACAAGCTCTCGATAAATCGCAATCGACGGTGAGCACTGTCGTGGCTAGGACTGGGAAGCCAGAAGAGAAAGGAGGAAAGTCGTCCCGCTTGTCGGGAAAGGGGAGTGGCATAACGAGAATCATGGAGGACGTTCTGCCGGTGAGCGCGGATACTACGGACCGCATCAATTCGTGGCTGGAAGCCGCTACAAATTCCGTCCAGGATTTAGATCTCGAGGATTCAACAGACGACAGCAAGATAGAAGAATCTTTGGTGCCAGAGGTTGACCGTGAAGTAGATCAAGAGAACAATGAAGATGACTATCTTTCATGTAAGTCGAATGAAGACGAAGATGATACAAAAGATTCCTAGTTTGAAAAAAGTGTACTTGAAGAAAGATGATTAAGATGTTGATTTTTCAAGTATTATTTTATGATTGCTATTCTATCTTTGTGTATAGATTTCGTTTTATTCCAAAACTTTCCTCAATTATGATAACCCTGTCAAGCAGCTACGGTCACCTGCAAGGGTTTAAATTTGTTTTATTGGGATGGATTGAACTTGAAATTTTCATCACATTTTGTTTCAGAGCTTTTGCTAGATCCAGCAAAGTCACATAATGATCAACTATATGATAAGTGTGAAAGCATGAACAAAGAATACCGGCATCCGAGCTCCCTTTAAGACATATATTGATGTACAGGAGTCTAGTAATTGGCAATGTCCTCCAATCGTCACACTTAGTTTTAATGACGATGAAAATTTTGTGAACATTAACTATTCTTTACCACTTTAGATATGGTATAATTGAAAACACCATGTAGGAAATGTGGTTACAGCTGTATGTACCTAACAGTGGAGGAATTTTTATGTTCTTTTCATTTGCAAATAAGTTCCATAATCAGTAAATTGCATGTAGGAAACTACCAGTATTCGAATTCAATTGCAATATTAGCATTAAAGCACAGGTGTTTTTTCCTGTCACCCTCTCCGAAATTTCCCTTCCCTTCACAGTTAAAATTACTCCCAATTGTTAGTGTATCTATTATGGTACCTAAGTTAAACTCCACCATAGTTGAATATCATTTGCCAATAAGAAAATTTAGTAATGCAGTTTCAAGCAGTGTAGTAGTTCCGAATTCCACCAATTCCCAACTTCTAAATTAGCTCTTTAAACAAATTGAAAAATATGATATGTCTTGTTTCTAAGCCAAAGCATTGGAATTGACTCTGCAGTAGCGGGTGTTTGGCTATCTTGACTAGCTGGGGCCATTCTGATAATGACTGTTATTAGCTTATGAGTGACATAACATGATGTCAACCCTTTTTTTATTATCTCGAATGAACACTTTGTGAACATTATTCCCCTTTGCCTTCTGGTCTTCTTCATTACAGCTTTTGGTGTATCATGATCATTCGAGTTCCATGTGTGTAGTATACACACTGTAATTTATTTTTGCATTTTTGTTTGACCGTTTTTAGGAAAACAAAGCGTCCAAAAAATAGCAATAATTCGGGGTCCCAGTATTACTGTGTGCTCATGTACACCAATAATTGAGCTTTTTTGGCAAAATTTCTTCATAAAGAATTTACAATAACTTGACTAACACAATCTTCAATCACAACATAACCCCTAGTTTTTTAGTGTTATCCAATCGAATAAACTCTTGGGTTGTTAATTGTTAATCCTTCCCCCAATTTCTCATACAAGTCCATGCTGACTTATGAAATATCTTCTCTCCCGATCCTATACAGACCCTTACAACCTAAAATATCCTTCCGATATCAAGCACAAAGATATGTGCAACAAACCGTTGATTAATATATTTAAGGCTATAAGGCTAATGTATTCATACGCAGTAGTGTCATGCCAAGATTGCTTTATCCAATCATTGATATTATCTGAATCCATGATAGAATCTTTTGAATATCTGGGTGATTGAAATAATAGCAGTATCGAAAACTAGCTATGGCTATGCTAATACCCATCTCAGCAATATTTGAAAGTTCAATATTCCATCTCTTCGAGTTTTTTGTGACAAGTGGGAAATATTTCTCTAATTTTACTGAGAAAATCTAACTTGAATTTTTTTTTGGGAAAAAAAATGTTCGTGTAATGCTGTGCTTACTTTCAGGTGTATATTTGGTGCTTGTTTTAATTTGTACAGCCTGAATTCCCTACCTATCCATTTCCCTAATTCCTAGCATAAAATGTACCATAACTTGATTTAGTTTCCAGAATTCATACAATGATTAGTAGTGCTGTATTGTTCATCCCATGTAAATAATGTGATACATACTACTTCAGATCAATACTTGGGAGTCTTCTATCACTAGTTATTCCTAAACATTGGATCAATGGATTTTTTAATGAATTTTTTATTCAGTCTCATTTTCCCAGTAGTCCAAAACATAAGGAGCGGTATGTATCAACATTTTAATCAATCAGTTTGAAAAAGGAGACATTATATACAATATCGAGAATTCAATTTATAGATGTGAAGTAACATTTGTTAGGTTTGACTGTTTAAAGAGCTCTACTTTCATTTAACATTGAATTTGCAAGCAAATCAGGTACCCCTATTGGTTCAACTTCTCGTGCTATTCCTTACAAATTGTCACAAAGCGGTACTTTGTATGGATGTTTTGGATTCCCTTAAAGAGATTAAAGAGTTATCTCCATGAATAAAACTTGCATCACCATTTTTTTGAAAAAAAGAGTATTACCTTCACCCTTTTTCTATTATAATCTATATGCTTTCTATTATTTTATACACCTCTGTAAAAATATATATCCTACATAGTTTCAAAGGTTTTGTGTGGATTATATCTATCTGTGTATTCTTTTTTCTTTTGAGTATTTCGTTCTTCTGAGTAGCATTTCTTCGTTGATTAGATGTCTATAATTTCACTTATCTCACCTGATCAACAATTAAACTCTTAACTACTAGAGAATTTCAGCTATTTACAGGGCTGGTTTCATAAAGGCTTTGATTTGGTTGCGGTTCTGTGATATCATATTTCATGACCCAGATCAGAGTTCATATTTAAATGTCATCAGCCATGATTATAAGTTTACTTGCCCAACCATTTGGCATCAATTTGTTTTTTTGGATATCTCCAATATGTTTTACAATAACGGTTTTCCAACCAATCTTTTGCACCTTGATCGTTGCCTTTTACTTCAAATGGAGAAAATGGAGCACCATATATGAAAAATTGTCTGAATTACTCTTACACCAGCCCTGCTTATCCTAGTTATCTTATTATTGATGGCGATTGGATTTAAATGTTATATATAAGGTGTTCGTATGGGTATATGCTACATTTTCATTCCTTTTGATGCTTATGCTAAGTATGGTTTCGTTAGTTTTCATATTAACCTCACTTTGTCTCAGAAATACTCAAACTACCTATTCAAGTAGATTTAGTTTTACTCCTTTGTGGTAGTGGTTAGATAGCTTTTCTCAATTCAATTCTGTCCGATGTTGGTTTAGCCTGTTCAACCTTAGATATTATAGTAGACTGGATGATGATCTTGGTGTTTCGAGGCTATGCAAATGTGATATGACATGCATAATCAAATTATACTCATGATTTCCTTCAAACCAATTAACCTTAACTAATGCATTTTTTCAAAGCAATAAACTTGAGTAATACAGTGTATGATTTATGATCCTTGTTGAGCATTTTTGCCTCTTCATTCTGGTTAATGTCTTGTTGATTGTTATCCCACTGCAGTTTGGGTACAATTTGATGGTCTACCAGTACACCGAACCAAGAAAGCTCGACACAAATGACGCCTGAATCACAAATGAGACCGGAACAAAGTTGAGTATTATTATTTTTGTTCACAATATTTTTGCACCTATATACCAAAATGTATTGTGAATTGCTATTTCATTGCAGTTCAGGTACAATTTAATGGCAGTACAGAACACTGAACCAAGAAATTCAATACTGGTGACATAAATCTCAATGAAACTGGAACAAAGCTAAGTAATTCTTTGCTAGTCACTAAGCAACCACATCGTAACAAACCAGCTCACTTTGCCATTACCTTCATTTCAAGTATACATAACTTATCCCGGTCACTAATAACTGGTACACATCTTGCACTCACCTTACATTGTCTCTCAATTATGTAAGATAATATAAGAACACTACAAAATTTCCCAAGTACCCAGAACCTTACTCATTTATTCTTTGCTAGATGTTTTTTTTTATATAACGAGCCCTTAATTTGCTTCAAGGTTACTTCCTTCCTGCAAGAGACGTCGTTAATGTGAGACAAGTTATGTGAGGGTTTGCTTTTTTTGACCATATTATATTCCCAGTGCTTCTGACGAGACAAAGCAAAAAATATAAATTGCGCCAATGGCACAAAATGAGGGCTTACTTTATTGTTTATTCAAGACTGCTACAACTAAGAAATATCAAAGGTTTTTCTAGGAGGCATAGAGGACACCAATGTGATAATTTTCTGTATCTTTATTGTTTCAGAAACGAGAACTAATGAGGAAAGCAGGACTCATCGCACACCATACCATACCTTACCTAGGTGTCTACACGATGAGTATGTCAACACAGATTAACACCTCCTTTTCTCACTCACCCTCGATAGAACTCGGCCAACACGGGTAATATCTTTATTATTATTATTATTTTTCACATTTTTATAGTCTTGACACCAGTGGTATCTCTCTTTTCAATTTTTCTTAATTGTTTTCTCTTCATTTTCTTTATTTTTCTGGTGTTTCTGATCACTTGTACCACTTCTGATTTTTGTTGGTTCTCCAATTTAACCTTTCGATGTGCCTTGACTCTCTCCCAGTATTCTATTCGTTCTCGTTTCTTCTTCTCTTTCAGTTCATTCTGATAGGTCAGAATTGATTTCTTCTCATTCCGTGCTTTGAGTTTGGCACCCCAATTCTTCCTTAGATATTTGTCTTTACCTATGTTAGAGAATCTTGCTGTTTGAACCGGCTTCCACCATCGACCAGACAGCGGAATGCTGGAAGGCACACTTATACTTTTGTCTATTTCGGACATTATTCCTATTTGATAGCAAAGCATCAACAATTGGTAACAGTTAGGTTCAAGTGTGGCGTTAATTTAAATTGACGCACAACTATATTAAAGCAATAACTACAAGTTATATAATTAAACTTTACCGCTATCCATACTATACTACAAAAATTTGATTAAATTGGAAGGCGGGGAAGGACCAATAAAGTGACTAAAATACGGGAAAGTGGGAAATGTGTAAATCTAAACTGCGAGGGGAAGGTAAAGAATTTCGCTTTCCTGCATTTAAGTGATGCTCATTTTTTTCTTAATTCCTCTACCTTGGAAAGGGATATGGTGTATTTATATTGTCGCCCTTTCGTCAACTAGATACAATAAGCTCGCTATAGTTACTACAAATTTTCCAATGACACCGCATGGCATTCTGGAGTTGACATGGCTGTCCCGGGTTAATATTCGTAATCACTGAACCGTGTGATTGCGTAATATGATGAATTATGACTATTCATTCAGACCTTTCTTATCTTTCATCCTGTTTAGTTTTCGGATCTGATTCATAGCGATGAAAGGGTTTATATTACATTGAATATTTTAGATTTCACGCACGATTTTCTCTTCGGTTCGCATTACAATCTTTATATTCCATAGAAATGACTCCCCTATCACTCATGGCTTGGTAATAACTCTGTAATAGATGTAATTTCATTATTTAACTAATAAACCACCTTGAGTGGCTATATTAAAATAAACCAGACTAGATTGTACATATATTATTGTGACTTTAAACTTGATCATTTATTTAGAAACAATGTGGATATTGGGTACATAACATAATTTTTACAACACATTTACAGTGCTATCCATTGCACTTACAAAATGACTTCACAATAACAAAAAGATGTGCTTCAACTCTTTAATGAATAACTTGAATAAAACAGTACTTGAATGTGCACAAACTATAATTATTTAATGTTTGCATAGAAAACAACATGAAACCTAGTGTAATAATTCTCCAGCAAATAAGCAATTTTATAAAATAGTGATGTAATCCGTTATGTAAAGGCGTGACCGTTATCAATGCCCAGGCTCCTGATGATACTCAGACCCGACTTGGTAAATAACGCTGGTCCACAAATGAGGAAGAAAATATCAATGTTCTTGTATGTAGTAACCTTTTTGTCCATGTAATCTTTCATCAATTCCTCAGAAATTCTTCCCCTGGTTTCTGTCCAATACTCATTGCCATTTGAAAGGACATTAGTTATGTGAAACCTGTCTCCATGTTTATTCTGCAGAGCATAGAATTCCTTTGACCATATTATATCATTTTGTTGTTTATTAAAAAACAGAAGATGAACTTCCTTTTCTTCCAATTGGTTCAGTACAAGCTGCAAAATACCTATCATGGGAGTTATACCAGTTCCAGCAGCGAGCATCAAGATGCAACCGAAACCATTTAAGTGACTTATGTCAAAATCACCGTCATAAGTACTAATCTGCAGTTGACTTCCGCAAGACAACATCCTCAAACGAGAAGTAAGAGCTCCATGCTCGTAATGCTTTATTGCTAAGAACAAATCCTTTCCAATCTCACAATCTTGTTTTTCATTTGTACCAGGACTCGTGATATCCTTGACAACGGCAGTGTAAGGTTTGCGAATTTCGATCCCGTCTATGACATCTTTAACAAAGACATGACGTCCAACAGGAACAGACATCCAACGAGAGTCAGGCATTCGAATGTGATACAGAGCAGTGTCGTGAGTGAGTTCGTTTTTACTGGCAATAGTACATTTAAAGAACCGTAATTCATTCACACTTCTGCCCAGCAATGCATTTTGATTTTTGTGAACCATTCCCAAAGTTTTCCATTGTGTGCCAAGCTTCTCTTTATGAAAAGCTAATTTAGCTTTGTTTAGTTTTGAAACTTTCACTGAAAGTTCATTTCTGATTCTGCCGCTCAAATGAATATGGAAAGTATAGATCTTGGATGTAGAATACACATCTATGTATATTTCATTGTTGTTAACTATATCCGATATAATATCTTGTTCTTTAATAGTAACATCTCTTCCATGTAGAACAATCATTAATTCATTGTCAGTTTGATACCATTCAAAACCAATTGCTGGATTGGCTTGGCTGTCATCTGTAATACTGTTTGCTACAGATGATGTGGAAGTTGTTGCATAGTCTTGTAGTTTTATTTCGGGAACGGAGCCCTGGTGATCTTTGGTATTAAGATTCTCCGGATGTAATGAATTGCGCCCCAGTGGATTCAAGCTTGCTAAAGATGGTGGTGGGGCTAGGAGTCCACCTCTATTAAGAGATGATTTTGATTTGAGATTGGCAGGCAGGTCACTTAAGCGTCCGACCAGACATTCTTTTAACATGGCCTCAAAATTGACCCATCTATGAACCTCTTCAAACAATACAGTGGCATCCCTTCCTGCTCCACGCATCAATTCATCAGCACCACCTGGATGATACTCGATATATGTTGTAACATTGTACACCAAGCCTCTGATACATATCCACACGTCATCTGGCTTATTGTGTTTAGCCAGTTCAGCTGAAGTAATGTTGAGCAACCTTAGGCCAGTTCCTTTCAAATCTGCACCAGACTTTGCGAGTCTTATCCAATCAACTAAAGATCTTCCTTGTTTCAGTGGGACTTTCTTAGATGTAGTACTCGTGCCAGCTGAAAGCCGTTGCTGACTGCTCTGAGCAGGAAACATCACTATCCTTGACAAAATATCTTTAATTCAGTATACGATCACTCGTGCGCTATGACTAAAAGAAGCACCTGAAAAACGCAATACTATGTGAACCACTTTGCTGCATACTCAACCGTGATCCCAACGCGGAATTCGGTTTAACCGTTTCGGCAAAATGCGAATGTTTACGTACGTTACTGGAGTAAATGTACTCGTAATATCTTTGGTTAGCTATGCTAAGTAATAATGATAAAATTTGTGAAAATGATAAAATGGCAGTTTCTCTAACATTTAACACCTGGTTAGAGACGGATAAATGCATTCGTTCGGAAATTAAGCAACAGAAACGCCTTCTTTATACCCCTATCTATAATAGTAATGAAGCGTGACGATAGCCCATATAGACTCGCTCGCCCTTAACGCTTCCGCGGTCAACCGAACGCTTTTAACGACGAGTTAAAATTCGTCTAGAATTCATCTTAGTTAAACAATACAGCGGTCGTATATGATTAATATGCCTCACGACTCGTAATACTTTCGGGCCGAATTCATAATAAGATGTGCGACGGTGGTATGTCACTCAGCAAATGTAGCATCCGTGTATGTGATTAAATAAGCAGTAATACGGATTTGAATATTGTAATCTTTCTGTGTGTGACATAAGAAAATAGATTTGAATCATTTGAATATTTGCCATACATGTTCATTTTATTTAGTTTCACTAATCTGCTTGCCTGACAGCTGGTTAGGATTATCAATGGAGTACCTAAAGCCTACCTAACTGAAAGATCTGTATAGGAAGTTTACTAACGTATATCATTACCCGTTATCGTTGTATTTTCCACTACTATTGGTCACAATTATTACCGTCATTAGTTGTCTATACAATTCTACTTCCTACATCAGCTCACTCATTTACTGCATAGCAGCACTGAGAAACTCGTACATAAAATTTGAAACTATACTTTTCGGTTTTGAGAATACAAAGCGAAACTATTTAATTGGATTGCTATGTTGCGGTACATCGAATCAAATATCAAAATCAATTAAATAATAATTTGCAGGAAATTGAATCAGGAAAAAAATGTTCATGCAACACTTTCTAATATGACTGCGATTCCTTGCCCGCCTCCGATACATGCCGATCCAACTGAATATCTTGCATTGCGACGCCTGCAGAAAAGGAATTTGAGTAATACCTAAGAGGCTTGGATGCTAATTATCATAACATTTCTTCAATTACCTCATTTCATACACAAGATGAGCTGTAATTCTGGTGCCAGATGCACCAAGAGGATGTCCGAGTGCAATTGCTCCTCCGTTAACATTGGTTTTTGCAGGATCAAGACCAAGTTCCTTTTCTACTGCCAAGTATTGGGGAGCAAAGGCTTCATTTACCTGATTAACAGAAAGCATGAATTTAATTTTCTACTTCCTATACACCTCTGACAATTGTTGATAAAATTTGAATGATCAAACCTAACCTCGCATAAATCCATGTCCTCTAGCCTGAGGCTAGCATAAGTCAATGCACTTTTTACTGCTGAGACTGGGCCTAGGATAACAGATATTTGGTAAACCGAGGTAATTGTTAAGTATTTTGAAGCATGTACCTACCAATTCCCATAATAGTTGGATCGCAACCAACGTAGTTGTATGCAAGCAGTCTCGCCAATGGTTTTAAATTATGTTTTGCACAAGCTTCCTCTGTAGCCAGGATTACAGAACAAGCTCCATCACAAACTCCCTGCAGATAAACAATACAACATCATTTAGTTGAGCACTAGTAAGTGTGTTCTGGAACTAAAAGAACATTTAATAGCATACGCTTGCATTCCCAGCATTTACAGTTCCTTCCTTCATGAAAACAGTTGGTAGTTTGGCAATTTGCTCAGGAGTGGTTTCAGGTCTTGGATGTTCATCAACAGTAAATTCTTTCTTTCCCTTTCTTGTTTTAATCTCTACAGGGGTAATTTCTTCATCAAATTTTCCAGCTTTATGTGCTGAAATTTAAAATAACAATACGATGTTTTGGGATGCTTCATCGTGTGACACATTACACCGAGGAATAGGAAACCTTCTCCCCATCTTTGCTGGGAACGCAATGCGAATCCATCTGCATCCTCCCTGGATATGTTGTATTTTTTGGCTAGATTCTCTGCTGTAACTCCCATCGGTAATTTTACATGAGAGTCTGTTAACCCAGCCCATAAAGTGTCTTCAAGCTGATGATTTTAAAAAATAACATTGCTTTCTCTTTAGTACTACCGTATCAAGGAAATCAAACAATCAGGGATTCGCTGAACCTTTAGATCCTGCCCAAGCTTTGTACCAAAACGGACATTCCTCACGGCATAGGGTGCCTGACTCATGCTCTCTGATCCCCCACATAACGCAATCTGTCCAAGTCCCAGCTCTAAGTCTTGTGCTCCATTTATAATGGACTGAAATCCCGATCCACACAGGCGGTTCACGGTTAGTGCCGGAACAGGAATAGGTACGTTGGAACGAAGAGCAGAGTGTCTCGAAATATATGCAGCATCTGTTGATGACTGAACAAAGAAACTAAAATGTTAGGTAAAATTGTTTATATAAATTCTTTGAAATTAATGATTAAAGATTGTCTCTGAAGGTATTTTTCACTTAACGACCACTGAGTTTAACGACAATCAGATACTGTTTCCATTAGCCCTTTATGAATTTTGTTATTCATATAATTCATGGTAAAGTGATACTTTTCATACACTCTTGGAATCCAAAACAAAATCTCAAAGTCGTTGAATTAGATCCTGGTCGTTAAGTGATATGATACAAAGCTTTGTACGGACCTGCATTACATTGCCCACAACAACACAATCGACGTTTTCAGGATTAACATTTCCTGCTTTCAGTGCCGCTATGTTCGTAATTGTTTGTAGGTCAGTTGCTGAGTGATTTTTTAATGTTCCGCCATAAGCTCCGAATGCAGTACGCTTAGCAGCAACAACGAAAATACCTGAAAGTTGACGGTGATGCAATACGTTAGTTTCCCCGCATATTGCGGCCTCACCGTGAGCTAATATTAAGGTTCGATGGAGTAAATGCTTTACCTTTACGCAAAGCCATTCCGCACTTGTCAGGGTTGAAGTGAGTATAATAGGGCTTACGGTACGTATGAATAATGATACTGTAAATTAATGATTGCAGATCAAACTGAGGAATTGGTAACGGAAAAGGACTTTGATCAGCGCGTCACTCGTGAATTGCGTAACTGTGCAGCGGACATCATTGACCCGTGTTAAAGTTCTCGTGACGTAAACGAACAAGTAATATCGATCAAAAAGTACAGGTAGATTTTTCTATTACTTTACCATACATTGGTAACTAAACTGATAAAACGAAAACGTGATCTAGTCCACAAAAATTCATTCGTTCATCAGGTAAATTGTGGGGTCGAAAATTTCTGAATTAACAATCCTTGTTGGAGATGTATGTCAGGGCCTCCATTGTGCATGTATGCACATACAATACTATATAGTGTATTAATAATTTTCTGGGATCACAGGGCCTTTTGGACCTGGGTACAATACACCCTTCTCTCAATGGCCTAAATTTGTGGAAGAGTTGATGAATTGAATTATATGTTGGGGCGCCAAATTCAGGTTCTCTCGCTTGTTCTTTCAGCTTGTCACGGCCCTGATCCTAACTTATAATTAGGTAACCAGCAGCATACTGTGACAGCATAGGGAAGATATGGTACACTATTGGAAAGATTAAACTCATGAGTAGGTTGATTGTAAATACATCAAATTATTGATGGCATATATATACATATTATCTCTAATAGAATGAATTTTTGATGATTGCTAGCATATCAAGTTTCCTTTGGAGGCATGATTTTAGCATAAAGGCTTACTATATTACTGACACCATGTATTTGCAAACAAAACACTTTATTATATTATTATATAATATCACTTAGATCTGATAAAGAAGGTAAACAAACTGTAATAACCAAAAATAACATCATTGCCATGCATTTCTCAGCTACCATGTGGTAAATTTAAAAGATGACAGACAAACAAAATTTAGAACATGATCCATAAGTATGGGTTGAAACTCTAATTCAGTTGTTACCAAAGAAACTACATTACATGAACAGAACTGAACAAACCAAAAAAAAACTAGTGCTACAACTTGTGTATTCTATGGAACTTGGCAAATCTATTTTTAGCACAACTTTTCAATAACCATGGCACTAGCTCCCCCACCACCATTGCATATTCCAGCACAGCCATACTCTCCTTCCTTTAACCTGTGTACCAGATGAGTTATAATTCTCGCTCCTGACATTCCAATGGGATGTCCCAAGGACACTCCTCCACCATCCACATTAACTTTTCCTGGATCAATTCCAAGCAACATGATATTGGCAAGGGCTACGACACTAAAAGCTTCATTGATTTCCCACAATGCAATGTTTTCTTTAGTTAATCCTGCCATATCCAATGCTTTTGGAATAGCATATGCAGGTGCTGTGGGAAAATCAATAGGATCCAAAGCAGCATCTGCAAACGAAACTATACGAGCGAGTGGCTTTACGTTCAGTCGTTCCGCAGCTTCCGTTGTCATAAGTACTAATGCAGATGCTCCATCGTTCAATGTACTCGCATTTCCTGCGGTAACACTGCCATCTTTTTTAAATACCGCTCTTAGAGATTGCAGTTTATCAAAATTCACTCTTTTATATTCTTCATCTTCATTCACAGTGACATCCGGTTTGCCTCTCTTCCCTGGTATCGTAACTGGCACTATTTCTTCTTGCATCCTACCAGCAGAAACCG
This sequence comes from Halocynthia roretzi, assembly GCA_013436055.1. Lineage (NCBI taxonomy): Eukaryota > Metazoa > Chordata > Ascidiacea > Stolidobranchia > Pyuridae > Halocynthia > Halocynthia roretzi. The sequence goes on along the minus strand of QRAM01000097.1, from coordinate 86,631 downwards.
CCGCGGCACTCTTCTTATAGGAAGATATAGCAAACTGATCTTGCTCCTCTCTAGATATTTTGAACTTCTCAGCAGTGTCCTCCCCACAATTTCCCATATGAAACTTATTGTAGACATCCGTCAAACCATCCTCCACTATCAAGTCCTGAAGTTTCACGCCGCCGTATGTTGGAGGGGACCGAGGCATAGTGAAGGGTATGTTAGACATGCTCTCCATTCCACCTGCCACCATTACGTCCTGATGTCCACACATGAGTGATTGGGAGGCAAGCATAATCGATTTCATTCCAGAGGCACAAACCTTATTGATTGTTGTGCACGGGGTGCTGGTAGGAAGCCCAGCCCCCAGAGCTGCCTGACGTGCAGGAGCTTGACCCTCTGCCGCTTGTATAACGTTTCCCATGTATACCTCCTTAACCTCATGTGGTGGTATCCCTATTTTATCGATGGCAGCCTTTATGGCTATAGATCCAAGTTTTGTAGTGGGCACTTCGGACAAACAACCCTGAAAGCTTCCCACTGGTGTGCGAACTGCACTTACTATGACAACTTTTTTCAACCCATTCATTGTTGATGAACTCCTGGACATTATTTGACTGACAGACAGTGCTTGGATTTTAGCAACTCTACAAAACAACGTGCTCGACATTATGGTTTCTGGATATTAAGCCATGCACAGCGACTAAACTACTATGCGATAATAAAAATAGTTAGTTAATCAACCTTCTATGTATGCAGTTCGCATACCAGGAATATATACACCTGACTGAGTAAAGTCCTGTGACTCAGTATCGACTCTACGTGCTCTACCTGTTAAAAAAAGTGTGGTTTTCTAAGAGACTAAGTATAGACTCCTTTGCTCTATATGTTAAGGAAAGTGTGGTTTTCAACCAACTCGAATATATTAACCTTTTACGCTCAATCACGAAGAGTCAGAATGTCGCACAACGTTTATCTATAGCTGTGTAGATAGGCAAGCTGGGTATTGTGGTATGCTGGGTATTGTAGCAAAACAAGGTAATGTCTTGAAAGTTTTCTTATTTGAAATAGATAGAGGATAGACTGCCTATAGTTGCATCTTTTGTCGCAGACCTAAGTGTCAAGTGTCTGGATTTGTGAAAAAAGTTGCTGCGTGGTACTCGTGACAAGCGTGTTCGACTCGTCACGCTTATGGTAGACCGCGTTTGAATTCTAGAGACCTGTCATGCAGCTAGTACGTTAGCAACGAATGAGGTCAAATATTGCTTGGAGACGACTATTTTTAAGTTTAATTGGAATATGGTTGCAAGATGAATCTTATGCATAAGCAAAACACACTCGGAAAGTTGCATGCAGGTTTTCTGTCGCTGTATCACACTTTACAGCGAAGAGCCTCGTCTTCTAACTCTTATGATGTTATTGTCGTTGGAGGTGGTCATGCAGGATGTGAGGCAGCTCATGCATCAGCTAGGATAGGATGCTCTACTCTGCTACTTACTCACAAAATCTCAACAATCGGAGAAATGTCGTGCAACCCCTCTTTCGGGGGAATTGGTAAAGGACATTTGGTGAAAGAGGTGGACGCACTGGATGGAGTGTGTGGTAGGGTTTGTGACAAGTCCGGCATTCATTTCAGGATACTGAACAAAACCAAGGGTCCTGCAGTGTGGGGCCCGCGTGCCCAAATCGACAGAAATATGTACAGGAGCAACATGCAACAAGTTATTCTAAACACAGAAAATTTAACTGTGATGGAAGGTAGTGTTGATGATTTAATCATTGAAGAACCCAAAGCACAGAATAGTTCAGTCAATGAACATACCAAAGCCAGATGCACTGGAGTTATACTTGGCAACAGTGAAAAGATATTAAGCAAATGTGTTGTTCTTACTGCTGGTACTTTCTTGCGTGGTCAGATTAACATAGGACTAGAGCGAATTCCTGCGGGTAGAAAAGATGATTCGCCAGCCATTAAACTTGCAGAGACAATTGAGAAATTGGGCTTTACCATGGGAAGGCTAAAGACAGGTACACCTCCTAGATTACTTGCTAATTCAATCAACTTCGATAATTTTACTGCATGGAAGCCTGATAAGATATCTCATCCGTTTTCATTCATGAGCGATCGTGTATGGATTCCTTCAGAGCAGCAGCTCAACTGTTATACAACACATACTTCAGAGAAGGTGAGGTCAATAGTTTTGGACACATTGCCCTTAAATTCACATGTAAATGAAGAGATCAACGGCCCTAGATATTGCCCTTCTTTAGAATCAAAAATTTTAAAGTTTTCTGCTACCTCACACATTGTCTGGTTTGAGCCAGAAGAGCTTAATACAAAAATTATTTATCTGCAAGGTTTCTCTTGCACGATGCCGGAAGAATATCAACTGAAGGCAGTTAGAACATTAGACGGTTGTAAAGAGGCAATCATCACCCAACCTGGATATGGTGTAGAGTATGATTACATGGATCCAAGACAACTATTTCCAACTCTTGAAACTAAAAGAGTGCAGGATCTCTTTTTTGCAGGCCAGATTAACGGTACCACAGGTTACGAGGAGGCTGCCGCACAAGGCATCGTGGCCGGCATCAATGCAGCTCTAAAATCCCAAAGAAAAAAGTTATTTACACTGGGTCGCTCTGACGGGTACATTGGAGTGCTGATTGATGATTTGACCTCCGTGGGAACCAACGAACCCTACAGAATGTTCACAAGTCGTGCAGAATTCAGGATGACATTGAGACCAGACAACGCTGACGAAAGGCTAACCATGAAGGGATATGAGGAGGCAGGCTGTGTTAGCGATAAAAGAATGGAGAAAACCGTGAAAACCTTACATTTAGTGAAACAAAGCGTTTCCTTTCTGAAGTCCATTAAAAAAACTCCTAAGGAATGGATAAAATTGTTGCCTGAAAATAATAAGCTATTGCGTGTTCAGAAATTGTCTGCATTTCAGCTTCTTAGCAACTACCATGAGATAAATTCTTATGATATCTGTAAATTGTATCCTGACGAGCTCCAACCGATGTTAGAAAATGTTTTCTTACGGGAACGAATAACAGCACTATCTTTGTACGACAGCCTTTCGCACAGACAAGAACATGATATTAGAGAATTGAAAAAGGAAGAAAACTTGCTGATCCCTGACTCGATTGATTATTCAAGACTTGTTTTGAAGTCAGAAATTTGTGAAAAACTTGCCCAGTTAAGACCAATGAATCTTGCTGCAGCCAGCAGAATACAAGGCATAACGCCCACTGCACTCTTATGTTTAGTAAAGCATGTTAAAAAACTTAATAGATAACAGTCAACATAACACTGTTTATTATACCGTTTTGCATTTTCAAATACATAAAATAAATTATGGAAGCTTGTTCTTTGTAATATATCCATTGAATGAGGAGAATTGTTGTGTGGCTATGGATTTTCCTATACATTCATGAAATATTTTCAAATAATCTGAAGCATGCATTTTATTGCTCGCATACTGGAGGACATATGGACACGTGTGGGCTCGTTCAGGATTCTTGATATGACATCGTGATTGATAGGAAAGGAGTGACAAGTTTCAACATATTTTCTACTACGCAATCATGAACTTTTAATGCGAAGGTCCCACATATTTCAAGAGATTATTCCAATCGTATTTAGTCAAAATGTGAATCAATATTGTTCGTGGGTAAAACTGCCACCTGCCTACTGCTTACCAGAGTTGTATGCCGGAGTCTATAGAAACAGACTCAACCGACAATAGAATTAGACAATTTCTATAATCTATTTTGATTAATGTTGACTTTCGCATAGTCGAGTAATCAGGTTATGAATTCATGGTGCTTTCGGTGATAAAGAATAAGAATTATGCTACAATTATTAGAGGTATTCAACCTCGCATCTAACAAAAATTATTAAATGTTATCGTATCGACATTGCTATGTGATACCTTTTGTTCGAAAAAAATAATAATGTAAAAAACGATACCATCGTGTTTTCGTTCCGAAGCGAAACCACTAATGGATGAATGGGGCAGGCTGCGAATGATAAACGCGGGTACAGAACATGGGACGTCGTTTATAGATGATTGGTCACGTGATCGATTTAAATTCGACGGCCAGCGTATTAAACGGATGGTGGAGGAATAGCAGGTCAGGTTTACTAGTCTATTCGGATCACAGTTTATAAGGCCCTCGGTGAACGGATAGCTCCCATGTTCCTTAATTTTAGAAAGCCAAATCGGTAATCACCGTAAATGTTATATTTGCATTGTACACAAATAAGGCGTTATTCTTAAAATGAAGTCGTTATCGACCGTCTTCGGGTTCACATCTTGATTGTTCTCCCGGAGAAAAGATCCACAGAATGAAGGATATTGTTTTCGTATATTTAGAATCACCCATGTGACAGAGCATAGAGTTATAGCAATATTCCATACCGACAAGTATTGTTAAGAGTGGAATTTTACAGATTTAGTTTACGCAGTAGTAGATCAACTTAACTTTAATCCGAATAAATGGACCGATATACGTTAGTCCGAATTGCTGGCATTCGTCAGTCAGTAATGAATTACAATACTGTACATTACAATCTATGTATTAGCTCGTTTAGTAATGTGTTAATAATTACTAGGTAATTGAAGCTCTTAGTAGCACAGTTCTAAATACATTAGTTTCGGCTGAGAAGTTTACTGGAATTGTAATTAGGTGTAAGCTGATGATTTCAAGGTTTCGAGTTAGTACCCTTCGCAGTTGCGTTTTACTGCATTGTTTGCTGGAGCAATTAATGGCTGGATATGCTTTTTTTTAGAAATTTTAAAATACTTAAGATGATGCATAGATAAAGCTTTACATCTACCGCTTATGGAAACTACAAAATGTCGATGGTATGTTACCTGCTATATATATATGGAATAGTGTACCACAGGAATTAAGAAACAGAAATGCAGGAAAAATCCGTGGTGGTTAGGAATATGGTTAGGATCAGAGGTTTTCTGCTTTTTTGACTTGCAGTGAGCCTCCTGCATAGAGATACTTTTTTTTCTGTACAATGGAATGTGTTTAGTAATTCTGCCAACAACATATCATCACTGCCCTCTCCAGCTTCTTAGTCATGCTACATTTGAATGACAACATGGTTTTATGGTGCTAGTTTAGTAGTATGGTCCCTCGGAAAACATTGTTAGGGTAGGTTAAGTGGGCTCAGGTTAGGCTAGGTTCGCTGGAAATTTGGCTAAGGGCTATCCTACCTCTCACCCTAACCTAACGTAACTGGATTTTCACACTAAATTAATACCGGTTTTATCTCATAGATATGGTCCCTCCATGTTTAAACACATACTTATGATATTCAATCGTTTGAGTTAGGATTCCCATTGTTTCTGGGTTAATAACCGTGTATGAGGCTTGATAACTGATAAAGGAACTAGCCCTATGTGATAGGGATGTGTCAAGATTATTCATGTCATATATCTGGTCCTATAGATTGCCTCTTTCACAAGAATTTCCTCCTGTAATGATATGTTGTTTTTGAATATTCATGCCTATTTTAAATTTTCCTAGCATGGAAATCAAGAGAATTTATCACCCCAGATTGTGAGACGTGTCTATAAAGAACTTACATCTCTATCTGAGGAGCCCATTGAAGGCGTTCAAGTTACTGTCAATGAGGAAGATGTATCTGAAATCCGTGCCACAATAGAAGGCCCACGTATGTGTTCTGTTTGTTTTGAGTAATTGGATCTTCTGCTTTTAGGTATTAAAAATTGATGGCAGAACGGGAACTGTCTATATACGTGGATGCTTTGATATATTACGATTTGGAATAGATGTGAAAACGAATTACATTCGTAATTTAACAGTGGGGCTTGAGTGAAGCTCATTCCTAAAATCATGAGTTGATAAAGATCTGTTTAATAATTATTTAATAGTGAAAATTATTTAATACAGCGTTCCTTCTCCCTGGTACTGTACTTTATTGAATCAACACATGAGGTGCGTTACATGAATAATTGTAGATGTTCTTTCAATCTTATTTTGAAATAATTATTCTCACACATAAACAGTGTTACAAACTGGATCCTGTTCAAGAATATAATTTATTGATCCAGCAGATACAAAATGTAACTCCAAATCATAACCACAACTGATATAGCTACGATATATATTTCTCAATGAGTGTAATTAAATCATGCTATGGAATTATTATACACCGGAGTAAGACTTTGATGGATTTAGTGTGGGGGTTCCGTCATACTTCATAGGTAATTTTGAATTCAGCCTACCTCATTCCATTTATGCAGATGGGAATGCGCTGTTATTTAATATTTTAACTGGAGTTCTTTTAATGATATGGTCGAAACTATTTCGTATCGCTTCAGCATTCAATGTCTGCGACGTCATAATAGAGTGCTACTGAAACGTTTAAAACTGTCACGCCATATTAAAATGTTACAAAGAAGTTTATATCTGCCTTTAATTGGTCGGTGTAGAGAATTACCAGTAGTTACAGGGAAATAATTCATTCACCGAGAGAAAAGACATACAACAAACAGAACGACTTTATAGATATATATATATATATATAGAAAAGAGGAATGCTCTGGAAACTGAAAAAATTTAGGGATTTCAAACTCTACCGTATAACTCGTAACTACCATAGAAGATGTTTTGAAAACATTTATTTTGAGAGTAGTTGCGAACACCTTACTGAACTATCTCTATTCAACAGAGGGTACGCCATATGCTGGAGGACTGTTCAAGATGAAATTATGTCTGACCAGGGAATTTCCATCAAGTCCACCAAAGGGTTTTTTCACAACAAAAATATTTCACCCCAATGTCAGCAACTCCGGTGAAATATGTGTGAATGTTCTGAAGAAAGACTGGCATGCAAAAATGGGAATTCGAAATGTTCTGCTGGTATGAAATTTATTCCAATTTTTATTTCCAATAATTTCCAATTTTTAATCAAGTAATGGTTGGAATTAAAATTTGAAAGAACTGAAAACTATTAAAAAAATACATTGTAATCGGAACCGTAACTCCTAAAATGAGGTAGACCATGTACCATGGCAGCAACAATTATTTAATTCGTCCATTAAGTGCCAGCACATTATTTCCTCTTTCTTTGCTGGTCATGTGATTAGGCTGATTGGTGTGTGACCGCAATTTAACTTCTCCTTATTTCAATCAGCCATTTGGCTGACTGACACGTTACACTGCTAGTTTGTTTAACAACTGTGTATTGTATAGTGTATTTTTCTTACAGACAGTAAAATGTTTATTAATACACCCTAACCCTGAATCGGCTCTTAATGAAGAGGCAGGAAGGTTGCTTTTGGAACATTACCAAGACTATGCTTCGCGTGCAAAGCTGATGACAGAAATACATGCAATGTCCAATGGCAAATCAGCTCGTTCCACAGACGACAGACCATCATCCAGTAAACCTTTTGTTAGCTCAGAATCAGGTCCAGCAATGAAAAAACAAGCTACAGAAAAGTTGATCGCAGAGAAAAAACGAAAAGAGAAGAAAAGAGGCCTGAAAAGATTATAAGCGTATTTATTTTATATTGCTGTAGAACTTGATTACAACAAATTCGAACCAATTTAGTGATTGCTTCCGAATTGTATAATGTGCAGATCAATTCACTAGCATAAAATGCATAACACATATTTGTGGAAATAATAGGCTTATGGCAGTTTTATATTTCCATTGCACTATGTTGTATCTTGCCCATAATTGTCTCTTGAGCTGGCACTAGATTGTATGAAGCAGTTCCCCAATGGCAATTACATTATACTGTTTCAGTCATGTGACTGGCATACCAATTTTGCAATGCTCAATTTTCAACTGCTGCTACATGCAGAATGAATTTTTGTCTAAACAAATTTTTCTATTTTTCAATCTCCTGAATTGATTCAAATGAAGATTGCTATTGTATTGTTTTATAATAACAGTTAACCATTTTTCTACTAAGAAATAACTTTTGTTGAATAAGAACCCAATGGAAGAGCTGTTTGCAAAGAGATGGAACTATCAACAAATTCTTACTCATGAAAGCAATAAACTTCCAACAGAACAAAAAGTCATTAAACAATAGGTTGAGTTTCAGGCACCCGTTAGTTTGCTGTGCATATGAAACTTATATGTATGGTTTCGCTATGAAATTCGACATTCATGGGCGTGTCGTATATAGTGGGACGACAATTGGTCCGCGAGTTATTAAGGGTTGTCCAACGCTGGGTCACTCGTTACGTTCGAAATAGGTATTCGAGTCTCGAAATAGATTTTTTGGGGGTTAACCTTGATCAATCGACCCATTTTTTTCGGAGAATTTTGGTTTATGTATTTAGTCTAATATGTGCCAATTTCAGCGTAATTGGATTGATAAAGTTCATTTAAAAAAATTGATTGTACTTTGCCGTCTAGCGGTTGGAAGTTTTTACTTCACTCAACGGTTATAAATGATCCAACAGTGACATCTAGCGGTTAAAATTTTTTACTTCACCTAACGTTTATAAATGAACTTCTAATAATCAAATCATAGCACATATGAGACGTAATAAATAAACCAACACTCCCTGAAAAATTCGGTCGAATGATTAAGGTAAGCCCGAATATATCTATTACGAAACTCGAATACCTATTTCGGGTCGGCCGTAACGAGTGACCCTGCGTTGAACAACCCTTAATAACAAGCGGACCAATTGCCGTTCCACTATATATGACACATCAATGAATGTAGAACCTAAATTAATCGACCAATGAATCATTTATTGGTGGACTGATGGATCTTTGGAAGTTCATTTATAAGCGTTAGGTGTAGTAAATATTTTCAACCGCTAGATGTCGCTGTTGGATCATTTATTCCCTTCAAGTGAAGTAAAAACTTCCAACCGCTAGATGGCAAAGTACAATGAACGCTTATAAATGAATTTCTAATGATTTAATCACGGGGTGGGAGAATGATCAATGGTAGCGAGCTCGACTCACGTTAGCGAGCTCGTCTCGTAATCGAGAGGTTGCGGGTTCGAGCCTTGCCGGAGCCATCCCAGTGTCCTTGAGCAAGGCACATCCACCAGCTCGCAGTTAACCCAGCTGTTAAATAGGGTACCGGCAACGCCGGGGTCACTGCAGCGGTGATGGTGACCTTCACCGAGATTATTGTAACCTCTTGGGTCCATCATACCCCCCAGTGACTAAGCAGGTAATACAATCATTAACGAGTATGTACGTCACGCAATATTGCGTGTGATTTCGAAACAGGAGATTGTAGGCTCGACTCCTGGCATGCTCGTTACATTACTTTTAAAAAAGAAAAAAAAAAAAAAAATGAGTACATATGAGACGTAATACATGAATCAACATTCCCAAAATTATTTATTAAAATCTATTTCGAAACTAGAATACCTTTCTCGGGTCGGTCGTAACGAGTTACCTCGCGTTGAACAACCCTAAATAACTTGCGGACCAATTGCCGCCCCACTATATACAACTATTCATTTGCTGTGCATATGAGGCTTATAGATAGATTGTATAGATATATTGTATAGATTCGTTAATAAATTCTACATTGATTGGTGTGTCATATATAATAACAACTCGTTACGACCGACCCGAAATAGGTATTCTAGTTTCGAAATAGATTTTTACGAGGTTAACTTAAATCAATCGGCCCTCTTTGGGAATGTTGGTTTATGTATTACATATCATATGTGCTAATTTAAGCGTGATTTGTTGATTAGAAGTTCATTTATAAGCGTTTACAGTAATCACTCACCTATCGCGGTTACAGCGTTCCGGAGCCTTCCGCGATAGGTGAAACTCCGCGATGTGAAAACCACTTATTATTTAATTAATCATTTGAATATATTTATTTGAATGTATTTTAAACCATTATGAATCATTCACACATTCTTTGTTACCTTATTAACCTTTCCCACAATCAGTTGACCGGTTATCTAATTTTTTAAAACTTTTATCGCTGAAACATACTAGTACTGCAAGGCATGGCATTTATCATGAAATAAAATACATACAATATCACATCAAAATGAAAACCATACGATATTATATAAAATCCGCGATGTAGTGAATCCCCCCCCCCCCCCCCGCGATATAGCGAGGGACGACTGTATAGATCAGTGACCCGGGCCCGATCCATTCAAACCTCAATAATCCGGCTGGTAGAAACTCCGGCGGCGCACATACCCCAGGTATTCGTAACCAAGGTGCGTGACGGTGCCTTATTTCAATTCGTGTGTTAACTTGTTACAGATTTATGGTTCGGCCTTTTTGTGTATAGTGGCTAAAATTCAACCGATCATGGCCGAGTACAGCTCTGACAAGAAATCAAGGGACAGTCAAATGCGCGCCACTATTAACCAGCAACTGGTTGAAACCGGAGAAAGAGAAAAACTGAAGGAATTATTGCGAGTTCGTTTAACAGAATGCGGTTGGAGAGATCAACTGAAACAGCATTGTAAGGTATGGAACTTCAGATCCAATGTTATTTATGCTGATATGAGAAACCTATCTCTCTATGCTGCAGTTTTCCTTACTTCACTTTAAACTTCAATTCTATTGTGTGATGGCCGATACCGGATTTGTAACTTTTTGTGAGTTTGAGTTTGGTTGGTTTCAAATTACTGCGAATAGTCTTGCTTGTATTTAAATTCTTCGTATTCCGACAATTATCAATGACTCAAGGTTCTATTTTCTCCTTAACTAGATCCTCTTAACTTTGACTGCAAGGTAACTACTCTGCTTAGCGATAAAAACACTATCATGACAACCCCGCATTTAGTAGAAATTAGCAAAAAACAAGCAAATACAATTGACGAGGCTCGATGTGTTGTGTCGAGACACCCTTGTATGATAATCGTAATGTGTGGTCTTAGAGTTAGATTTGATAACATGACGTGCATCATCCAGCCTGAATGATCGGTATGAAATAGGTTGGACCGTTGTATATTATTTGTCAAATTTTCATCGGTCTGTTTGGAATCAGCTTATATTTAATTGCTCTGGAATATGTAAGCATGTAATATGTACTGAGAACTCAGCACTTGACGTGATTATCTAGGAAATGACTGTACCAGCTTGTTAACTATTACTATAATGCTGGTGTAAAGAATTTGAAATTTGACAGCATTGATGATTATGTGTAAATTCCAACATTTGAGAATGTATATTTAAACTGTATTCTAGTTAGTGTGTTATGCAGTACTATTTATATTATATTTAATCTACATGACTGAAAGGCCACTCGAAAAACATTGAAATGTAGCATGCTTGAAATTGTAATGTCAGATTCATAGAAGTTTAGTCATTAGATCGGTGTATTTTTTTTCAAAGGACATAGTACGTGAACGCGGACTTGAAAATGTTACGGTCGATGATCTTGTGCGTGAAATAACCCCGAAAGGACGTCAGTTGGTACCTGACAGCGTAAAAAAAGAACTTTTGCATAGGATTCGAATGTTTTTAGCACAGCAAGCTAATTTATAGATTTGTACTCATATTTTTAATTTATGTCAAAAATTTGATGCAAAACTAAACATATAGCAGATTCATATTCTCAAGTCCTTTCAGTGAAATAACTGAAAATCTTCAAGAAGTGTCATTATCGAGTAAATGTAGACATATATTTGAAGTTACAAAGTACTGTATTTACTTACGGTCTGTTCAATCAGCCTATGGAAATGGTACTCATGGAAATTAAGATTTTTTAGGGAGCTCATTGGAGCTAGTATTCTACTTGTAAATAAGCACTCCCCAATCTTCCTTCATAGAAACTTTGTGAAATCAATAGCCTATTTTCCTCTACCTAGTAGATGGTGTTTTGTAACATAAGTAATGTAGTTTTGTACATTCTGATGGAATTCCTATTAAAATGTTACTTTAGCACACTTGGCAATGACTGCCTTAGAGGTACCTAAACTATCTGCTCTCTCAAAATCTCTCACAATATAGACAATAATTATGAATGACATAAGCAATTGGTTAATAGCTTAGTCGAACAGCAAGCTCTAATGTCTTACTGATAACCAGTAGCAAATGATTTTCAAGAGAGAATTGGCGGAACATTTCTTGATAACAAGCGAATCTATGACTTTTTTTTTTAAACCAAAGTAAAGAGGTTTGATGGAGTTCAATTTGCTATCATTTTGAAGAATGTAATATACAAACACTTGCATGCTTGCCCATGCAATCCATCCATATCCATTGAGGGAAGTTTTACTACAGTTTGGATTGATGTAACAACTAAGTTGTTTTTTCAGTATTCTTATTTTTTTTCAGTCTTGTAATAAAATTTTGTTTTTTTCGTGTAAAAAGCACATACCTATCTTTTTTGAGTAGTTTCAGTGTTTTTAGAAGAAATCATTGTCTGAAAAAATATCTCAAGAACTTTGTAATAATCCGGTGATGCTAATATAATACTATCAGTAATCCCTCATACCCTCACTTCTATATACGGACAATGCATACTGAACTCGAACTGCAGAATTGTATGCTATTTTCATCACAACTCAGCACATATAATCTCATTAAAACAGCCAAAAACAAAACAATTCCTCGTATTTTTCCCAATTACAACTAAATGTAAATACCCATCCCATCATCTGTGCCCAAGACCGTATTAATCCCAACAAGCATCCTATAAAAAACAGCCGTGCGTCAAAGTTCTTGTGACATTTATTCTAGTCAAAGGGTCAGCACAAAATAGAGATTAAAATCGATTACATGATAGGGTAGTTCGATATTAGAGAATAGACATTTTGGTCGATTATCTACTGATTATTCGGTCCAACCCTAGTATAGATTGTGTTGATTGTGTGTATTTTTTGCTGTAAGATCTTAGTACAATCATCAAGTCTGATCTAATTGGAACTTTTTACCTAATCGTACTCTAAAACACAGCTTGCATGCATTATTTAGAAAGGAGGAACAATTTTTTCTGTGTATGGCAATATAGTATTATATTATAAGCATTATTCTAGATTTCCTTTCATTCACATTCATAATATTCAGAGTATCAGTACTCCTAGTTATATCAAATCCATAACATTTTCCTTCAAGGATTAGTCAGCCTAATTTTACTGAAGTACTGTAGCGTATTTCATCTGCCTAATTTAATACTCTCGTGAATAACGTATCTTCTGGCCGAGACACAGATTCCCGTTACATTTTTTTGCATCTGTCCATCTCTGAATCTTTTGAATGTATAGAATATTCGTAGCATGGGAATTGTACCTTCTTGTAGGTTTACACGGTACATCAGCAATATGTACTAGAAGGATATTTTATAGTTATGTTGAAAATGAGTGAAATGATACTAAATTAAGCCTGAGGTTGTTGCATATTATAAAAACATTCAACTCATTTACCGGATGGGTAAAGGGACTAGGATGTAATGAGAATGTAAACTTTATGAAAGTCTAGTGGCATAAGCATAATTTCTGTGATATTTCGTTGTAATAACTGCATTTTATATACATTCCAATTATGGTCTATGTGAGATTCTGATATAGGCTGAGAATCCTTTCATTTGAATACATGGGGCTTTTTTTTCCTCTGAGGAATATTATAAATTTTGGAATGCCTTTACACTAGTATATTGCTAGAATATGAGGATTCATCCCATTGATCGGTATATTCAGTTACAGTTTTCACACATACGCAAGTAATATTACGTATAAACATTTACTAATGTATAATATGAAATTATAATGTGTATTGAGCAATGGGGAATATTTCAGCTAGATAGGTAATGTATGTTTTTTTAAAAGTTGAGATGATCAACCTCCCAAAAAAGAGAGTTGGGTAGAGTTATTGTTTGCGAAGATTTCAGCTTTTAATAGAAAACACTAAACTGGAAACCTATGATGGTTATTCAAGCAATCAATTTTTGTGTTTTTATTTTTCTAAAGAAAAACATTCATCACTTACAATTTCTAATCAGTATAGATATATATGGATATATACGTAGATCTATGTTCTTATTCAAGCTATTTCAATGAAATATATATTAAGATTTCTAAAGGAAAGAAGTTACAGAAGAATGTAATGTTGAAAGAAATGCTATAAAGGAAAAAATGCAAGAAATACCACTACCCATGTTTATAAAGTTAGTAAAATGAGGAAGGATATAAGTTTTAAAATATTTTTTATCTGACCACTCACGAGCTAACTATAATAGCTGTTTTGCGGAGTTCAGCTTAGAAAGAAATCTCTCTAATAAAGCCTTTTTACTAATAAAAGTGTAATCAGAACTAAAGAAATAAAGTTAGGTGTCAGCAAGAGCTTACAATAGACACAAGTTGCAAATATTTAGTCTTTTTGTTGATCTTGTCATTTTGCTGCAGAACATCTACCAATGTTCAAAGCACAACAACATACATCTATATCACAACATTGGCATTCATGGTATGTAGTTCAAATGCATTTTCTGTTAAAGTCTCGCACTTTCTGCTTAGAAACGTCAGCGCTTAGATGAGTACTTGGGATTCCTTGGGAATTCGGTTTTTGAGTGAAGCTCAAACGTATTCCCAGAGTCCCATTCGTTCGATGCGAGGGAAAATAGAATTTTGATGTCACCGTGGATGTAGATTTTGTTGGTCTTGCTACTTTCAAACCTGTAAAAGTGAATTTTTGTTTTAAATAATGATCGTAAACCAATCAGATATGCAGAAGCTCTATCCCTAAATGACAAAATGTGCATACAATTGCTCATGTGTCCTTCAAAATTTTCATGGGGTTCACCCAGAACTAACAAGGGTACATGACCGATTTTCCGGCAACTGGAAGGTTTGGTACCTTTTTTAATGCAGAAAAATTGACGACCGAACATTTGAATTTCGATAACCACCAAGACACCGGGTGAATTCCAGTGGCGTTGTGTGTTTCACTTTCATTACTTAATTGCATTATTGAATTATCTATTACGAAAAAGTGCCAGAAAATCGGTGGGGAAGCTATCCAATTTATTAAATTAAATCAATTTAAATTTAATATATGTTAATTTGCAGTTGAGTAAAAGTGTTCTTATATTATTACCATAAATTGACGAAATATCTCAAGCATGTTGAGTTTGTCCTTGTGTCTTGCATGATGGAATCCGGCACAGGTTCTAATCCGTCACTGTTATTGTTGTGATCCAGCACCGGGGTTGCCACCGGTTTGCTGTATATTCTGTGACGTAGGAAGGTGCGGTGAGCCGGCGGCATGTCGGTTACATCGTAGAGAATAACAAAGACCTTGACCACACTTTCGTTCGGATTGAATAGTGTCTGTAGAATTTCGGAAAACAAATTTATATTGTATAGATAGCTTTCATATGAGTATATGTCGACTATTTACCTATGATAATATGTGATTAATGTATTCGAATTTGTGTAAGTTATATAGTCATAGGCTGAAAGTATGATGTAATTGTGCATTCAGATAATTATTGTATTGATTTCAGTGCTGCTGTTAGATACATACAAATTACATGTAAATACATACAAAATTATAGTTCTGTATGTAGCATAGCAATTTATGATAGCAGGCAGGAAAACCAAATGTCTTCAATTTCATTAACTATAAGATGTTTTCTTCTCAACATGATATTGAAACTTATTGTTCACTCACGTTGGTAACTTAAGTTGGAGTTTCCTAAATGGGAAAATGAGAGTCATTTGCTTTGGATTGTTTTATTGTCTGTTAGAAAGCTACAAGTAAAGTGTTTCATCATCTTTACTGCATTTAATATATTGTATTCAAATTTTGGCAACAGTAATGACGTTATGGCTTTATACACTATGGTAAGCATATTTGGAAAATTCAGCAAAAGCTTTATTGTGCTGGACTAAGGAGTCCTTGGTGTAAGCTTCATGTTTGCACATGTTTCGTTCCTATATTCACTCTTCCTTAGTTACATAACTGTAATTTGTCAAGTACTTGATTATGAATGAATGTTATGTTTTGGGCGGAAATGAGCTGAGTAGGATATTCCTTTCCTTAATTTTAGAATGCTCAACGTGATCTCTTATATCATGAGAATTTTTCATTCCTAATTCAAGTTCATTTTGCCTACCAGTTGTATTGTTCCCTTTCTCGGTATTTGATAGCCACGCTTTCCGCAAATGCGTCGACTCAGTAGCATAGTTCCCATGTAAGGCGATGGCGCGTTATCATCGGAAACATGAAAAAAATTGACATTGACCGGGAGTTTGACTTTGGCGGGACAAAATGTTCCGCTCGCCCCTAGCTGAGCATGAAACCCTTCCACAGTTCCGAGAACTTCCAAACGGTCGTGGATAATTGATTCCTAATTTGAAAAGTTATCATAATGAAAGAGTATTAAAAAAGTTTGTGAATGACTCATTAATTCATCATTACCTTTGCAAGTGACTATTATTATATTACTGTTACATACGACCTAATAATGATGACGCAGGGATATGATGTAATTATAAATAACCATTGTCATCATTCAATTGATCTATGGAGGAAGTTGGTCATATTATAGTAGAGATCAATTAAGCGTACAGCTGACAATTCTATATTTGTACTGTAGTTTTTATTAACATTAAGACAACCAAAAACATGGCTGTGTTACTTGCCTCGAAAGAGCCTAATAGTCTGTGTTTGGGTGCAGCTCTCACGCAGTTGTTCATTACTGTGCCATTTTTCTTCATACACTTCCCTCTGCACATGGAACGTGAACTGCGTTGATTCATTTTAGGCATGTCTTCATCAAACTCAAATCGTATGCTGTTATTTCGCCGAATCGGTGCCTTAAATTCCATAGGGAAATTGGAGTTGTAATTAATTTCATATGAAAAATTCAATACCCTTAGTATGGGATTTACACGAATTAAGGAACAACTGGTTGGTAAAATATAAACCACTAACCGTCATTACAGTTAAGTCATATATTTCTACAGGAATAATATTCCTATGATGTTACTCCTTTTTTCAAATAATAGTAGTGAGCTATCAATGTATATATACCGGACTGGTACAGATAACTTTTTCCGATGGCTGGCTGAACTGTAATCTTCTAGCAGGATTGCATTGTGTACTGTTTGCAGTTTTGTGTACAGCTTCCCTGGGTGGATTCTGATCAAACTTTTTACTGACATAGTGTTGGGGAAGAATGCGAAGCTTTGAGGGCGGAGAACGTAAAAGAGGCACTTCTTTGATGGCTTCCGAACCCTGGTAAAGATAAGGGCAATTAGAGTATGACAATGATAAATTGGAGGCTCTTAATTAGTATTGGCATCTCAAACTCCCCCGTTGTAAAAATAGCAGAACAGTGGAAGCTTTGATAATCTACTTTCAGGAATTCATGATAGCAATTGACACAAGTATGGTATTTGGCTATAGAAGGACTTGTATACCAGTACTATTGTTTAGAAATGAGTACAGTATTCATGTGTAATTAAGTTACTTTCATTTGCATCACTTTTCATAACAGTTAATATAATTGATATGATCGCTTGTGTCAATAAACTGAAGATGAAGAGTTACGAAACAATAAATGTAGTGAAGCTAATTTTGTTCTTTCCACTTTCTTTGAATATGCCCTTGGGGAAAACTGAAAACTTTTTATGATCTAAGGATTAAGGAAATGAGTTACTGTAAATAAATATGTGTGCTGTCGTTTTTGAAAATCCACTGTCCCAATCCCATGTAATTAATGTCAACTCAATTGTTAATTTTTGTGAACAACAATGTATCATAGATGATAAGGTAACGCTTATATGTTCCGAAACCTTCAACAGTACTGATTTCCAACACAACTTAGTTGAAACGAACTATTTTCAAAATGGTAAACACAGTGTAAACTATAAATAACTTGCACACAACAAAGAATAGCAGTGGTCAATGGCGCATTGAAAAATTAAATACTAAATCTGGTTAAGCCACTTTACAGCAGCTCTCCTTTTTTTATACCGTAGAGCATTTACTTTACAAGTAAGAAAATACCTTGGAACCATAAGCTGTGAGATAGAAATTTTCTGAGATCAAAATATAAACATTCTTACATTTCCATTATCTTGCCAAATTTCCCTGGCGGTGTTTGTATCACTTTTTGCCTCTTCTTTTTTATATCCGATGATGGTATCATTAATCAATTTGCTCCCATATCCGACCAATATTGGAGTAACAGGCAAGTTTTCTAGGCCATTTTTTTCTTTAACAACATCTACAGAAATCTCGTTGCGTTTTGTGTTGCTAGTTGCTTTTCCTTTGTTGTTACCATTGTTAGCATTCCCATGAGGTAAAAGGCAGCGAGGAGTACTATTGTCATATATTTTGCTAATGGGAGTGGCATCTATCATGTTATAATTTGAGATATCTGTTCTGTGTGCCACATCCATTTGAGCTTGGTCACAGTGAAAATTTTCACCGTTTGTCAACTTTCGAAGGCTTTCAACTGTTTCTTGGTGTGGCATACAAGACATGGGAAGTGATGAACAATTATTTGCTGTGGATGGTGCATCATATGTTTTATCTTGTGAACATATTTCCATGTTAGTTGCTTGCTTTTGTGGTTCGTCCACCATGCATCGCATGGGATTATCTGTTGTTTTCCATAATGATTCGGAATCGTATAGGAATGATGCATAAAAAGTATTATCTGATGTACTGTTTCTTCTTTGTCCCCGGTCCTGTTCCGAATTATATAGCTTGTGCCTCTTTTTAATATCTCTTATAAAAAATTCTTTATCCATATGTCTTAAATCGCCTTCTTCCGAACGATCCTTCAAAAGCTCATGCTCATCGCTGCCTGTTCGACTGAGCCTGCGTTGACTTCTGAGATCAAGCCGCTCAAAGTTAGTAACTGCAGAATCGAGGCTGGAATGTCTAGTCCGGTTACCGATGGTAATTCCGTCGTTGATCAGTCGGTCAAAAGTGGGTCGTCTAGTAGGCCAACCACTGTACGTGTTCTGTAGCATCCGTACTCTAATATTATCTGGTGAAGCCACAGTGCTTCCTACCAAACCAGGTGAACCCACCGGTCCGTCTATTACAAAATCATCCGATATGTCGCTGTCACTAAGGCATTCTAATATTTCAACTGCGAGTTCATCACCGTCCGTTTCAAGAATTATATCTTCGCCCATTGCTTGGTCCATTAAACTGGAATCGTTACAACTCGTAACAACACTACTATTGCAGTCCTCATCCTGTTCTTGTATCTGTCTATTAGCTCCGAACGTCAGAAGCATGTTTCGTTCAGAAGAAGCCCGACTGAGGCAGGGACTTGAAGTACGTGAGGAACCTCTTGAAGAAGATGATGAAGAAAGGGTAGTCCTAAAGTGAGAAGAGAGTAGAGGAGAACCATAAGGAGAAATGTCTACTTTGGAAACGGAAGGCGATAGAGAATCGGAGGATGCAGAGGAATTTCGCGATCCTTGTCGTCTGGAATAAGCACGGCCACGGACAGGGCTTCCCACTGGCATAGCATCAACATGTTGCATGGGTGAACATCGTGCACATTGTAACTCTGGAATTTTTTTCTGACGGGGCAAATATCTCAATTTAACTTGACATCCCTGGCTAGCAGGGAAGAAGTGATTGATTGGAAGTTCATGAAAAGACATCTCCTCAGATGGACTGTCCTCATGTACCCTAGGATTAAGTTGTAGTGTAAATAGCGGTGCTGAGATAAGGTGGAAAACAATGAGAATTCTTTTAGCTTGACCAAACCTGTACTGAATGTGCTTTGGTCGGCAGCCATTTGTTGAAGCCCACCATGAACTCAATTGAGAGAAGTGAATAGTGGAGTCAATAGCTTGCATCAGTGACAATTTTGGCATCTTAGAGGATCTAAATACAAAAAAAGTACCTTCTACAAATACTCCTGAATCCTGTATATAACATATTGTCAAATACAATAGCAACTGATTTGGGATAAGACTTGGCATAATTCTATTTTTTGTTCGTATGTGTACATTTCACATCCTGTTTGTAGACTTGAATGTAGGTCAGCCATATGCATATAATGGCTTGAAGAATTAAATATTATCCCCAGTCCCATAATAGAATAGTGTACCATGGAGTATGGTAATTAACAAATCTACAATGCATTTTAAATTCAGCAACAAAGCACAATACACTCTTCTCATTAAATTGTTTGTAGTAAAACCTTAATCAAACGAGAAAGTATATTTGATTTTAGCACATATACTTTTGTCATATCAAGTAAATAAACAAGCTCAAGATGATAGAAAAATTAAAGGTAAAACTTCTTTGGCAATGTTTAACTGTTTTTTTCAGTCACCCACTAATTAATATTGAAAGATAAATATTATCTTTGTCCATACACACGATAATATTAATATTTCAATTCATTTTATGCATTAATATGTGTTCATCAATGAGAGCTGTGTCACATGACGTACTGTACTAACCCATTCGTGCTATGTATCGTCCATTTCTCCAGTAATAAAGATGACTCTTGGTGACCACACTCAGGAAGTACTGTGACATCAATTGCTACAGCAGATTTGCATTTCCATAAAGAATGAATAGTGTGATGAAACGAGAGGGCTGTTTGGCACTGGGAACGATACGAAAATGTTGAGGTTGCATAATTTATAAAGTTAAACACTGAATGGCACCAAAACTTGTCAATCACCTCTTCTCAAATAGCTTTCTACAAGGCACTCATGCTTATACCGTCTTTAACAATCCACTAACACTTATATAATCTTGTATAAAATGACCTTTTGGAGATGACACATAATGTGAATACCATACCGGCAGACTGTGTGTGTATAGTTCATAGAATCATCAATCAGTTTTTTGTATAGAAGAAGTCTCATTTGAAAACCTATTTTCTTGTGAATCACATTGTTGCTGGTTTAGACAAAGCTACAGTATGTTGTACTAAAAATAATTGTTTCTATATGCTTAAAGGCTATTTTTATCAGCTAATTTTAGTAATAATGTGTGTCATGCAACATATTGAATATATATACTAATCAGGCATGACAATTCCAAATTGTAAATTTCACTATTGACACACCTTCTGATCTATATGATTTGAATATTTTACCCTCTGCCCCTAATAACCAAAAGGAATACTTGAACACGCCCCCACACTGTGATCAAAATAAATTTATTGACAGATTAAATGGTTCTCACTTCCAAGTTGCTGACAGAACATTGGTGTTGAACAGATGCATTTTTGTTTATTGCTGGACAGTGCAAATCCCTGCTTCTGAAATGCCTGGAACTATCCCACTTTCGTCCCTGAATTATCAGCATTCCTATTTCGGTTCCCAATTCCCCGTTGTCGAATTCCGTGTCTTCTGTTGCCATACTGCTGTCCAAGCTTTGAATGATGGCTAAGAGAGATCCTTTTCATTGGATGTACATGAAAGCGGGCGCAAAAACCATTCTGTGGTTGAGTGAACAGAGCAGAATGCTTTGGACATGATTTAAAAGAATTATTACAAGGGTAGTCTGAAGTAAGAAAACAAAAGATGGATATTTGGACATATTTTAATATTTTGCTGCCACGAACTACACCTCAGTATAATTTCTCAGTAAGTATTCGGTATTTTTTATGATAAATCATTACATGAATATAATGAACAGAATCAATTCTGGAAAATTTGTGATCAATTAATCAAAGTGTTCACGTGATTCTTTTCAAAGCTTCCACTTACTGGTGGGAATGGATACGGTAACTTCCATGAAAAAACAGTATCGTGCGGGTCATATTCATCAATAAATCATTTATCATTCTTCATATATTGATTTACTATTATATATTAAAAATATTAGCCTTAGTATGGGGAACAGAAAAGCCACATTTCAGATAAGCCTAATTTCAAGTGCTATATCTTCTAAATAAAAGTTATTACATAGTGAAAACTAATCAGTAAAAGCCAAAGGTGACCTAATTTGATCTGTCCAATTCTAATAACATAACCTTCACGTTGCTTGAAGTAAACATCAGTCTATTTTTTAAAGCACAAATTATCTAATAATCATAATTTTTGAAAGTTAACATCAAGAAACTTCGCACACTTCACTGAACGCTTATGAAAAACGTCCTTCAGTCAAACATAAATAGAATGGATGATGAAATATGACACGCAGTATGATAGGCCTACTTAACGCCTTTCAACCTTTCGCATACGGAGCTACTTTACTTAACACATTAAAGACACGGTACTATTCCAAGCAGAATGTGTCATGCGATTATTATCATGATAATTGATACGCAACTAACAAGTGTAACGATCCTGCTAACGCATATCAACAAACTGTTTTGGCCCAGAGCTGATTGCGAATGAAACAACGTTCCGCTTCAACAGCTGACTTCGCCAACAGCTGATCACGAGTACAGACCATTATGCTCTATAAGGGGTTGAATCATTTTCACTTCGCTACGTTTACTTATCTTCGGTCTCGTGATTGCAAACTATTTTTACAACACGTTGTCATTTTGATTGATTTATATTGCAACTGGAAAAAATTTCTATGTTTCATTGTATTAGCCATTACATCTCGAGTACCACCTATTCGATATCACCTATTCTGGATAATGGTTTTCAACTCTGTACGTTGCTCCGAAACGGTCTCTTTAAATAGCGTTGAAAAAAATCGTATTGTAGCTGACTTCCCTTGTTTTGAAGGATATGGGCAATGCTGCAAAATATTAAGGTTAAGTGGACATGGACATAAACGGTCATTAAATTGGTTTGGTTTGATGTAGACAACTAGTATTCGCGTTGTGTAATTATTATGATGTTTGATTTCCAGTGCGACGTACAAGCAAGTAATTATGAGATTAATTTAATAATCTCCCTAAAATGAGGTTATTGCTAAACTCTACTTCACTGTATGTTCGGACTGGAAATTACCTCAAGCCTACCTCTGAAATTGTTCACTCATCGTTTTTTACTTGATTTGTGGTTACGGTGGTGCTTTGGTTGTAGGTTGATAGGTTTTCATTTGTGGGCAAATTCAACGAAAATTCTGATAACCGAAAAGGCAAAGCGCACACCACATAATCGTAACGTGTTGCAAGACGTGTAGGGTTATCTCATATATAATAAGGAATTCATTTACGTGGCCAAATCATACACGTTAGAAAGCTGAAATTGTGCATGCAGTTTAGGGTCCCTCAGCAGGTGTCATAGGGCTATCTGAGTAATGATACCGAAAGTGGTTAACTATATCCGTTAGATAGCGCAAGAGTCCCGTAACGTTTTTTCCCCTCTCCTATAAATGACCTCTGTTCTTCATGTAGTTATTATTACGTGTTTGATACCGGTTCTAACTTTTTAGATCATCAATTAATGGAGTCAGATCTCATACAAAAGGCAGCAATCCTCGTTCTTTTCACTCGAGCAACGCCTGATAACTCAGCTATTCATATATATTTGTCATATTCTGTTTGAAATTTTAAAACCTAGGCATTTGTACACTAACTTAAGGTGGGCCAACATTGCAGTGCACTTTACCCCGGGCAAGACCAGCAATTTCTTCTAGTCGTATTTCCGGTTTTCAATTTGCCAATATATTATACACGTACGTGCCAGAGCAGTATGCAGATACATTTTTGTATCAACTAAACCACAGCTGAGCAGACTCAATAGTCTTGTATAGCAGTACTTAATGGTTGATATAATTCGTTAGTACAATCTGATCGGTTGAGCTTCACTTCAATATCAAGATTTAGGCTTTCCTAATTAATGAACTGCTTATCTCAAAGACTCTGTAGACCAGTGGTACTCAACCATTTTTTCAACTTTACTGGTCCGCAAGCATAAAAGGGTTGAGAACCATTGCCCCAGACTATATTTCACTACTCATGAGCTGGGATAGAATATATATTTGATACATTTCAAGACTTTAACAACAGAGGCTGTTGACTTTTATTTAGATATAATCTTGCATATGCACAGTTTAATAAATTGATAATTAACCACACTTGGTTTTTATGAAAGAAACAATGTCATCAACATTACACATAGCTCCGATTCCTTCGTAGCCACAAGCCAGTTTCTTTGATACAGGAGGTAACTCGATGTATCCCCAGTCTTTCAATGTTTTTATATGCTTTGATGTAATTGGGTGTTCCCACATATGTGTATTCATTGCTGGACAAAAAATAAAAGGTTTACCAGATCTCACATTCCAAGCTCTAGCAATGCAGGTCAACAAGTTATCGCTAAGACCAAGTGCCAGCTTGGACAGAGTATTTGCATCTAAAGGTGCCACAACAATAACATCAGCCCATTCGCTAAGGTCAATGTGTAGGACTGGATCACCAATGGCATGCCAAGTTGACCATTCATCACTGTCTTGGAATAATTTGATGTCAGCTAATTTTTGATCTTCTTTTGAGAAAAAATGAAGGCTTCTGGTAGTAGCAACAATTTTTATTTCACAGTTTGCAATTTCTTTCATCTTTTCAACCAACAATGGCACTTTGATACTAGCAACGCTACCAGAACAACACAGCAGAATTTTTTGTATTTTTTCACACATTATATCTTCTATACCCGAGAACGACTGTATCGTAATCAATTTTATGTATTGTCCATTCTACCTAAACAAAAATTAAGTAACAGATGGAATATGAAATGAGAAGTTTGAATGGGTAGTGCTACTATCGATACTACATTCCACTGTAAAAATAGAATTCTGGAAAATACCACCATGTAATAAATATTCATCACACACATTTTCCCATGGATGGTTAATTATCTTGGAGAATAAACAACATAAAACAAAAACTTGTATACTCTATAGGTATTGTGCTGGTTTCAGGGGTATCATGGTGCATCACTAAATACTAGCTTGCAAGTATACAATAATAAAATTATATACACTTTTATTCTAGCCCTGAATAAATCCAGTTAACAAATTATTCAGTACTAACAAGGTAGGAATAAATATTTCGACTAACTAATGTGAAAAAACAACTGGACTAACAACAGTGCATGATAAATGTCATAACTTTCCATCTTTCTTGGCGTCTTTAATTTCTTTATGTAGTTCGTTTTTAAAACTGTTTATAAATCCTTCCGGTCCTTTGTTTCCTGACGAATCTTCGAGTGATTTTCTGATATTAGATTCAATCTTGCGATTAGCATTTTTCCCGCTCGCTAGAAGATCGTTATAAAACGCAACCAGTATCTGAGCTGCGCGGCGTATTGGCTTAGTCTCAGATATCTTTTCTATAAGCTCTGTTTGATTCAGAAGCAAACCAAGAAGACGACGAAAAACCATTTCAAATTTAGCTCAAAGATTTATAACACATCCATGTACAGTGTGTATTAATTAATACGGCGCTCTGCTCACATAAACAACTCAGTTAGAGTGACGTCATTAACAGTTATAAATCGTCATGTGAGATGCTTAACACCGCCCTATACCGACGATAAAACTTATCCTTTCTCGTTCTCGCACGTGGAAAGGTTCACTTACATTGAAAAACTGCACAAGTATCAAAGTTACTACTTTGTGTCATTCAGTCGAATAATACAAAATATGAAAAATATATCGAGAACTAAGTTCAGCATTACGGTTCTGAGCAGACGATAATTTCGTTGCTATTCTTGTGCCATTGAATGTAGTGACGTTAGTGCCATCTGCTGTACACTTTCAAATACTCGTGATTTCTTTTTCTCATCTAATTCGTACCAATAATTTTTAATCTTAACATTTAAAATATAATATTATTAGATGAATATTTAATTTTTTTTTTAAATATAATGCTCATCTAATATTAGTACGAGCAGCGGAAATTGCGATTTTATTCGACCGAAAACGCAACTCAAAACGGATTTTAATAGCGCCATCTTTTCCTTTTTGTTTTATGAAGTGTAAATTGGAGTAAACCAGCGCGCCATTACTACTAGTGTTTTTGGTTGGTTATGGTTTCCCGTAATACGTAGTTTGAATTTTTGCGAAACTTTGTATAGAAGTGAAAGGTTTTTCTTGCATGGGTTGGAAATTTTATCAACTGCAGTTTCAAAGTTAGAGTCTTTAAATACGCAAGGAAGATATTAGTTAATTAAGTACTGTTTCTACGATTTCGAACGCGTAGTAGGCGGAGAATGAATTCACTCGTCGTTACGTGCGCTGAAATAGAGCCATATCGTTCAAAATTATTATTTTCTATTCTCTGTTTATGTTAAACCGTACTTAGAACATGATAAAAGAAATACCCTTATGAACATGATAGCCGTGGTAATTTTTGTTGGCGTTTATACTGTTCAAGTGTCGCGATTGTCTGAATTATCTTGTTTTTTGCCATATCCATTTAAACTTCGATTTTCTGTACCGCTTTAGGTAAATTCTGTGTTAGCACTACCGATACACACGGAAACAACAGTTTGAATATTATTACAAAGTTACAATTTAAATTATGCACTGTAATACTAACCCTTAAACCCAAATGGAATTTTAGAATCATGTCACATACTCCACCCTAGCTGTTGCATTGTATGTTGTCATTATTAAGGTAATTTATGATCAGCACTGATATGCAAGTTCATTTCGGGTTGGTTTCAAGGTTTACTGATATGGATTGCGTGCGTTATGTAGTCTTGGACCGCAGACATTGAATTTACCCTGTTTTATATATACTTCAATATTTAATGTAACGTGATGGGCTGTTTACACTGAAGTGAATAAAAAATATTACTGTGACATCGCTCACCCAAACTGTAGGGTATTCTGGACCTCTGCTACTTGTAGTGTATGTTCTTCTAAACATACTCAAATGTACATTGCTATATTTAGTTTTTTGTTATTTACTCACAAATAACTTAATTTTAGTTTTGGGTAAGTAAGTTTTGGCAATACCGTGTTTATGTTGATTAATCTTAGCATGAACTAATAAGTGTATTTGTTATTGTGGATTATCTAACTGTTTCTAATTTTGTTGAAGTTGTCAGTGTCCATTATCATTAGATGCCTTTATACCGATTGATAGAAATTATATGCAACGATTGCTAAAATGTATGCTTCTCTTCAAGTTTGTAACATTCCACAAAGTATTGTATTTACGCTATTTGGTTACTGTAGGTATGATATTGTGATATGGTGAAAATATTCGTTGGTCGTCTGGCCGAGTCGGTGACTCCGACCAGCTGCAAAAGCTATTCGAAAAATTTGGCGAGGTGTCCGACTGTGACATCTTACGGGATTACGGCTTTGTCCACATGGCAGACGAAAGCCATGCTCTGAAAGCGATAAGGGAATTGGATCGCTTGGAACTGGGCGGCAGTAGGATAAGTGTGGAGTTGTCAACTTCTCGTTCTATGAAGTCATGTCAGTTGATAGTAGGGAACCTTCCTGACGGAACATCTTCTCACGACGTTCATAGACTATTTAAAAAGTTTGGTACAGTTACCTTGTGTCGTATTTCTGGTGGACAGGCTATGGTTCACATGCGTTGGGCTTCAATGGCTGTTCAGGCGATCCGCAATCTGAACGGAGAGACCTACAAGGGATGTGTATTGTCGGTACAATTTGCCAATAGCACTAATACATCTATGGTGAAAAATATCAAAGATGACTGGTATGGTACGGCTCCAAATCAGCCCAACCAGCCCCGATCCACAAGTTCTGTCGGCCCAAGGTACATTCAAAATGACGGAATCCAGCCACTGACCAGTACGGAAACTAGTTACACTTCAGTTTGGAATAACTTCACGAATGATCCGCATTCTAACCATATACTATCTAACGGGACCGGGCCTGACACTAACTTTCATTCTGGGAGTCCAGGTTCTAATCAGAACAATAATTTGCCAAATAATGGTTTGATGTCTGTAGACCCTTTGTCCTCGATTCAAAATGCTATTCCTATCATGAAAGACACCAACATGATGGGTGACCAAAAATCGCAAGGAAACACTTGCGAAATTATCGGTAACCTTAGCGGGGATTCTCCTAGTCATTCAACAATATCAAGTTCAAGGTACCTATATTTTTGTCTCCTAACTGTTCTGGTATATTTACGTTGTTTTCACTGACATAATATTATAAGTACATCTTCTAGGCAGTGCACAGTAATACTAGAACTTTAAATGAAATTTTCAATGATATACAACTTACGAACCATGAAACTTAAGTCTGTACGTACTTGCAACCCCAAAAATGGTAAAGTGTTTTTAAACCATATTAGAAGTAGTATTAGAGATCTTATTCAGACTTAAGTCCAAATTATCTCATGACTGATCGTTTAAAACATATATAAAATAGCTATGCATTCTTCATGCTACATAATTATGTAAGGAACGAAAGTTTCTCACCTCAATGTATTACTGGCAAATTGAAGAGAGCTAAAAATTTTTAACATTGTGCCCAGTGGTAATCTTTCAATGACAATGTCACAAAGGATCTTTGTAAATTCAACTTCAATTTGCCTTTTGTAGTTCCTGTACATCTGGCATAATAATACATTGATAATTCAGTTACTATTATGATTGGCTCATTAGATCATATTAAAAAAGGTGAGCATTAAAAAAGGTGCTTTTCCTTATAGAATTATCTGCAATATTTCAAATACAGGGAAGCCTCTTTAATTCAAGATCTAAAATGAAATAGGCTGGATTTTCTTTATTCATTTGCAAACCAATTATTACCAACAAACCCATTATTTCCATTTTCTGAATACTCTATTAAGATGATTTTACTGAAAATGTGTTGTTTGTTGCTCCGGTTAGCAGTGTGTCATGAGTGTGATGAATGTAGTTTAAAAAATCGCTCATGGTTAGGCAAATTCAGTTGTTGTAAAATTTTGACAAAACTTTGGGTAAAAACTGAAAGGTCGTTAAAGCAATGACATATGTTTGGCAACAACTGGACCACATGGTTTTAGTTCGTTCAATAAGTGGGCCACATACTTAAAAAGGTTGGAAACCACTGACCTAGACTGTAAGGCATTGTACATGTTATAACTTACTAGTTGAATGTATATTTCCATGTTTTTATTCCTTACGTCTTCTGTTTTTGAGGACATGTTATGAAATCCTGCATATAAATTAAATTGAAAATGGCAGAAGGGACAAACATATTGTTGTTAGAGTTTTATTGCAACTCTTAACAAAACCATTATCTTCCAGTTACGAAGAAATTAATAAACAACCAGAGTTGACGAAATCAAGAAACGATAGAAGGCAATATATTGCACATGGACTTCAATTTTTGCAGTAAGCTGTAATTTCTACTAGAAACAACATGAGGCAACTCTGTTGAGACCCAATCTTATTTCATGTGTTGTGCTGGGTAGAGTTATTTGTTCACTTTGAAGACTTTTTGATTTACAAGAGGAATGCAATTTCAATAACATCTAATCTTAACTAGCTCAACATTGTCTGAAGGTAAGACTTCGGTTTCCAGGTTTTTCTATTCAACATTTCTTCAGCCTATTGAAATTCTAAATAGGCAGGTCATACTCCCAGTTAATTTTTCCATCACACTGATGCTGATATCGTAAAAGTCTAAATTGAAAATAAGAGGTTTTATGTGTATAACTGACATAAAACAATTGTGTTAAATAACATATTGCGATTAGCAACAGCATTCTAAACATTTGTATTTGTATTAAACATTACATTATCAAGACTTTAGATTTTTCCGTTGACAATAAGTCTTATTTTAAAATATAAATAAATAGCTGAAAATATGAAATTTAGAAGGTATATTTTTTGCAGGTCTCCCATGCCTTGGACAGGTTCACCTGACGATTATACGGTATTTATTATTTATTACTGGACGTCACCTATTTGTAGTTTTGCTTTCGAAAACTGGCATTTGATTTTTCTCTTAGCAAAATCCCTCATGAATAAGTGAATATTGTATATGCTAAGCGGTTCTAAAGGTATTTCCCAATAACAGTTTAATAAGAGGCGAATTTTCATTCATTTTTGATGAATCTAACTATAGCAGCTGTGATTGAAGACATATTGATTCGAAACATGTAAAAAAAGGATAGATCAAGATTCCTTGACACCTCTTGTCCTCCTTCATTTTGTTCTGTCAATACTCTGCAATTCGTTTCACTCAGTTTTCCTAATTTGAATTGTCTCAGAGTTTTCTCAACAAAATGAAGCAAATGTTATTGCAAGAAGGCTCCGAGCTTAGGCGAGAAGGCAGATATTCCGACGCGGTGCAGAAGCTGAGCGAAGCCCTCAACATGTGCAAGTACATGGAATCAGAAGGCATTAAAGGTCACAGCACGAATCTTGTCACTTTGATCACTGAAAGATCAGCAGCTTTGATTGAACTTGTGAGTTGGTTTTACTTGCGTGCCTGCTTATGTCTCTGTAATAGCAGTAGATGGGCAGTTCTCAACTTTTTGAATTATTGATATCATTCACGAAATGTATTTGGAAGGTAATTGTTGAGAAATTTGTTGTCTGGTAATGCATACGAGATATTAAAGTACAGTATTAGAAAGGATGATGTGTGTTATCAACTGTTAACTGAATACTAGAAAAAGCACAGTAGGGGACTTTTCAGTCGTAATAAAATATACAGATATACTTGATTGATACTTTTAGGATGTTCAAAGGCTGTAACCTCGATTTTGCGAACTATTCCCATTTCAAACTCGGGATATTTTGAATACAAATATTTTATACCAAAACTTTGTCAAAATCAATCTGATCTAATTCAGCTTTCAGTGGTTAACGAATGCATATATTTCTTTTTGAATCCAGGGACAGTACAATCCTGCTTTGGAAGAAGCTAACAAAGGTATTACTACGAATGTTTATTACAGTCATATGAATAAGTATAAAGAGAATTGATACTTTCCTATCAATATTTTGTTGCAATATTTGAGGGCAGAATGAAAAGTCTTGCGTTCAAGTTTTTGTTAACGAATTTTCAATCAAAGCAGTATTGTGTTATTTATTCTTGAAGATAGTTACAAACAAAATAATGCTGAATAAATTCCAATACGGGTACACCACCTTTTTTTCCGGAATGTCACATAATAATCGTTGTGCCTTGCCAAGGTCAAATAATAATCATTCAAAAATGTACAGTAAATATGAGCCACCAATTCTTCTGGCCTTACAGTAAAATTTCTATTACCTTCATATGTGGAATGAATGATTGAACATCATATTTCACATGTGTTATGGTGGTTTTATAATGTGTCTAATATAAAGACTTTTACATTTTTTCATGGCATCAAATAGTTATAACTAAGGTAGTGAAACGCCATTACCACTATATAGTATTCTTTTTCTATGCCACAATTTTGAAATGTCGATTATCCGTTCTCAAAATGGTACTGAATTACATTTGTCATCGTTTCTTGAATAATTTGTTCTAAATGACATTTACATTACAAAATGGCACATTCTGTGCTGAGTTTGCAAAAACATTTTATTATTTTTCTTCGAAGGTCATTTTTACTCTTCAAAATTGACTTTAGTTCATTATCACTTTTTATTCGATCATAATATTCCAATATATTGTTGTTCTCACTAATCGGTCAATGCAATGTTTGTAGCACTGCAGCTAAGCAATGGATCTAGCCAGGAAGCTATGCGTTGCAAAGCGAAGGCATTGATGAAGATAGGAAAGGCAAAGGATGCTTACGATTTGATGATTCATTTTTCCCAATGCAATAATATGCTGGTAAGCTTTGTCGGGAAATACTGATGTGCTGCTATTACACTGCTATTAAATTACATTTTGAGCCATGATTAATTTTTGAATGAATGCGTATGCAAGGCAGTAACATAGACCCATTTTTCATAATGAGACTTGGTTCTGTCTGTATATATCAGAAAATCGCAAAGAAGCCTAGCCAAATAGTATTGTAGCATTTTTGACTGCAACTTATGTAACATATTTATAAATTTTCAAATTATATTATTATCCCAGGTATTGTGGATGTCCAGAATAAATATATCTGGAAATATACTATTTCAAACAAGATCTTTCAAGATTTCTCCTTTAGTTCTTTATTATTGTGCTTACATATTTCCTTTAGCCGAGAAACTTCTCATTGAAACGCAGTCATAACTGGATGTAAATCGATTCAAATAGTGTTACTCTACTTAATAAGAACCCTTATTTGTTTTACTCCTAGGATTCTGAATCGTCTGAGCTGATTAACAATTTAACCCAGATGCTGGGTTTACTAACAAGGAAACCATATCGCCCTGCGACCCAATCCTTCAGTCCGTTTTTAAATAACCACTCGTCAGGGGACATTATTCCAGGACCTGGTTCTGACCCGCAAAACTATGTTGGGATCCCAGCTAAACCTGACAGCGGTTCTGCTAATATCTCTTCCGTGTCTCATCAAAGTTTGGAAAGTTTCAGCAGTACGAATCAAGCGCTTATTATTGCAACGGAGTCGCAGACCTACAGGCCGTTTTTATCTGGGAAAGAATCTTTTTCTGGTATGTAGATATTTTGTTTGATGCTCCTAAAACGGAGATGGGCGAACTACAGCCAGCAACATCTTTATGGTCATGACTCCAGTACATTAATTTATATGGATATTTATATTTCATTTCAGATCCAAGTTTCAAACCTCGTTTGAAAGAGGTGACTTCGCTGAACAGTTCTAATCAAAGTATATCAGGTAATCCGAACAGAATGATGCAAACAACTCAACCTAACCAAATCGGTCTAATGCAAGGCTTCAACAAAACTCCGGGCACAGCATTACATGGCTATCCTTCCACAGCAGGCGGTATGATGGGAGAAAGACCCGGCTCAACCAGCAACGTGATGAATGGTGCAGTAGTGCCAGGCGGCCCGTCAAAGATGGTTGCCCCTATCGGGCCGCAGAGGCCAGTAGGTTCTAGGATGTCCGCTAATCCATATAGTGGATTTTCCAACCACGAACCTCAGTCTGGCTCGTTAATCGGCGATTCACTCAGGAAGAATATGGAGATCATATCGGAAAATCAGCAGATTTCAATGTTTGGTCAGCCTTCGCATTCAGGCAGTAGTTTACAGAGCGTTATGGAGAATTCCCTTGATCTTGTTTCTGGCATCAAAAATTTAGCTGTTAATACCAAACTACCTGATAATAGTGGCGAGGTACACAATTCCAAGGTCAGCACAGGGACCAACGGTCCGGGTTCGAAAATGTGGAACTACATGAGCGGGAACCATGCGCTGAACAACAACAACAATGGCCAAATTAACAACGGAAATCACGCTTTTAATTCTGGAATGCCGGCACCGATAGGTTACAGAGAACCGTTTTCGTCGCTGAACATGGGAGGAGATGCGTCGCTTCTCTTATCTCCAGGGATTCAACATGGAATCAGGCCCGATTTTCCCGGTTCTTCCAATAACTCCGGGAGCCTCCCATTTTTGACAAGTTCCGGGGACTCTGCTTTTAATATGAGTGCGGGCCACAGCAAAACAAAAGATATGAATGGAACAGATGGAAGTGATGTCAAGGCTTCTGGCCATACGGTATGTTTATCAATGCTTGTTCCAGTATTTGACCCCTCTCATTTTATTTGACCCGAGATTAATGAACACGATCAATAGATTCCAGGTAGTTCAATAAAAAACCAAATTTCAATTTCAAGTATTGTATTTCAATTACTGGCATTTGGAAATTGTAAAACCACTTATTATCCTCTGCATTGCTCAAATCCTTATTGGTATTTCCGTATTTTCTCTTTGCCTAGGACTTTTCACTGGTTGGAAACTTTCAGAATTCCAGTACCCTAACTAGTTCTTCCAATCAATTTGGCGCTCTTCGGTTGTCGAGTGATCCGATTTCATTCCCGCAGTCTGCCCCTAGCTACACTCATTTTCCTCAAGTCTCTGGCCAGCAGTTAGGCCTAGGTCAACTCTTTGGACCGAGCGCCCTCGGTCTAGGGATATCAAGCAGCCTTCCTACGACTTCCCCGAGTCAAATTCCAGCTCAGCCAACTCAACCATCAATTGCTTCTATCGGTGAGTACTTATTGATTTCAATTTTCAAAGGTCTCCCGTCTATCTTCTCTTAAATATATTCAAGAGTGTGATTGGAAGAATTGAATTTAACAATTCACTATTCATATTAAGCACCTATCCGCAGCATAGTGCATCAGAAACCCGTATTCTATGAACATAGTATAAAACCATTTCATTTCAAGATAGATTTACACAAGAAATGCATTACTTTTCCATCAACTCGAATACACATATATTCAGAACAACTCTTGGCCAATTCTACCTGCTTTGGTAGTAAACATCTAATTCTTTCAGTTGGAAACCAGAAAGCTCAGAGTGAACAGTCGGAGGATTCGCTAGACATCATGAACGCTGAGACCGATGAGTCTCTGGACAGCTACTTGCGAAATCCTTTGCATAACACTCACGAATTTCTACTCGGCTGCTCTGACTGTGTGATCAAAACTGGACCTAAAGTCATTGATTACAGGTAGAGTGTTTTGTATAGTAATTTAGATTATTTATAAATATTCTGTTGTATGTGTTGCTCTGTATATATAAACAACTACAATAATTGTTATGACTACAATGCTAATTTAAAGTATTAGCTTTTGAAAATTACAGTTTTATTAGGCAAATTTAATAGTACAAATCTAGAAAGTAAAGGTGTATTATTACAATTTTTTACAATTCAAAAGCTTGTAATGTTTATAACTAGTAGTAAAACTGTAAAAGTAATAAATATTATTTCATTCAAAATAAAAACAAAGGAGTTTTTCAGACAAACTGATTTGCCTCAATCCAATCTGAATCATACTAAGTAGGATTTTATTTAAATTACTTTATAATTATATGTGTTACTGCATGTTTTTTTTGCTATCCTGTTAATATTCTACTATTAAAATATTTTTGTACTGAAAATATCTTATCGTATGTTTATTTTTTTCAGGTACGACTCAATTTTGAACCACATGTGCTACAAAAATATCTTGTTATGCCGAAGAAGAGACGCAACCGAGTGGCACAAAATACGTCCACGGCCACAGCCCCAGTCGAAAGCGCAGTTGTATGACGGGCCATATTATATATGCAAGGTATCGTTGAATGAATAGAATGGATGTTCAGCATTCTTCGCTTGTGACATTCACTTACAATTTGCTTTGCAGGATCTTCTTGCTGGTCAAGATTGTACATACCCAGTTGTGTGCACATTTGCATACAATCAGGAAGAGATTGATGTTTGGACTCTGGAAAGGAAACAGATGTTGAATAGGTTTGCATATGCACAATACCAATATTTCTAGTTTGCATTATATGTTAGTGATTATATGGCATCAACTTTTTTGAACATCTTTCTCTGCGAAGCATTTAAACTTATCAGCCATATTTTCCGAATACAGGAGGTGGCTTTTTGATTCCCTTGACGAAGAGTATATGCGTGATCTCACTGTTGTCGGACGGGTTCTTTGCAAACACAGAGGGTTGTTTAATTTTCTTTGCCACGCATGCTTCACCAATAAACCTCGCATCATCAGTACTTTCAGTATAGGTACAGGGAAATGCATCCATGCTAATTCCGAACACGCAGAGGTGCCAGAGAATAGACAGCTGGTTAGTGATCTTGAATTTTTGTTTATTAGGCTGATTGTTTGAAGTAGGTTGATTTTCAAAACGATTACTTGCACAAGATTTTGGGATATCTGCTGATTTTCATCTTTTACTCAAGATGTATGTCATAATATCCTACGTACCTTCTGTATTTTGATTATATATCTAGATTTGGGATAAACGTTTGATTGTTAGTGTGAAAGAAGTGAAAGTAACAAGTTGGGACTGACTCTCAGCTTGATTGCATTTAGGTGCTAAAA
Organism: Halocynthia roretzi; assembly: GCA_013436055.1. NCBI lineage: Eukaryota > Metazoa > Chordata > Ascidiacea > Stolidobranchia > Pyuridae > Halocynthia > Halocynthia roretzi. The sequence goes on along the minus strand of QRAM01000097.1, from coordinate 50,877 downwards.
ATTCAGAAACTAACGTACGATTAAACAAAGAAAAATCTGTAGACAGTGTCTGTAATTGAAGAGCTGCCATTTTGGATACACATTCTTGCACAGTAACAGCTGCTAAACACATCTAATTATGCCTACATATATTATTTATTACTATAATCTTTATTGATGTGATTATGTGTAATCCCTGTACTGTGTACAGACAGATTAAATGTCATTGAATGTTGATATCTGTTATTCGAGAACTGTATTTTGCTGTATAAAGTATCAATGATTCTCACCGTCTCTACGAATAAATTTTTAATACACTCTATTCCATTGTAATATTCATGTTACCATTGATGCATTCAAATACTTCGTTTAGACTCATATTTTACGCGACACAGCCGTTCGCTATACTGCAATCCGTGCGCCGGCACAGCAGCCTATTTTATGTCGCCATGAGGTGAGATTCCAGTGTACCAGGGAAATGGAATGTCATTTTGCCCATAGCCTTGTTGAACGTGACGTTTGGGCACTCATGATAAAGAAAGGGTTAGTATACTTATAATTTTTTTGTTCAAGAGAATTGTGATCGTCAATTAACTGATTGACTTATCTTAAACGAAAGTATACAAATAATTACTTTTTTTTTTACTGTGATGACAACCGAATAAGGTCATAGGGTTATATTGATCTTGAATTGGCACCATCCATGATGCAGCAGAGATCGTGTAACAGTGACATATTTACGTGTACATAATTGTGAGAGACATATTTGTAAATAACAATGGTGATAAAATGCCAAAGTTTGAAAAAGTCTTCTGTAACATCAATGTAGCTGAAAAATATCTTTATTCTATCCATATAATAATCTATGAAATCACATTTATGAAAGTTACATTTGAATATGTCTACTTTGAACAATGAAACCATGTCGACCTGTAAATTAGTTTTTGCATATTTCCTGCTTGCAATGTCATTTATTGGTATTGGTATAAGAGTATTATTTCTTGCCATTGTAGTGTTCAATAATATATGTGGTTCACCTTACCATTACTTCATGTAATCCGCCAAGGTGTCAGATTAACAAGTCTGTATGTCAAGTCTGTAACTGCACGAGTTCTGATGTAATGTCCTATGGTATTTAAACTAGCAACTTGTATTTGCTTTATTAGTCATCTCGTTGGAAGATCTGATTTGATTTTTGTATATAACATATAACATTTATTATCCATCTGCAGCCTCACTTCAGAACAGATTGTTGAACAATCTCATGATTACATCTCGAAATTAAACACAAATGCCAATGCGTTGGAGCAGGGAATTACTCAGAGTACGGATTTGGGTGTTCCTATGTTTAGGTTTGTATTTAAACTATTATGTTATCATCATCATCATCATCATCATAACTTTTCACTGGTCAGCGAATTCATTCATGAACTTACCCTTGTATTCAAGATGGAAAGTCAAATTCATATGCTCGCTTTGCTACAAAAACGGTCAAATAAGTGAAGCAACGAAAGACCGGAAATACTGTCTTGCCCGCGCTCAACATTCCTGGGCTACGAATAAGAAAACGGTGCTCGTTCAAACGATACGAAAAGACTGGACCCAGATCCGTGATTTGCCTTACTTGAAAAATAAGGTAACTTGGATTGATTGATTAACTTGAGCTATGCAATAGAGATTAGAATTCCAGAGTAGTTTGAATTTTCAGTTCTATGCCGATAAATTTCTGTCACCGCCTTGAATTTGGTTTTACTTATTTACATTGGATACTACATTATTAGATTTGTTCTGTAGAACTCCCTATCCAAATTTGAATCCTAATAATGCAAAAATATATTGTATGCAAAGTTATGTGAATGACTTGACCCATTTCAAAATCTTTAATTCCTCCTTTTATCAAGCCTACAATAAGTATGAATTTGCATTTTTGTGTCCATCAATGTATTCATCATTAGATGATCTGGATGCAGAACAAATATATTGGTGCTGACATTAAAAATATATTTTTACATTCTGTAACCTAACAGGGACTGCCCGCAAGATTTGAACTGTGCGAGAATATAAGGCGGCAGAAAAAATGTCCTTTCTCAATCAAATGCAATTTTGCTCATTCTCAAGAAGAACTCGACATATGGATATACCTCCGTGACAATCAACGTATGTTTTGTGATTTTTCCCAAATTTATGTTTCATTCAAGTTCGTTATATATATACTTTACATTTGGTCAGTAAAAGATCTTGAAGACCTTCATGACTCGTTAAACAAGGACAAACAACTGAAGACAAACAAAGGATCTCTTCCAGGGTCTGATCCCAATGCAATAAGGTTACCCACAGATTTCTTGCCGCAGGTATTAAAGTACTTCAGATTTTAATTTTCATGGTTGACGATATGAATATGAGATGAACAGATAGACATACAAACAGACAGAAAGGCTTAACCTGGTAATGGGATGACCTAAGGAAGGCCAAGATTGTGAACGTAGGCAATTTGCTATAAAAATATAGAATTATTGTAAAGCTTTTAAACCTGACTTGATAATAATTTGCTGCTGGCGACTATATATGTGACAATGTTATCTACCTCTACCTCTTTTACATTGTTACAATTTTTTTTGCTGAACTGTGACATTAACACATTTAGGACACAATATCATAGCAGGCGAAATAGTATTAAATTATGCAGTAGAGTATTTTAGACAAGATTGTGGATAGGCCGAACCACATTGTTTCACTTTGATGAATTGTGAATAGGTACAATTTTTCAATCTGATTGGGCTGGGCTACTTATAATTCGTGGTTGGTGAAAGTGTATGTAATTCAAATTGATGCTGAAATTTATACCTATAGTGATCGAAAATTTCCAACTGTACAGTATCGTATGGTTGCAAATTGCATGTTTCATGGTATGCATCTTATAGTAATGATCATTTTATTCAATTAGAGCGCCTTTCACTGTTGGCTGTGTAATAAGGAGTGCAACGGTCAAAGGCAATGGGAACAACACTGTTCTTCAGTAAAGCATAGGCTTGGTGCATTGTCAGATGCTGATGGAAATTGGAAGTATAGAAATCCTGGCGGAGAATATGAAATATGTGAACGGTATGTACTCATTTTTACTGTTGATTTTATTTCTCATTTGAAAACAGGATCCAGTCGAATGTAAACTTAATGTGTATATTATAATTTTTTTGTCAGACACCTCAAAAACATGTGTGAATACGATTATGTGTTACCCGGTGATAATAAGTGCAGATATGCTCACAGCACAGAGGAGCTTGAGGAATGGCGTCAGCGAAGGGAATACGTCATCAATCGAATTAAGAAAGCGCAGAACGACAACTTAATCAGCTCAAGTGATGACATGGACAAATTGATAAAAGAATCGCAACAGCAAATGCAATAATGTTAATAAGGCAGACACAACGATGTCTGTCTGCCGGCCCGTCTCGTTTGTCTGTTTTCGACTTGTCCTTCGACTATCTGACCAATACGATTTCTACTACTGCTGACAATTTTATGCTGCGATCAAAATATAAACTGGCGTTGCGCTCTTGCTTTTAATTGAGCGATTGTATTTTTTTCTCCTTTCCTTTGCATGATTATAATTTCTACATTGTATGTGACCTGAGATACTGAGACACACAAATGTTCCAGGATTGTTGCATTCGTATATTCCCTCGAACTAATGGGAATGGGACAATGAATTTTACTACATTTCATCTTGCTACGTAAGGAGCAAATTTCCCAAATGGCTGCTACCATTTTTTCATTCATTCATAGTTTCCTACCAATGTGTCCTCTGCTATGGATGTTGTTCTCGCTTTTATGCGAATTTGTTCTAGGTATATATCTATCATCTGTTTCTTGCAGTATGTCTTGGTGAAGAAATTTTGAAAATTTGATGTTCGTTAGGAGGCGTGTATTTATACCTATTAATGAATTTTATAACCGCGCGGTTCAACCGTTTTCTATTGGTATTTTGCCAATGCCACGCTATTTCGCCTTACTCCTACATTTTCATATTCTGCGAACACTTTTGCATGGTCAAATTATCACATAGTTTTCAAAATTGCATTCTCCAACGCCAACTTCATATTAGCATCATTTCTGCTGTCATTTTTTCCTATTGTTGTTTCTGTGCTAATTGTCTGGGTGTACTCGTACTTGTATTTTGAGGAAGGAACCAGGAAAATGTTTCTTTTTTTATTCCTACTGCTTTTGCTTTTTGGCAAATGAAGATCATTAGGATCATTGTATTCTTTATTAATAAATACACAGTGTAAAGGATGATTTGATTCGAATGATACAAGTTGACTGAGAAGATATATAAGGAGATTGCATCCCTTTGATAGCACTAATTACTGGGATATGGGATTATTTCTGGTATTAAAAAAATGTTGAATTGATTTGAAACTAGTGGTGTAGAGAGGTGAGGGGTGTTCCCTTACTTTTCCTCCAAAAAACTCAAATAAACCAATGACAATTGTGATTAATATCCACACCACTATTATTATTAATACACCCGGAGCTAGCAAGAGTCCTATAAGCTTTCCTTATACCTTCCCTAACGATAGTTCTGATTGAATGCAATCCATCTCGATAATTTAGTCATTCGAAAGAATTTCAGCCATCCCATGAAAGGGCAACTGTGCAAAAGTTGTCTTTTTCTGCAGGTTGAAGATTGTTACTACTATAAGTAAGTATTTTAACGAAAGGAAAAATCATAATTAGCGCTTTCCAAGTTCTGTAGTAGATAATGGATCGGGGACTGTGATGGGGTTAGACAGTGTGAATTGCTATAGAAATATTAGCAACCTCCATTTATACGAAGAATCAAGCTTGGATTAATGTTCAATGTGTTTAACTCCGTGTGGTATATTACTGGATATGTTATGTCGTTCATGGAGTTCAATAATCTTGTTTTCAAACTTATCGTAGTCTTATTTTTCGTTCTGGTTTCAAAAAATATTTAAACTGATATTCAATTCCGGCCACTAGATGGCCGGGTCATACCGAGTCAAGATTTCCTGCTCTGTGAATGGCCAATAGATTTCGTACTAAATATGAATGTGTCGAATGAGAGAACAAAAAAAAATCGTAGCTACTGTACCGTACCGTACTAAAGTGAAAATTTTAATTTATGAAAATAGGTACTTGCTATGAAGTTGTTCTACCAACGTAAGTATCCATCAAAATTTTAACTTACTGTTTCGCTGTGGAGCCGTATTAATTCGCAAGAAACATGGATTCAGTTAAAGTAGCCATACGAATTAGGCCGTTGATTAGCAGGTGAGACTACTTGAATGAAATATATTTTCACTTAATGCACTGATGACCCTTAGTGATTTAACTAAAACGTTTCTATCGAAAGGGAATATGGATCGGAAATTCTATGGACTGCAGACACGCATCAAGTGAAGTTGAAAGAGGGAAAGAGCAAGCCCTATGTTTTTGGTAACATTTTACTTGGGGAGTGGCAGATTACACTTAATTGGTCCCTTGATGTAGACGCATGCACACTTGTGCAGTTATAGATCGGTTCGAATGTTCTAGTGATTATGCAGTTAAAGAAAAACCTTCTGTGTGGTGTTGATATCATAGACATAGCTATTAATTTCATTCCCATTTTTCACCATTCAATTTCATTCCCATTTTTCACCATTCGATTTCATTTAAATTTTATGAAAGTTTTTTCATTGTCATTTATTTCTAGATCGCGTCTTTGACAGTGATGAAATGACAAGCGATGTATATAACGAAATCGTGCAGCCAATTGTCAAGTCAGCAATGACAGGCTTTAATGGTACGTTATCAGCATACTTGCAATGGCTATGCGGACTATCTATAGCGACTTTGCTGGTTAGGTTATGTGATTGTCCATGGTGCATTCCATGCACTGAGACACGAAGATCTTAGCGTAAAGTTATATTCTTGTCTGCTTAGTGACCCATCATATGGGTTCTTCCTATCCCCACATTATATGTAAATTTTAAGCGACTGGTGGTGTAGCAGTTTTAAGTCATAAATAAAAAATTACAATCCTGAGTTTTTAACATATTATTGTAGATTTGTCACATCGCAACAAAGGCTGTAAAGCGCACAATTAACAGAGTAAACCTGGGAATTTCAGTGAATTTATTCCTAGTTACATACAAACTATTTTGCAGGTACTGTTTTTGCGTATGGTCAAACATCTTCTGGCAAGACTTACACAATGATGGGGGATAAAATGAATCCCGGTATCATTCCTCTCTCTGTTAATGAAACGTTCCATTTGATTCAAAAGGTAATTGCAAAGTATTCCGATGTATGATTTCATATTGACATGGCATATAAAGCACTGGTTTTTATCTTTAACATTTTATCTGTCTTTCAGACCCCTGAAAGAGAATTTCTTCTTCGAGTTTTGTATATGGAAATCTACAATGAGATAGTTAGGGATCTATTGTCATCATCTCCAGAGAGCAGCATGGGGCTTTCGATTAGAGAGGATGAATTTGTAAGCTGAACTGGTCAACTTTGATATGATCCATGTTTGTGATGATTACAACAATGGATTTTTTCAATTTCAGCGCAATGTTGTTGTTCATGGCCTCACTGAAAAATTGGTTGTTTCACCAACCGATGTACTCAAATTAATGGAAGTAGGAGAAAGGAGAAGGCAGGTTGGCTGCACCAATATGAATGAAAGAAGCAGTCGCTCGCACACTATATTCAGAATGGTTAGATGTTTTTCTTGATTTAGCTAATATTGTTTGATCTTGGATCTGGCATAGAAAACTATGAATTTTCCAAAATGCCACTCAGATTACATGGGATGCAAACGTGATACTAGGTCATGTTGCTGCCTCCTTTAATAGCTAATAGCATCCCTAATATCTCTGAAACATTGACTGCATCAGAGACTGTTCACAATACCAGTTATGACATCACTAATATTAAACTTGAACGGCAGCAGGTAGATATAAAAACCATGCAAGGCAATTTTTTTTTAATGCCTGTATTTGTTGTTTTCTTAAATTTAGCATTAGATTTTAATGCCAGAATCACTACTGTTAAGAGGGTGATACATATCTGCTACTCAATATAATGAATATAATGAAACCAACTTTGATATGTTATTCTAGATTATCGAGAGTCGTGAACGTGTGGATCCAAACCATACAAGAGATTCACTTGAGACCGATACTGCTGTCATGGTGTCTCAATTGGTATGCAGGCAATTTTATTTTGCATGAGGGAAATTTGTGGTTGTCAGAATCCTTGATAATATTCATGTTATTTCAGAACCTAGTTGACTTGGCGGGTTCTGAACGCGCAGGTCAGACTGGTGCCGAAGGTCAGAGGTTCAAGGAAGGCTGTCATATTAACAAAAGCTTGTCAACACTTGGTCTTGTGATTAATCAGATCTGTAAAGCTAGTGAATCAGGGCAATCAACACAGTGAGTCGATTTTCTTCATTCTTGTGGTGTTATTTAGCAGTAGTAGTTTCGCCCGATGTTGAATAATAAGGTATAAGGAAACATTAGGCTTGAGAAAAAAGCGTGTGCAGAAAATTGAATGACCCCTGCAAGCAGCAGTAGCACACATTAATGAGGACTGTACTTTTTTTAGTTTGGCCAGTGGAAACTGGATGGTGTTTACAGCTACATAGTAACATGCTGAAGCCTTTCTATGTTGAATCTAAATATGAAGCACTATAACATGGTTAAAAGCTTTAACGTATTGGTTTAAAGTATGTCTTGTTCCCGCCAGAATTTCGGTTCTCTAAGTTGTATTAAAAATTCCCAGGCCTTATTCTTTAAAAAAATACAGTAACATCCTCTATCCTATGAAAATTCTTTCAGATTCATCAGCTACAGAGATTCAAAGCTTACAAGAATCCTGCAGCCTTCGTTGGGCGGTAATTCTCTCACCGCAATATTATGTGCTGTGACACCAGCTTCACTGGAGGAATCTGATAGCACCTTAAGGGTACAGTATATGTAATGGTTTTGCATGACTGTTGAATTGTTAGAAATTATATTTGATAGTACTGATGTAAAATTAATACTATCTAGGTAATTGTTGTGTTACTTATCTATATTCACCCTTTTCCTCATAGGTTCATACAATTCTCTTATTCAAGTTTTTACGAATAATTTTAATGATATGATCAAATTAAAATAAATTTGAAGTAAATTATGTAGATAGTGTTTATGTGAACCGACATTATAATTCTTTGATTCAAATTCGATAACTTCCAAAAGGACTCTAGGTAAGTTGATTATTCTGTTGCAGTTTGCCAGTAGTGCGAAGAAGATCAAGAACAAGCCACACGTGAATGAGGTACTCTCAGATGAAGCGCTGCTTTTCAGACAGAAGCGTGAGATCAATCAATTGAAGAAGAAGATTTCTGAGGTTCGCGCCACTCTTATATGTAATATGGTGACAATTTGGGAGCTTCACATAACGCTTATCATTTTGCTTTACCAGATGGAGCTGCATACGAAAAAGCAGCACACGTCGGAACTTGAGGAGATGCTCGCTGAGAAGAATCGATTGCAGAAAGAACAGGGAGAGAAAATAGAGATGCTCAAGAAAATCATTCTGGTGTCTACAAATCCAGCTGATGCGGTAAAGGTAAATTAGATCTGCTATATAGATGTTTCTACTAGTGCTATTTATTTATAAGGTACAGCCTGGAGAAATCTTGCCTGATAATTCAGCTCAGTAGTTTTACAAAAAATTGACATTGTAGCACCACGCACTCTAAACATATTTACTAAATCTAACACTTTTACGTGCTCCGGGTCGGCCGTTGCTTTGAAGCTTGCCTTGAGAAAAAAACTAAATAATATCTTATTGAGACAAAAACGTTTTTGAATTTTTTAACTACAACATTGCGTTTCCCATCATATTTCTGCTGTGCGACTGAATTTTAATACTAGCTCTCTTCAGTTAGTTCCACAGCTATGTTAGAGAGCTTTTGGTGCCAGCAAGCAAACAATTTTTTTATATCAATTCAATAAACATAGTTCGAATCAATTTGAATCTCTAGGGTTCTTTGTTGTATATCCGTAATCACATCCAATGTGTCACAGTGGTCATAGTTAACCCTTAGATTGATGGTGACTCTAAATTTACCTTACCCAGTCTGTTTGGTAACTGTTGTTCTGTTCCCTTCACAGAAGCAGCGTACTATGAGGAGGGAGACATGGTGTCCAGGTGCACTTGGTTTAGCCAATCTTAATGCCACTTCTCTTTCTGCCTTGGATCTTGATAGTACATTATCTAATAAATCTCTCTGTAAGTAGATTCCAGTTTAGTAGATTCCAGTTTAAATTTTGTTAAACATATCTGTAAAGTATTGAGGTCATAAATTTCTGCTACATTCTAAATAAGTGTGATTTTTATTGCATGGAATGCACTATTGTGTTTAATCGGCTGAACCATCGGGGAAAAAAATGTTTATGCTACTCGTTGGGTCAATAAATTTATCTGAAATATTTTACGTGATTGAAAGCGTCATTGGTTGGCTATCATTTCATTACAATCTCCCATGGATTACAGCTCCCATTATAACGAATTATGAACTGCATGGATCTTTGAATAGTATTCCACAACCACCACTGTACTAATTTGTTTTTCTTAAAGATCTTTTTGAAAGGTCCGATCGAAGTATAGTCGGTACAAGCTTAACTCAAACAGTATCGCCTAAGAAGAGGATCCGCTTCAAAGATGAATGGGAAGAGATTTCATCTAAGAAATGTCGCCCAGTGAGTGTTAATTTTACCAGGAACCTTATATATCTTGAATCTTGATAAAACTTTTTGAATTTGTGATTTCCAATCAAATTAATTATACATACGATCTTTGCATTGAGACCCAAGAATTTTTTTTATAAATCATATATAATTCAGCAATATGGCCTCGAAACTATGGAATATGCCTGCTATCTGCAGTTTGGATTACTCATAAATTTCTCTCTAGACTGGAAGCAATGAAGAGGAGGGAACCAGTGTGAGATTCTCTCTCCCAGAGGAAGAGACTGAGAGATGGAAACTGGAGGAGTTAGAAGACGAACTGGAGAAATACAAGGCTCTGAATAATAAACACATTCGCGAAAAAGAGGGCCTTGAACATAAAATCGGCCTTCTTCTAGGGAAAGTAAATAATGTATAGTGATTCCATTTGTGCTATTTGATTCATTGTGAAATGTGAATATGCATAAATGAACAGAATTCCTTGCATCAATTCACATGATAACATCAATATATTGATTACTAGGTGGAGTCTTTGGATGAAATGATTGAAGACCAAAAAATAATTGAGGAAGAGAAAGAGAAGTTGGAAGCAGAGTTGAAAGAACATAGAATATCACTCACCCAATACATGATCAAGGAAAAAGAATGGCAAACTTCAGGCTCTACAGACATCACAGGTAACCCATCTCTGAGAAGTCTCGATTGAAATGTCATTATTTAGGACAAGCAGTATTCATGACTATTGCACAGATAATTGAAGCCTAGTACTAGTACACTTTATTCATAGGTAGGAATTGAAATAAGTCAGTTTTCTTGCAAGGTTTGTCATTCAGGTTTACATGGAATATGATTTAGTATTAGTCTTCAGGTTATGGATGATATATTTCTATTTTGTGGGAAGATATATAGATTTTACCACATTCAATGTCTATTTCATTCCTTGGTTAGTTTCTCATCGTTGAATATGTGTAAAATTGTTCTCAGCGTTCCTTTCTATAGAAAAGTAGTTTGGTTTTGATACGTATTGCAATTCTGTTACAGATTGCATCTAAATTACACTTTCGTTCCACTGAAATTTACCTGGAGGATTTTCAGTAATATATTTAATTAACTTGGGAAATACTTTTATAATCCTGAGGCAAAGTATGTATCAGCCATTGCCTTTTTAACATCTAGTTTTGGATTGAACTGTCCGTGGCTGGTAGGTTTCAAATAAAAGAGATTGTTCGGCTAACATGCCTTGATATGAACAGATATCAAGGATCAACTGCAGGACACCTGTCATCAAAACAGAATTCTTCAAGAAAAGACCGACTCGCTGCAAGAATTTATTCACCAACTGGAATTGACCTTGGAGGAACAAAGCCAGGAGATTGATCAATCTAAGAAAAGCACGGATTCTGAAATCGGAAATTACAAACTGCAGGTGATATAGATAGCTATTTACATACTACTATAGATTCTTATTCTTGAGGAAGGAGTCTTGCTTTAGCTGAATGTTTTTTTGGTCACCTGAGGAAAGAGTCTTGCTTTAGCTGCATGTTTTTTTAGTCACCTAAGGTATTTTTTAAGGTTTGATTACGACCAAACTAAGGTAACTTTATACCAAACTACTATTGGCCATTATATTTGGAGAGAATATAATATATTTATACATATGATTCGTCTGGTTTGAAAAAGTGTTAACCACGCATCACTGCAATAGAAAGGACGATTTTGGAGGGTTGCACATACAAGCTTGCTGACTATGTATTTTTCTTACTTCATTCAGTTTTGGCTGTTTTCGTAGTAT